>CM010615.1:31693018-31958018 GCA_003430845.1 Xanthoceras sorbifolium
AAAGGTAAATATCTATATAGATTAAATTAAAACATTTTTATTATATTATTAATGAATATCTACGGTCCATTATATGATAATATTAGAGATAAAATATAAAATATTAATAATTTAAAAATTTAAAATCTATGAAGATGGATAGTGAAGGTTCATTTTTTAATTTTTATGTTTAAAAAAAATATTGTGTGTTTATGTTCTCTACTATACATCTATGGAGAGGGATGGTGCAGATCCATCTTTTTTTTTAAAAAATAAATAAATTTGTGTTTATTTTATAGACGGTGGAGATCCAACTTTTTTAAATTTTTTAATATTTTAAATTCAATTTTTAATGTCCATCATAATATGGAGATGGACGGTGGAGATCCATTTTTTTATTTTAATGTTTTTAAAAAAATTTACAATTTTTTAATAAAAATTTCTTCACTATCCATAGAGATCCAACTTTTTTAATTTTTTAAATTTTTAATTTTTAATATTTTAGATTTGATCTCTAATGTCCATCATAATATGGAGATAGATGGTGGAGATCAATATTTTTATTTTTAATTTTTTAATTTTTTAAAAAAATTTTGGTAATTTTTTTTTTAAAAAAATTATGTTTATAATATCTAGCGTCCATCTATGCATGGTAGAGATCCAATTTTTTTAATTTTTAATATTTTAATTTTGATCTCTAATGTCCATCATAATATAGAAATGGACAGTGAAGATCCACCTTTTTATTTTTAATTTTTAATTTTTTTAAAATTTTTCGTAATTTTCTTAAAAAACATTTATGTTATGAACGACGAAGATTCAACTTTTTTAAATTTTTTTTTGTTTTTGTAAATTTTATATTTGATCTCTTATGTCATCATATTATGGACTGTAGAGATTTATTAATATTATAAATTAAAATTGATGATAGGATAAAAATTGACTATAAAATAAAATTATGAGAGGACATTTTGATTATAAATGAAACTATGAGGAATTTAGACTAATACATCAAATTATAGGGATATTTTAATAATATTACTAACGGAAAAGTTAACGGTCAATGGCATTTTAATAATTAAAACTGACGGCATTGTGGATTTTGATTAATACACCAAACTATAGGGGGAAGTTTAATAATATCCCTAAATAAAATGGTATTGAATATCAATGTGTTTGGCTTCCCATGGTATATAGAATCTTTTACATAAACAAAGGCTGCATGTTGTCGTAGTGTATTGTAACAGGCTCTAAATAGTGTGCAACAATATTACAATACCAAGATCTGTAATGAAACTCTTTAACCAAACACCTTCTCGAACAGCTAGCGGCTGATCAAGTAAAGTGCTCTGACTCCATGGTTATGAAACTCGGGCCATCTTTTCTTTTTCCTTTAGAGTTTTTGGACACATATCAAGACTTAGGATATCATCCTTTCCAATAAGAATATCGATGGGTTTCGAAATTTGCATCTGAAATCGTTCAAGAATTTTCCTAATGTAAGTCCCTTAGAACAAATCAAGAATTTCCTGTCAGCCAGATCCAATACGAATTAAACAGATGCTAATAGAAAATAATTGAATATATTATTCTAATAATAGTAATATAAAATTGAAGCCGAGGCCCGTGTTTCACACGGTGTCCTTAAAACATATTCGTCCCCTACTGTGGGTACGTATGTTTTCCAGGATACAACTGCTTCGAGTGATTGTCGTTAGACAATTCTGGCGAATTGAACACTGTCTAAACTCTTTTACTTGGAAACGGAACGAAGAAAATATTTTTCGGAATTGCTTATTGTATGATTGTGTTTGTATTTTTCTGTGTTTTTCAAAATAATCTGATACTAATATATACACAATCAATGTAATGATCGTTACAAATTATTCATGACAATTTATTCAACCGTTACAAATTTAATTGTCCGTTACGTAATCAATTTGACCGTTACAAATTTAATTTTCCGTTACACAATTAATTTGACCTGTTTCAAATTAAATTACATTTAACAATTTTCATTCATTTTTCTAACAATCCCCCACATGAATGAAATTGACGGAAGAGACAAGAGAAAACGAAATAACGCTTTGACTTGGTAATAGAGTTCAACGGTCGAAACCTGCATAGGATAGGTAGGTGTTACCCTTTGAACATTCCCTTGTGAGAATACATAGACTTTACTGACTGACCAGTAGACATGATGTCTTTGAACTGTTCTGCCGTTTTTGTAAACGATAACATATCTCACACATGAATCTTTCCTGACATAATTCAATTCTCATTATTATGTTCGTTTTGGCCATGAACATAAGCCTGGTTCTGTGAGAGTTTCTAAAGAATTGAGCCCTACACAATTCTCTTTCGAAGCAGCCACATTTCTCTCTCACATAGGTGATTTCTTAAATAAGAGTAACCCGCATTACTCTGCTCGAATTTCCGACGCATAAGAATCATTAAAAGCATAGCTTATCCTTTTCCAACGGATATCACTATTTCATCATAGGAATGGACTTGAGGTTACCCCCCCACAGTGATTCAACTAAGTCCTACATTTAGGTTGTCCCTTTGAACCTAGATCTTGGGATCTCTAGTCAACTAGGTTGGGTTTCCAATATATCAACTTATTCTTTGATGGGCTTTAGTCCCATTCCCCTTGATGATTTATCAACTAACTCTCGATTTAACCCTTTGGTTAGTGGATCCGCTATGTTATCCTTTGACTTCACATAGTCGACAGAGATAACTCCAGTTGAGAGTAGTTGTCTAATGGTGTTATATCTACAACGTATATGTCTAGAATTACCATTATATATGTTACTTTGTGCCCTTCCAATTGCAGACTGACTATCACAATAGATGCAGATTGCTGGCACAGGCTTTGGCTACATCAGGAATATCCTCTAAAAATTGTCTTAACCATTCAGCCTCCTCCTCACTCTTATCTAGAGTAATGAATTCAGATTCCATTGTGGATCTGGTAATACATGTCTGCTTAGAGGATTTTCATGATATTGCTGCACCTCCTAGTGTAAATACATATCCACTAGTAGATTTTGAGTCTTTCATATCAGATATCCAGTTTGCATCACTGTATCCTTCCAGAATAGCTGGATATCTGGTATAGTGTAGGCCGTAACTACTGAGTATAACGTAAGTACCTAAGTACTCTTACTATTGCTTTCCAGTGGTCAAGCCCTTGGATTACTCGTATATCTACTCAATTTACTAACTGCATATGCTATGTCTTGTCTTGTACAGCTCATTAAGTACATCAGACTTCCTATCACTCTAGAATATTATAGTTGAGATATACTCTCACCTTTATTCTTGGATAGGTGTAGACTCATATCTACATGTGTTCTGGACACTCCAGAATCATCCTTGTTGAATTTCTCAAGAATTTTATCCACATAATGTGATTGACTTAGAATGAAACCACTTGATGTTATTGAGATTTTTATACCCAATATTATATATGCTATTCCCATATCTTTCATGTCAATCTTGATTTCAACATATTTTTAGTAGATTTGATCATCTTATTATCACTACCAACAATAAGCATATCATCAACGTAAAGACACAAAATGACATATCCATTTTCTGTGTTTTTGACATAAACACATTTGTCACACTCGTTGATTTTAAATCCGTTTGTCATCACAGCATTATTGAATTTCTCATGCCACTGTTTTGGTGCTTGCTTTAAACCGTATAAAGACTTCACCAATTTACAGACTTTCTTTTCCTTTCCTGGAGCAGAAAAACCCTCGGGTTGTTCCATGTAGATTTCTTCATCCAGATCTCTATTTAGGAAGGCTGTTTTCACATCCATTTGGTGTATTTCAAGGTTTCGCAAAGCTGCAATTGCAATTATCATCCTTATAGAAGTTATTTTCGTCACAGAAGAATATGTATCAAAGTAATCTAAGCCTTCTCGTTGTTTGTAACCTTTGATTACAAGCCTGGCCTTATACTTATCTATTGATCCATCTGGTTTCATTTTCCTTTTGAAAATCCATTTGTATCCTAGAGGTTTACAACTTGGAGGAAGATCCACTAGTTCCCAAGTGTGATTTTGAAGGATGGAATTAATTTCGCTTTTAATTGCCTCTTTCCATAAAGGTCCTTCAGAAGAGCTTACAGTTTCTTTAAAAGTTTGAGGTTCATCTTCTAGTAAATAGGTCAGAAAATCTGGATCGAAAGATTTTTCTATCCTAGTTCTTTTGCTACGTCTAGGTTCATCCTCAACCTCTTGCTCTTGTTCTTGGTCCTCACTCTCCTCAATTGGAGTCTCTCGTGTTTGTTTGGACGAACTCAATTCTACATTGGATCTATACGGAAATACATGTTCTAAGAAGGATGCATTTCTAGATTCTATTATTGTATTTTTATGTATGTCTGGGATTTTAGATTTACACACAAGGAACCAATACGCACTACTATTATGTGCATAGCCAATGAAAACGCAATCAACTGTTTTTGGACCAATCTTCACCTTCTTTGGTGAAGTTACAAGCCACTTTAGCAAGACTGTAACATCCCCTGACCCGACCCGTCTGGATTGACCCAGGGAGCGCTATCGGGTTTTCAAAACTTTTCTTAATTCTGTTTACAATTTGGAAGTCAAATAATTTATAATTTAAATGCTTTCTATAGTGAGTCCAGCAAAATTTATTTTTAAAAATTTCGGCAGAGTTTCCTCTATTTTTCTGATTTTCCAAAAAATCCTGTTTCAAATAAAAACTCAAATAATATAAAAATCAACACTTCAAATCTCTTTCTCAATCAATGCGCACTCTGCCGTTTAGTGTGACTTTCCAAACATATTCAAATAAAACAATTTATAATTCAATATTTACAAATCTTTGAAAATGAAAATATAAACTATAAAACAATTATTTACAAACCATAAATATATAACACATTTACAGATTTCTGTATATGCATGCGTAACTGAATATAATATACAAAACTATATAACTACCCAAGAAATGTGACTCTGAATTCTTCTCTGCAGCTGGTACCTCTTCAGTCTTTTTCTCCCTCTGTATCTCTGTTATCTACTCGTGATGAAATTAACGCGCTAAGCATATAGCTTAGTGGGTGTACACTAAACTTATTTATCGAAATCACAAAACAATTTACAAATAAAATGTAATCATGATATAATATAAAAACATATCATCATTTAACCAAATTAATGAAATAATCATTTAAAACCCACTGCTAAATTCAATTATAAGCATTTTATTCAACTTATCTCAGTTCTGGCCTTTTAGTATACTTAACATAATTTTATGGACTAGAATATGGGTTTAATATCTATAACATCGGTGTGACGTCCACCTCCGGAATTCGCCTAAACTTGTCTATGCCAGGTTTGCCCCGCGAGAGTTCAATGATCACTAGTAACAGTGTGATGTCTACCTCTGGGATTCCTTTAAACTGGTCTATGGCAGGTTTGCCCCGCGAGATGCAATAATCACTAGTATCGGTGTGATGTTCACCTCCGGGATTTGCTTAAATTGGTCTATGCCAGGTTTGCTCCGCGAGATGCAACAGTCACTAACATCGGTGTGATGTTCGCCTCCGGAATTTGCTTAAACTGGTCTATACTAGGTTTGCCCCGCGAGATGCAATAGTCACTAATAATAGTGTGATATTCATCTCCGGAATTCGCCTAAACTGGTCTATGCCAGGTTTTCCCTACGAAGTGCAACAGTTACTAATAACGGTGCAATGCTGCTGAAATAACCCAGCTGGTATACTAACCTCCTATATCCATTTTCAAGACAAATTTTTTCTAAGTTTCATATCAAAACATTCCGTTTCTTTCGAAATCAACAATTATAGCTCTCAAATCTTAATTAAATTCAACAATATAATTTCCAAACAATAATCATAATTCAAACAATATTCTCAAACACTTTCCTTTAATATAATCATTATAAATCGAAAATCGAATTACGAGTAAAACAAAACAGTCAATTTAATAAACGGTAAACATGTATGTATATATATATATATATATATATCAAAATATTCAAAAAATCTGAAAGTTCATATCGAACTCATACTAAAACCGTAAAATTTTCAGAAATGAGTGTACACCAACCTGGATACCAGTTTTTACGAGCTTTTCTTTTCTGGATTTCTTTTTTTTTTCCCTTTTTCTTTTCTCTTTTTCCTTCTCTTCTTTCTTTCTTCCACTTCCTCTTCTCTTCTTCTTCTTCTCTTCTTCCTCTTTCTTTCTCTCTCTTTTTTTCTTTTGGTTTGCTTCCTGGAGAAGCTTCACCGCCTCTTATTTTTTTATAAAAATTCGGTCATCGCGACCTGTGGTCGCGCCACCTGCTCGCGTTGCTCACTGGAGTAATTTCACCGCTTTCATCGCGATCAACCATCGCGGTGCCTGGTCGCGTTGCTCATTGCCCAAAATCCACATTTTCATCGCGAGCTAGTCAGCGCGATCACTGGTCGCGGTGACTGGTCGCGATGCTCACTGCCTAAAATCACCATTTTTCACCGCGAGCTGTTCATCTGGATCCCTAGTCGCGGTGACTGGTCGCAGTACTCACTGCCAACATTTTTCCTTTTCCTTCATGCATTCTTTCTGTACCATTCCATCTGGTCCACCTGGAAACCTTAAAAATATACATACATTTAATTACATTTTTCAACCCTCAAATCATAAATATTATATTCATATACTAAAAATTAATTATTTGAAATTATAGATGTTATAATTCTTCCCCTCTTAAGAAATTTCGTCCTCGAAATTTACCTCAGTTGAACAGTTGTGGAGATTGCTGCCTTATAATCTCTTAGTTTTCCCGTGTATCTTCTTCCACATTAGGGTTACTTTAGAAAATCTTTACTGGTACTGTCTTAGGTCAGAGTTCCTTAATCTCTCTGTCTAGAATTTCCACTGTTTCTTCCTTATCTTTATATTTCCATAATTCCAGTCTGAATTCTATGAGAGGAATCAGATATGTATCTCCTCAACATAGGTACATGACATATATTATATATCTTTTCTAATTCCAATGGTAAAGCTAGTCTATAGGCTACCGGTCCCGCACGTTCAAGTATTTTGTTTGTACCAATAAACCTAAGACTTAACTTCCTTCCTCTCTGAATCTCATCACTTTCTTTCATGGAGATACTTTCAAAAATTACGGTGTCACTGACCTCATATATAATGTATTTTCTTTTCAAATCTGCATATGACTTGTGATGTTCAAATGCAGTTTTTTGTCTTTTCCTTATGATCTTCACCTTTTCTTTAATCTACCTGATCAAATTAAGTCCTACTAACTTATCTTTATTCAACTCTGTCCAATGAAGAATCTATTCTGTCAGGTAGGAAATGTGCTGACTTTGTCAGTCTATTCCTTATTACTCCAATCGCATTCTGTTTACTCCGTATAAAGGATAATCCTAAGACTAAATCCATAGTAATACGGTCTCATTTCCATTCAGGTATGGGACTTGATGTTCTGGAGAACAGTCAATACCCATAATTGCTTAATTTTTCTTGGGATTTGCTGTAATACCATTAGCTGATACTACATATCTCAGAAAAGCAAGTTCATTCAACCAAAATTCAAAGTTACTGAACTTGGTATACACTTCTTTTCTCTTAAAATCGGTAGCACTATTCGGAGATATCGATCATGTTCTTCCGGGCTCTGAGACTAGATCAGAATATCATCAATGAATACTACTACAAATTGATCTAAATACGGACAAAAATATTATTCATTACATCCATAAAGACTGCTGGTGCATTCGTCCACCTAAATGGCATCACGATGAATTTATAGTGTCCATATCGTTTTTGGAAAGCTGTTTTCCGATCATCAGAATCTTTCACCCTCAACTGAGGATAGCCCGATCTGAAATCAATTTTTGAGAAGACACTGATTTCTCTTAACTACTCCAATAAACCATTAATTCTAAATATAATATATATATGTATATATATACACTTATCTTCGATCGTAAATTTATTCAGTTATCCATAGTCTGTACATAATCTGAACGATCCATTCTTAAACAATAATCAATTCTAATATGATATCTCGATAATCCAAAATTATACCTCAATTCATTTCAAATTCTCATAATTATAATATCTATCAAATCACCTGACAATTCATATTCCTAAATCTTAATTAGACAATCTTTATATATATATATATATATATACTCTATTCGCAATCATATTATATATATATATATATATATATGTGATGTATTGTTGAAATAACGAAGTTTGAAATATGAAGTAGTAATTATACCTCAAATACGAAGTTTGAAATATATAATATGATTGCGAATAGAGTATATATATATATATATATATATATATATATATATATATATATATATATATATATATATATATATATATATATAGGAATGAGTAGAACCTAGATCTATCAATGCAATAGCTGTGTGTCAAAGAAAGAAACAATACCAGCAATCACGTCTGGCGCATCCTTGTCTTCATGAGCCCTAATACCATAGGCTCGTGCAGGAGCTCGACTATCTGGTTTTGTCACGGATTTTTGACACCCTTCTGTGGCTACCACCTTCAGTTCCTGTTTGATTGGACCTCCTACCTCTGGAAGTTGTAGGAGCTGGTCCTTCTGATTGTTGAACAAGAATAAGTCTAACCTGTGGGCAATCCCTCTGAAAATGATCACGGGATCCACATTTAAAACAGGCTCCTGTGATCCTTCGGCATTCCTCAGGATGTCTTCTTCCACAATGCTTACACAATGCCGGGGCTGATCCCCTAGCGACACTCTCAGGGGTACTGCCTATTGAGGTTGCAGACTGTCCCGGCCTAGCTGTGGGTATGAGCTTCTGTGCCTGTGTCGGACCACTAGACTGTAGTCCCTTAAATTTCTTACTCTGGGGCTGATATGAACTAGATGGCTCTGCTCCCCTTTTCTGTTGACCTCTGTCTCTTTTGGCCTGCTCTTCTTTCTTAATTCTTTCCACATTCAAAGCTGCAGAGACAAGTCTGGTGAAATCTTCAAACTCAAAGGCGGCAACCTGTAGGCGGATATAGTCATTCAGCCCATCTTCAAACCTTCTGCACTTGTCCACCTCGGTAGCTACCATATCTCGAGCATATTTGCTCAATCTGACAAATTGTCTCCCATACTTTATCACTGTCAGTTGTCTCTGCTTCAGATTGGTAAATTCTCTCTTTATATTATCCAGATAAATGCGACTGGCATATTTTCTTCGAAACTCTTTCTGAAACAACTCCCAAGTTCTGTTTTCCGGTCGCACTATCTGTATAATGGAGGTCCACTATTGGTAGGCATTCTCCTGCAATAAGGATACTGCACACTCTAGTCTTTTTTCAGGTGTACAATACATCTGCTCTAAGATTCTTTCAGTCCGTTCAAACCAATATTCTGTTGCAGATGCATCCTCATCTTTTTTACCAAGAAAATCTGTCGATCTGTACTTAGTCAGTAATTCAATGGCTGATATTCGTGGCGCTGCTCTGGTCATATTCAAAAAAATTCAGCCATTTGCTGCATAAATGCTGGCTGACCCTAAACTTCTGGTCCAGCCGCTCTTGGACTTACTGATTCTCTAGATACCCCCCTCAGCCATGCTGGCGGGACTGTCAGGTCTATCTTTACTTCCTTCCATTTCTTTTTATCCTATATAAGACAGAAGAGAGGTCTGCAGATTAGAGTCACACATTCCTATAGGCGTTCTTATTCAATGCATGTATATACAGACTATTACTCTTTTGGTCCAGAAACGCCTAAACCTGGCTCTGATACCACTTAAATGTAACACTCCCTGACCCGACCCGTCTGGATTGACCCAGGGAGCACTACCGGGTTTTCAAAACCTTTCTTAATTCTGTTTACAATTTGGAAATCAAATAATTTATAATTTAAAATCCTTTCTATAGTGAGCTGACACGCTCGAACGCGTGGGAATAAATTCCAAGTGCAGGATGTGTCGAAGTAATAAATTTCCGTGAGTACGGAGTCGAATCCACAAGGAAGTGGTGGAACTAATTCTAAAAACTAGAGATTATAGGTAGTGCGGTAAACGTAAATGAAGGTTGTTGTTTTTTGGGTTTTTTAATTAAAATATAATTAATTACTAATGCAATAAAATAAAGCGAGACGGATTAAATGGAAGATGATGCTAGGTAGTCTCACGGTTCCAATTCCGAATAAGGAAATATATTGACTATTATGAAACACGTTATTAACATGATAAGAATAATTCAACTAAGGCCACACCACATTATATTGCTCCCGCAATGGTATGGTATGTGAATTCGGTCAACCACACCTATTGGTCCTAGAGTGCAATTAATCGAAAACCATAGTTAATCTAATGCCTAGGTTAATTAAGTAATTTCTTATCGAAACTAACCCAGTATTGATTTTAGAGTCAATTAAGCTCGATTGCAATTTCAATGATTTCTCATATAATATTACAATAACTATTAGATCGGTTTTAATCACAGGGCATGCAATATACTTGCGCAATCGCAAAACACCATAATCGAACACAAAGTAATAATATAATACACTCAAAATCAATATAATCTCTTACAGTAAATATCAAATCGGTTCTCATCACGGGGCATGCAATCTACTCTCGCAATCGCAAAACACCATAAATCAAACGCAATAAGATAATGTTCAAATAAGCTCAAGGACAATATCATGAAATAATATACAAAATATATTCATAATCAATAAAATCCAAATTCGGTCATGGTTCCGAAAACCACCTAACAACAAAATTAGCAACTCATATAATCGAAATAACAAGAAGATAGGAAAAGGGATGTGATACAACCCATTCGGAGACGTGTGGAGTCGAAATCGGCTTTAGTCCGGCTGAGACTTCTCTTCCGCAAATCTTCGTCTTCTCTTGATGAACAATCGATGTAATTCGTAAAACTAATCTTGTGTTGGTGTTTGATGATAATGGTTGGTGTTTTGGAGAGTGAAGAATGGTGAAAATTGGCCCTAGGCCGCAGCTAAGAGCTGCTGGAACGAACCCAGCTGAACTCTCTGTCTTGGATCCCCTCCTCTCTCTTTCTTTTTTTGATATCTCTTTTGATTCACAAATGGGGGCTATTTATAGGAGATGTCAGGTTACTGTTCATGGTTACTGTTCACGCGTATACGGTACTGTTCACGCGTATACGCTACTATTCATTGACTGTTGACTGCGGCGCCCTTTGACTGTTCAAGGCGGCATTACTGTTTACGGCGGCATTACTGTTCATGGCGGCATTACTATTCACAATATACTATTCACGTGTACGGTACTGTGCACGTGTACGGTACTGTTCATGTGTATGGTACATCTGCAATTTAATCCACTAAAGCTTCCTCGATAAGCTCCTATACCTCATACCAAGAATACATGTCCCGAATTGCCCAGTTTTTGCCTCGACTTATCGTGTATTCGTATTAATTCACGGGGCTCACCTAATATCTGCACATACTCACAAAATACATCAAACGTACCAAAAATACTCAAAAATACAATCACAAGAAACGATCCAAGGGTCTTAAATATATAACAATTAATGACCGATCATGAGCCCAGCAAAATTTATTTTTAAAAATTTTGGCAGAGTTTCCTCTGTTTTTCTGATTTCTCAAAAAATCCTGTTTCAAATAAAAACTCAAATAATATAAAAATCAACACTTCAAATCTCTTTCTCAATCAAATGAGCACTTTACCGTTTAGTGCGACTTCCCAAACATATTCAAATAAAACAATTCATAATTCAATATTTACAAACCTTTGAAAATGAAAACATAAACCATAAAACAATTATTTACAAACCATAAATATATAATACATTTACAAATTTCTGTATATGCATGCGTAACTGAATATAATATACAAAACTATATAACTACCCAAGAAATGTGACTCTGAATTCTCCTCTGCAGCTGGTACCTCTTCAGTTTTTTTCTCCATTTGTATCTCTGTTACCTACGCGTGATAAAATCAATGCACTAAGCATATAGCTTAGTGAGTGTATACTAAACTTATTTATGGAAATCACAAAACAATTTGCAAAATAAAATGTAATCATGATATAATATAAAAACATATTATCATTTAACCAAATTAATGAAATAATCATATAAAACCCATTGCTAAATTCAGTTATAAGCATTTTATTCAACTTATCCCAATCCTGGCCTTTTAGCATACTTAACATAATTTTCTGGACTAGAATATGGGTCTAATATCTGTAACATCGGTGTGACGTCCACCTCTGGGATTCGCTTAAACTGGTCTATGCCAGGTTTGCCCCGTGAGAGTTCAATGATCACTAGTAACGGTGTGATGTCCACCTCCGGGATTCGCCTAAACTGGTCTATGCCAGGTTTGCCCCGTGAGATGCAATAATCACTATTATCGGTGTGATGTTCACCTCCGGGATTCGCCTAAACTCGCCTAAACTGGTCTATGCCAGGCAGGGCCGGCCCTGGGCCGGGGCGCAAGGGGCGACCGCCCAGGGCCCCAAGCCCAGGGAGGGCCCAATATCTTATAATATTATTATACATATAAAAATAAAACATTGTTATTATATTTGGCTCATACTCACTTTTTTCAACAATAGCCCCTCTAGTGCAGTGGTTGAGCGTCAGTCTTCTATATTTGAGGTTTGTGGTTCAACTCTGCATGGAGATAATTTTATTTATTTTTCAAAAAAAAAAAAAAATTTCTTTTTTGTTTTTATATTTATTATTCCACCAAGCCACCACATATTAGGCCCATCACTAATTTTATTAAACTCATAAATTTTTTTTAACTATTTTCTACTATGAGATTTGTGTAAATTGGGCCCATCAAAATATAATATTGTGCTACAGTGAATATAATAGTATATTGCTACAGTGAATCTAACAGTATATTGCTACAGTACACCCTGGGCCTCCAAAAGGTCAGGGCCGGCCCTGATGCCAGGTTTGCCCTGCGAGATGCAACAGCCACTAACATCGGTGTGATGTTCGCTTCCGGGATTCGCCTAAACTGTTTTATGCCAGGTTTGCCCCGTGAGATGCAACAGTCACTAATAACAGTGTGATATCCACCTTCGGAATTCGCCTAAACTGGTCTATTCCAGGTTTGCCCCGCGAAGTGCAACAGTTACTAATAACGGTACAGTACTGCTGAAATAACCTAACTGGTATACCAACCTCCTATATCTGTTTTCAAGACAAACTTTTTCTAAGTTTCATATCAAAACATTCCGTTTCTTTCGAAATCAACAATTATAACTCTCAAATCTTAATTAAATTCAACAATATAATTTCCAAACAATAATAATAATTTAAACAATATTCTCAAATACTTTCCTTTAATATAATCATTATAAATCGAAAATCGAATTACGAGTAAAACAAAACAGTCAATTTAATAAACGGTAAACATGTATATATATATATATATATATATATATATATTGTAACATCCCGGATTTCGGGTAATGAATTTTTGATATATGTGAAATATGTGAAAATAAATTTTACTATTTCCAGCGGACCAGATTGAATAGTGAAAAATGAGGGAAAAAAAAAATTGAAAATTGAAAAACTGAACCAGAGAGCATCACGACCTGGTCACCGCGATCACAGGTCGTGATGGCTCGCTCGCGGTGAAAAACGCAATTTCGGGCAGTGAGAATCGCGACCAGTCACCGCGACCACAGGTCGCGATGGCTTGCTCGCGATGAAAATGGCAAAACGTGGCAGTGAGCATCGCGACCAGCCACCGCGACCACAGGTCGCGATGGACTGCTCGCGATGAAATTGTCAAAAACGGGCAGAGAGCAACGCGACCACTCGCGCGACCAAGGCGCACTCGCGAGGAAGGCGGTGCGCGCACTCCAGTAAGCATCGCGACTTGGTGCCGCGACCACAGGTCGCGACGGCGGTCGCGGTAGCTTAAAAAAAAATATAAAAAAAAGAGATAAGCTTCTCGCGAAAGCGAGAAACACACAGAACTCAGACAGAGGCGAGAAAGAGAGAGACAGAGGGCAAGAAAAAGAGAGAAAAAAAGAAAGAAAAAGGCAGAGAAAAAGAGAGAAAAGAGAGGAGAGAAAGAAGAAGAGAAAGAAAGGTGTAGGTGAAGAGAAAAGGAAGAGAAAAGGAAGAGATCGTGGAACCGCAATTTCTCGAACGAAAAACACGGATTCCAAGTAGGTGTACTCTCGTTTTCGAAACCGTTACGAGAAATATTTCGATTACGTATTCGTTTAAGTTTATCGTTTTTGTTTCTCGTTTTCGATTTCGTTTAAAGTTTTCGTTTTTGATTTTTCATAAGTAAAGTGTCTATCTTATATGTATTTGCTGCATCTATGGTTGATCTTGGAACACGTTGATGTTAGATCGCATCTTGGTTTTCTTTCGATTTTGTAGATTCCGTTAATAATACATGATTTATATTTTTGTATGATTATTGTTGATTTTGGACTGATTTGTGATAAATCGTATTTCAATTTCGATTTCGAATATTTTGACTGTTATGATTTGTGAAAAATACTGCTCACAGGATTATTGTTTATGATTTGTAATATATTGTGCTTACTTGAAGATTTATTTATTGTAACGGCCCTAGGATACTTAGACACAGAAATGCATATAGGAGGTTGGTATACCAGCTGGGTTTTCTGAGCAGTACTGCGCCGTTATTATTGTGTGATTGTTGTTGCGGGGCAATCTCGGACAATCACACCGATTTTAGTGATCGTTGTTGCGGGGCAATCTCGGGCGATCACAATGATACTAGTGATTGTTGTTGCGGGGCAATCTCAGACAATCACGTTGATATCAGTGACTGTTGTTGCGGGGCAACCCCGGACGTCACATTGACCCATATTCCAGTCCTAGAATGTTTAGTATTCTAGTGGGCCAAAAATGATTTGAATTGAAACTGAACTGAGTGATTTGATGGATCGAATTCATATGTTGATTTCATTATTAATTTAATTGTTTTGAAAGTGATTTAGAAATGAAAGTCATATTGTGGTTTATTGCTTCTTTAAAGAACAATTATATTGTGAGTTATTTAATTGAGTTTATAGTACACCCACTAAGCTTTATGCTTAGCGCGTTAGTTTGTTTCTAACGCGTAGGTACCAGGAATCTAGAGGAGGCTAGAGACTGAAGGAAGAGCAAGTTGCAGACCGAGTCACAGAGATTGTACAGTTGGGTAGCTATATTCTTGTTATGTGTATATATATTCTGAAAGCATGCATATACAGGGAATTTGTAGATACATTTTGTAAAATGTTTTGTAATTAACTAGTTTATGACTTCTGTATTTTATTATCAACATGATTGTAAATGTTTAAGTTCGATTTATTTTATTTTATAAATTATTTTGATAAGTCGCACTAAACGGCAGAGTGCGCAACTGTTTGAAATTGTATAGAAGTGTTGTTGGAAATTGTATTGGAATTGTTTTGTGTAAAAGCAGGTTTTTGGAAAGTCCGAAAAACAAACGGTACTCTGCCGAATTTTGTAAAAAGTTTATATTGATTTGGGCTCACTCGATGTCGGTTTTAAAATTTTAAATTATAAGGTTTGAAATGGTTTGAAAAAAATTTATTCAATGGGTCCACAATGAGTTTGTAAAGTTACAAAATGAATTTAGAAAGTTTTGAAAGTCCGAGTAGCGCTCCCGGGTCGGTCCGGCCGGTTCGGGTCGGGGGGTGCTACATATATATATCAAAATATTCAAGAAATCGGAAAGTTCATATCGAACTCATACTAAAACCGTAAAATTTTCAGAAATGAGTGTACACCAACCTAAATACCAGTTTTTACGAGCTTTTCTTCCACTTCCTCTTCTTTTCTTCTTCCCTCTCTTCTTTCTTTCTTCCACTTCCTCTTCTCTTCTTTTTCTTCTCTTCTTCCTCTTTCTTTCTCTCTCTTTTCTTTCTCTTCTCTTTTTTTTTCCTCTCCCGTCCTCTTTTTTTTTTTTTTGGTTTGCTTCCTGGAGAAGCTTCACCGCCTTTTATTTTTTTTTATAAAAATTCGGTCATCGCGACCGCTCATCGTGACCTGTGGTCGCGCTACCTGGTCGCGTTGCTCACTGGAGTAATTTCACCTCTTTCATCGCGATCAACCATTGCGGTTCTTGGTCGCGATGTTGGTCGCGTTGCTCACTGCCCAAAATCCTCATTTTCATCGCGAGCTAGTCAGCGCGATCACTGGTCGCGGTGACTGGTCGCGATGCTCACTGCCTAAAATCACCATTTTTCACCGCGAGCTGCTCATCGCGATCCCTGGTTGCGGTATTCACTGCCAACATTTTTCCTTTTCCTTCATGCATTTTTTCTGGACCGCTCCACCCTTCAAATCATAAATATTATATTCATATACTCAAAATTAATTATTTGAAATTAGAGATGTTACAAAGACACCCTTACATTCGTAGGTATTTATAGGAAGGCTTTCTTCCTTTCCATAATTCATATGGAGTTTTGTCTTGTTTCTTTTGTGGTACCTTATTTAAAAGGTAATTGCTAGATAAAATAGCATCTCCCCACATATTCTGAGGCACCCCAGAACTTATCAGCACTGCATTCATCATTTCTTTCAAGGTGCGATTTTTCCGTTTAGTAACACCATTTTGTTGAGGCGAATAAGGAGCCGTAGTTTGATGTATAATTCCATGTTGTGCACAGAAATCACCAAATGATGCTTTATACTCACCACCTCGATCACTCCTTAATGCTTTAATCTTTTTGTTGAGTTGATTCTCAACTTCATTCTTATAGTGAATGAATTTTTCTATCGCTTCATCCTTACTTTTTAGCAAATACACATAGCAATATTTGTGCTATCATCAACAAAAGTAATAAAATACTTGTTGCCACCCCTTGTTTGTACAGATTTTAAATCACAAATATCACTGTGAATTAAATCAAGAGGTTCCGTGTTCCTTTCAATTGTTTGAAATGATGACCTTGTCATTTTTATCTCTACACAAATTTCACATTTGTGTTTGGAATCAATATTAAATGTGGGTATATGATTTAAGTTAATTAATCTCCGTAGAGTATTATAATTAACGTGTCCTAGTCTACCATGCAATAAATTGGAAGACTCAAGCAAATAAGTAGAAGAATTATTCTTATTAATATTCAAACGCTTAATAGCGGTTATATTAAGCTTAAAAAGCCCCTCAGTTACATAACCCCTACCCACATACATTCCAAATTTAGACAAAATAACCTTGTCTGGTTCAAACACCATTTTGAAGCCATGTTGATTCAGCAGTGAACCGGACACTAAGTTCTTGCGAATTTCAGGCACATACAATACGTTGTTCAGAGTCAACTCCTTCCCAGAAGTCATCTTCAAAACCACTTTTCCTTGGCCCTTAATCTCATAAGTCGCCGAGTTCCCCATGAATAGCTTCTCCCCATTCTCTACTGGTTCGAAGGATGAGAACAATGCCTTATCTGAGCATATGTGCCTAGTGGCACCGGTGTCAATCCACCACTCCTTCGGGTTGGACCCTACCAAGTTCACTTCAATAACCACCGCAGAAAGGATGATCTCAGAAACATCCTTGGAGATTTCCTCCCCCATACTGGCTTCATTGTTCTTCTTTTTCTTTAGGCAATCTGCATTCAGAAGACTTGTGACCCATCTTGTCACAGTTGAAGCACTTCCCTTAAAACTTATGTTTCTTGAAACTTCCTCCTTTTGGTCCCAGCTTGAACTCTTTTCCTGACTTGTTTGATTTGAACTTGGAATTCTTTCCAAGCTCTACAACATTTGTCTTTGCCTCATATTGACTTGACCTCTTTTTCTCAGATGTTTTGTTGTCTTCTTCAATTCGAAGTCTGACAATCAATTCTTCAAGGTTCATCTCCTTTCGCTTGTGCTTAAGGTAGTTCTTGAAGTCATTTCATGCAGGAGGTAGCTTCTCAATCACAGCAGCTACTTGGAAGGTTTCACTTAGGATCATTCCCTCTGAGTGAATCTCATGCAAAATTACCTGGAGCTCTTGCACTTGACTAATCACAGTTTTTGAATCCACTATCTTATAATCCAGGAAGAGGCCCATAATAAATTTCTTGGCCCCAGCATTCTCGGTCTTATATTTTCGGTCTAAAGATTCCCACAACTCCTTGGCTATTTTCTTCGCAGCATACACATTGTAAAGCGAATCCGACAGTCCATTCATAATATAGTTGCGGCATAGGAAATCAGAATGCTTCCAAGCATCAATGGCAGTCAAGACTTGCACATCTAGCTCATCACTGTTTGGATTTGGAGCCTCTTCAGTCAAGAATCTCGCAAGATTCAGAGTGGTCAAATAGAAGAGCATCTTCTGTTGCCATCTCTTGAAATTCAGCCCACTGAATTTCTCCGATTTCTCCATATAGTTCATTGGAACTAAAACCGGTACTCCTGGGTTCATTACTGGAATTGAAACCAATGTAGTAGGGGTAGTCACTTGAGGCACATTTGGGTTCTCCCCAGTCTTGGCAGCGGATGTTGATTCAAAGGCCATTTCTGAAAACAAAATAATAGTGTAATAAACTATTCCAAGACACCAATTATATATTATATTTAAATTCTCAATTTAAATAGTCAATATATGCCAATAATATATATCTGTATATGTAAATCAAACTTTATCACTCCAAGGTATTTGATTTTAATCTTTTATTATTATTAATCCAAACTTGTCCAGCACATTCACTAGAAACTTGTCCAGAATTATGTGAAGAGTCAACTTTTAATATCACACTTCAAATTCGATCAGAATCAAGAAACTGTTAGCATCAATGAAATCTAATAAAACCCAGAATATACATCTATCAGACAATAAATAATCCAAGTATTTTGCCGGTTTCGATTTCCCAGCTGAAAACCCAAACAAACCAGTAAAGTCAGTAAAACCAATTTCTGTGTTTGAAACTGAACAGCTGCCAACAAAAGCAAAACCAAAATTTTTTTTTTTCCTGCTTGAATCTGCCCAGATATGTATGAAGATGAAAACCAGTTATGGTAGATCACTGCTTAACTTTGAACACATACACAGAAATCAACATGAGTACAATTATAAACAAAACAATTTGTTTGCTGGACAGAAAAGTAGAATTCCAATACATAAAAGTAGTATATATATTGGAATCAGTTTCTTTGCTTGAACCCAAACTAGCAAAAACATAAACCAAATGTGTGTGTGTCTATATATATATATATATATATATTCCTCAAATCATTTTCCAGAAAATGATTTCTTTAACTTGCAATATGCAGAAACATAAATTATTATGCTTTTTCTTCCTCAATCGATTTCACTAGTTTAACCAGAGAAATTAATTTCAGAGCCAAAACCCAGAATCAAATAGAATCTGTTCTGCTCTCAATTACGTAAAAAACTGATAAACCAGAATTTCCAAAAGTTGAAGAAAATGAAATCAGATGTGAGTAACAGCAAAACCCAAATAAACTGATTTTAATAAGTTTCTTTTCTTAAACTAACACTTGTAAAGCACAAAGCTTTTGGTTTTTTTTTTTTTTTCAAACAATGTCTCTGTTTGAAACGAAACCCAGTAGTGGAGAAAAAAAAACTTTGAAAACTTTTAGTTTCTTTTCTTAAACTAACACTTGTAAAGCACAAAGCTTTTGGTTTTTTTTTTTTTTCAAACAATGTCTCTGTTTGAAACGAAACCCAGTAGTGGAGAAAAAAAAACTTTGAAAACTTTTAGTTTCTTTTCTTAAACTAACACTTGTAAAGCACAAAGTTTTTGGTTTTTTTTTTTCCAACAATGTCTCTGTTTGAAACGAAAACCCAGTGGTGGGGAAAAAAAAAAACTTTTGGTTTAAATATATATATATATATATATATATATATATTTTTTTTTTTTCTCTTTTCCCTTTGTTCAAGTGTAGTTTGCCCAGCAAACCAATTGTATATAATTCAATCCGAATTCAGCACCTGTCCAACTAATAACACGAATATGTTTTAAGATTGTTAGCCAGATCAAATACGAATTAAACATATGCTAATAGAAAATAATTGAATATAAAACTATAAACAATTATTCTAACAGTAATATAAAATTAAAGCCGAGGCCCGTGTTTCACACGGTGTCCTTAAAACATATTCATCCTGTAACATCCCTAATTTCAAATAAATATGAAAAGTATGGTTGGATCAGATGGAACGGTCCAGAAAGAATGCATGAAGGAAAAGAAAAAATGTTGGCAGTGAGTACCGCGACCAGTCACCGTGACCAAGGATCGCGATGAGCAGCTCGCGGTGAAAAATGGTGATTTTAAGCAGTGAGCACTTCGACCAGTCACCGCGACCAGAGATCGCGATGAGCAGCTCGCGGCGAAAATGTTGAGTTTGGGCAGTGAGCAACGCGACCAACATCGCGACCAGACACCGCGATAGTTGATCGCGATGAAAGCGGTGAAATCACTCCAGTGAGTAACGCGACCAGGTGGCGCGACCACAGGTTGCGATAAGCAGTCGCGATGACCGAATTTTTTATAAAAAAAATAAGAGGCGGTGGAAGCTTCATCAGGAAGCTAACCAGAAAAGAGAAAGAGAGAGAATGGGAGAGGAAAAAGAAAGAAAGAAAAAGAAGAGAAAGAAAAGAGAGAGAAAGGAAGAAGAGAAGAAGAGGAAGAAGAGAAGTGGAAGAAGAAGAAAGGAAGAAGAAGAAGAAAGAGAAGGAGAAGAGGAGGGGAAAAAGAGAAAAGGGTAAAAGAAAAAGAAAATCCAGAAAAGAAACTGTCGGAAAAACGGTATCCAGGTTGATGTACACGTATTTCTAAAAACCTTATGAATTTCTTTATATGATTTGATTTGAATTTCTATATCTTTGACTAAATGAATTAAGAAATTATTATTATTGATTTGGAAAAATTTATGGACTTGTGATATCGTATATTTTCGAATAGGATTTACGAATATTGTTTTATGAATATTACTGTTGTTGAAATTGATGGATCTTTGTGAATTAAAACTATTGATTCGAAATGAATGAATTAGTTTGATATGAAAATTCTGAATATTATGTATTGGAAACGACCCTAGGATACTTGGACATAGAAAACGGATATAGGAGGTTGGTATACCAGCTGGGTTATTTCAGCAGTACTGCACCGTTATTACTAGTGACTGTTGTAGCGGGGCAATCCCGGACATCACATCGATACCAGTGATTGTTGTAGCGGGGCAATCTTGGACAATCACACCTGATACTAGTGACTGTTGTAGCGGGGCAACCCCGGACGTCACACCGATATTACAGAGATTAGATCCATATTCCTAGTCCTGAAATTATGTTGAGTATACCAAAGGGCCAAGGTTGAAATGAAATTGAATAAATTGTTTATAAACGAATTTCGAAAATTGATTTTGTATGGTTTAATTTATAAATTGAGTTAAATAGTAATTTGTTCTTATATTATATCTTGTTTATATTTTATGTTGAAATTTATTTAGTGATTTTGATAAATGAGTTTAGTGTACACCCACTAAGCTATATGCTTAGCACGTTGATTTTATCACGCGTAGGTAACAGGGATACCGAGGGAGAAAAAGAGTAGAGAGAAGGTAGCTGCAGATTGAAGATTCAGAGTCACGATATCTTTGGATAATTAATACTTTTGTATACTATATTTTGATAAGCATACATATACAGAAGTTTGTAAGTGTGATATATTTATGTTTTGTAAATAATTGTTTTGGTTTATGTTTTTATTTTCAAAGGTTTGTAAATATTAAATTATGAATTGTTTTATATGAAAATGTTTGGAAAGTCGCACTATACGGTAGGGTGCGCAATTGATTAATAAATGAATTTGAAGTGTTGATGTTTATGTTATTTGAGTTTTTATTGGAAACAGGATTTTTGAAAAATCAGAAAAACAGAGGAAACTCTGGCAAAAATTTTCAAACAAGTTTTGAATGGGCTTACTAGAAAAGCATTTTAAAAATATAATTTATTTTGATTTTCAATGGTTTTCAAATTATAAAGTGAGTTAAGTCAAGTTTTGAAAATCCGGTAGCGCTTCCTGGGTCGATCCAGACGGGTCGGGTCAGGAGGTGTTACATTTCCCCTACCGTGGGTACCTATGTTTTCCATGATACAACTGTTTCGAGTGATTGTCGTTAGACAACTCCGGCGAACTGAACACTGTCTGAACTCTTTTACTTGAAAACGAAACGAAGAAAATGTTTTTCGGAATTGCTTATTGAATGATTGTGTTTGTATTTTTCTGTGTTTTTCAAAATAATTTGATACTAATATATACACAATCAATAGAATGATCGTTACAAATTATTCATGACAATTTATTTAACCGTTACAAATTTAATTGTCCGTTACGTAATCAATTTGACTGTTACAAATTTAATTTTCCATTACACAGTTAATTTCACCGTTTCAAATTAAATTACATTTAATAATTTTCATTCATTTTTCTAACATTTCATGAACTCAATGGTTATAACTTACTTCGCCCATGTTTTTCATCTCAAAGTTTGAGGACGACCACGACTTCGGGGCGAAAATTACACACAGCGGTCTTCTTCAATCATCGTAAACTCACTGGAAATAGTGGCTTGATAAAATCTCAAATACTGCTGTCTAGAAAACTGCTTCAAGCCATAAATGGAATGACGGAGCTTGTAAACTTACGCTTTTGTCCCCTTGCCTCAAAGCCTATGGGTTGATCCATATTGATCGCCTCATCTAGTTCTCCATTGACAAATACGATTTTGACGTCCATTTAATAAAGTTCCAAATCCAAACGAGCGACAATGGCTAAAATGAGGCGAATTAAGGCAACTGTGACCACCAGCGAGAAAGTTTCCTCATAGTCAATACCCTCTTTTTAGTTGTAGCTTTTCGCCACGAGTCGAGCTTTATATCTTTCTACGGGATTCATCTGTCTTGCATTTGAATTTTAGAACCCATTTGTTCCTAATATTCTTCCACTTATGTGGAAGATTCACCAAGTTCTAAGCTTGGTAAATCTTCATTGACTCCATTTCTTCAATGATTGCAGTTTTCCATTTCTCAAAAGCATGAGAAGAAAGACCTCTTGAAAATTCCTAGGCTTTTCTTCATCTTGCAGAGTGCACATGAATACTTCCTCCTCAATCTCAAAATGATGTCATGGAATGCTTACACATTTGCTTTTACATAGTTGTAGATCTTAAGACCGACGTATAGTGGTACGCCCCGACTACCCAGAGTCATTCTTTAAATTTTGAATTTTGAGTGCCTTTTTCTATTTCATCCATCCTTATAAGATTCAAGGTTTCTATCCACGTGTCTTCTTCTTGGAAATTCCTCATTAAGGAAGTCTACATCTCGTGATTTTAGTTACACTTTCATTAGATTGTTCACCAAGCATTACATATCCTTTTGATTCATTAGCATATTATATATATATATATATGCATTTATGCGGCCTTGGACCTAACTTCCCATATCTGTGAGAAGCAGTGTGAACATACCCTGCCGATCTTATGGGCATAAATGGTCCAGATCAGGCTTTCGCCTAGTCCACTACTCATAAGGGGTTGAAGGAACTGACTGCGAAAGCAAAATGATTGATTCCAAGCCTTGTGATTCACCCACTACTTTAGGCACTAAGCTCATTCTTTATGATGGGAAACTTTTTAGTGAGCCAACAGCGTACAAAAGTACAGTAGGTGCTTTGCAATACTTTACCTATACAAGACTAGACATTTCCTACATTATTAATAAGTTGAGCTAGTTTCTGGTCTCTTACAAGCAACCACATTGGTTGGCTTGCAAGAGGGTACTTTGTTACTTGTGTTGCACCATTCACAAAGGCTTGTAGTTCAAGCCAGCTGCTGTTTTAAACCTTGAAGCATAATGTGACTGTAGATTGGGCCAGCAACATTGATGACAGAAAATCTACAAGTGGCAATTGTGTATTCTTGGAGTGAATCTAATCTCATGGAGCTCTAGAAAACAAACTGTGATGGCTTGGTCTAGTGCTTGAAGTAGAGTACAAGTCAATGACATAACTGACTACTGAATGTCCTTTGGTTGCAGTTTTTGTTTAAAGAGTTGCAAGATTGCCATTCCCAAATGCACTATGATTCGGTGTAATAATCAAAGTGCTAATGCTCTTGATCAAAATCCGATCTTTCATGCTCGTACGAAATATATTGACATAGACACTCATTTCATTCGACAAGGTGGCCACAAGTCTAGTTGAACCAAGGTATGTCTCTACGAAATTCCAGGTTACAAACCTGCTAACTAAAGGGCTGCCTCGTGATCGGTTCAATTTTCTCTGCTCCAAACTGAATTTACTTGAATAACCTCAATTCAGCTTACGGGGGAATATGAGAGAAGCTCAACATTGCCACTTATCCAAGACAAGCAATGCAAGCTGCTCGAGTACTGGTTCCAGCTTCAGCAGCAACTCCAGCTCCAGCTTCAACAACAATCTATGCACCTTTTTCAGTTCCAAAGCAACAATTTATGCTGCATTGATGATGCTAAGAGAAGTGATGAACTACATGGAGGCTCACCATACCATCCTGGAATAGCATGCTACAACTCTATTATTAGCTCTCATGAAGCTGATCACAATCATTATAGATTGGAGGATGTATCAGTATGATCATCAAGTTGTTACAATAGTTAAGGTAGTTATAATTTGTTAGAAAAAGCTGACATGGCAGCAAATATTCCATAGTTTGTCAAGAGTTTGTTAGCAACCATTTGGGGTTGATTGAATGTATATATAGAGCTTGTAATACACATGAGATTGTTATGTTGAAATGATCAATAACAAACCAATTCTTCAGAGCTTATTCCACCTCCATTAATGCCTGCTTGTGCAGCATTAGACAGTTCATTGAGACCTTCATCAAACATTTGATGAAAGTCATTGCATGTCAGTTTAAAAATTTGTTTCCTCACAATATCTACTTCAAAATATCTTCATGTGATTCACGAATCAACATAAGTTTTTTTAAAAAAAAAGCAAAACTAAATTTCATTAGCCAATCAGACCAAAATAAGAAACAATATCAGAAACAGCTAACTTACAAAATCAACAAAGGACGAAGTCAACATAAATTTAAAGATAAAGAAGAATGCCTTTATAGATGAAAGAGGAACATTTGTTTGTCTTTTACTTATTTTTTTCTTTCAAATTTATCTTTTTCTATTATTTTTTTATAACTGGAAGTTACCTAAAACCCACTCAAATTCAGACATATATAAACTGTTTCATTGCCAACTATTTGCTTATCATGTGGTTGAAGAAACATATATCTAGATCAGAAGATTGGACATTTATTATTTCGTGAAATGAGAGGACTTTCCATCTGTGGTAGTTCTCCGACCAATGATTTTGAGTTTGAAAACATTAGATTAAATGATTGTGAAACTAGTTGGTCCTATAAACCCACTTGAGTGTGAAATTGTTTACTAAAAGTGGGTAAATGCAACTAGGATGTAAATTGTTTAATGTGAAATTGGTGTTAATATTTATATGTAAATTAGATGAGTTGTTTTCATTCGATTAGAGTATATACAATTGACATAAACAGGGCATCATGCCCTAATTTTTATGAACAAGAATGAATCTGAAGAAGAAAAAAAAAAGCATTATCACTAAAGTTGATTTTAAAGCTAATTGTATCGACCTTTCTTAAAATTTTGTCAATTATAAACGAAGTCAACTTTATCGTTTATTGAGAAGCACCTCCCTTCACTTAGTAAAATTTGGTCAAATATTTTTTGTTAAAAAAATTCAAAAGATGACTAATAAAAGAGAGATTTTTATCAATAAACCTAAAAGTTAACTAATGAGAGGGAAGATCTTTGTCAATAAATTAAAAAGTTAACTCTGTCTATAATTAAGTAAATCTAAAAAAAGATAGACGTTATTTACTCTTAATTTTTCAACAACTGAGGTCAATGTATATTATTAGTACTGGCCTTGAAAAACCAAAATGAAAATTCCCTGATTCTTGAATATTAACCTAATAAGAATCAATATGAAACATCCCAAATCAATATGAAACATCCCAAAATGTGAATTCCCTGAGCCCAAAACCCGATATCGAATGGTGGGGGCAAGACTCCAAAGAGCTCCTATCCGACCACACTAGGCGGCAGCACGGCACCCGACACGATAAATAAACAAATACCCACTCTTGTCCCCCAAAAAAAAAAAAAATGGTGCACCACATGACATCGTAACCATTTGTTGTCTTGTCAAAATCATAAGACATAATGTAGACCATTTTAACTTTACTCGACTTCTCAAGAAAAAGTAAAGAATTATTACATATAATAACTACAATTATAAGTGCCAACAACAGTAGTTTAGTTAGGATTTCAATTTTAGTTCCTGTGATCTTCTTTAACCTTTGTTTTTATTTTGATTGAAGACTAGCTTATAAGTTTAGAGGTATTCGAATGGCTTTAGAGTACATTTGAGACCCTTAAATCAATAATTTTAAAAGGAATAGTGCAAAATAAGAACATAAATAATTATTAGATAATTCACTTGTAACATTCCTAATTTCAAATAAATATAAAAAGTATGGTTGCATTAATTTTGAGTATGTGAATATGGTGTTTATGATTTAAGGGGTGAAAAATGTAATTAAATATATGTATATTTTTAAGGTTTTCAGGTAGACCAGGTGGAGCGGTCCAGAAAGAAAGCATGAAAGAAAAGGAAAATATTAGCAGAGAGTACTGCGACCAGTCACCGCGACCGAGGATTGCGATGAGTAGCTCGCGGTGAAAATGTTGATTTTGAGCAGTAAACAACGCAACCAACATCGCGATCAGATACCGCGATGGTTGATCGCAATGAAAGCGGTGAAAATATTCCAGTGAGTAACGCGATCAAGTGGCCCGACCACAGGTCACGAGGAGTGGTCGCGAGGAGCGGTTGCGATGATTGAAATTTTATAAAAAAAATATAAGGCGGTGGAAGCTTCACAAAGAAGCAAGCTGAAAATAGAGAGGGACCGGGAGAAAGGAAAGAAAAAGAAAAAGAAAGAGAAAGAAAGAAGAAGAAGAGAAAGAAGAAGAGAGAGAAAGGAAGAAAAAAGGAAGAAGAAGAAAGGAAGAAGAAGAAGAAGGGAAGAAGAAGAAGAAGAAGAAGAAAGAGAAGGAGAAGAGGAGGGAGAAAAAGAAAAGGAGAAAGGAAAAGGAGGAAAAAGGAAATCTAGAAAAGAAACTGTTGTAAAAACGGTATCCAGGTTGGTGTACACTCGTTTTTGAAATCTTTACGAAATTATTATGTGTTTTTTGTTTGAATTTGAGATTTTTGGAAAATCTAGTAAATATACATTCATACTGTTCTTCATTTGAATGATTTTGCTTTAAACGTATTTCGATTATCATGATTACGTTGAAATAAATTGTTTCAGAATATTGTATGAACAAATCGTTTAATTTCCATGAAATCATATATATATGTTTTACTAATATCGTTTGAAATTTATATTTGTTGAATTTAACTTCGATTTGTAAATTACAGTTGTTTATTTCGAAATGAATACTGTAACACCCCCTGACCAGACCCAGGGAGCGCTACCGGATTTTCAAAACTTTCTCAATTCACTACTTAAATTTTCAAACCATTAGAAAACCTCATAGTTTATAATTTAAAAACATTTTCAAATACTTTCCAAATTCATTTTATAAACCGAAAACCGTTGTGAGCCCATCGATAGATTTTCAAACCATTGGAAAAACCAAATAGTTGATAGTTTTAAAACCATTTTCAAGTGAGCCCAATAAATAAACTTTTTACAAAAATTTCGGCAGAGTTTCGTTTGTTTTTCGGATTTTCCCAAAACCTGTTTTTCTCAACTCAATCAAATACAACTCATATCAACACTTCAAATATCATTTTCAAACAATTGCGCGCTCTGCCGTTTAGTGCGACTTTCTAATACAGTTTATAAAATAAAACGATTCAGAAGTTAATATTTTACAAACATTCTAATAATAAAAGACAGAAATCGTAAAATAATTAATTACAGGACATAATTACAAAACATATTTACAGACTCTCTGTATATGCATGCTTATCAATCATATTACACATGAACATAAATATCTACCCAAAAATGTGACTCTCCGCCTCTGTCTGCAGGGAACTCCTCTTCAGTCTCTGGCCTCTTCAGTCTCTCTGGTACCTACGCGTTAGAAACAAAACTAACGCGCTAAGCATATAGCTTAGTGGGTGTACACTAAACTCAAATATGAAAATCATAAATCACTTTTATTAAGAAACAAATTACAATATATCTCTTTTCGTTACTAATCATTTACAAAACAATTTAACTTCAAAATCAAAGCATAAAACAGTTTTAATCACTTTAATTTCAACAATAAGATCAACATATATAAAATCGATCAATAACGTTATTCAATACACTTTTCAATTCACTTCAAATCTGGCCCGCTAGAATACTCAACATACTCGGACTGGAATATGGGTCAAACTCCCACCCTAGGATGAATCCTAAGAGTGGTACGTATCTCCCTACTCTAGGACCGAGGGTACGGAACCTAGAGAGGTACATAACTCCCTATCCCAGGAACGAATCCTTAGGAAGGTACGTGTCTCCCAACCTCAGGACGAATCCATGAGGAGGTACGTGTCTCCCTACCCCTAGACGAATCCATGAGGAGGTACATAATAAGCATCAATAGCATATCAATATCGGCACAGTACTGCTCACTGAACCCAGCTAGTATACCAACCTCCTATATCCATTTCTATGTCTAAGTATCCTAGGGCCGTTACGATAAACTATTTTCAATATTCATTATATTTACCATCAACGGAAACATTTGAGTTCAATAACATAAATTTTTCATGGGAAAATCGACATTATTTATACAATAATCGAAAACAAGCAATTTCAGCAGAATCGTAAGAATCAAAACGCAGTCAACAATAGAAATCATTTCAACGAAATAATATAAACGCATAAAAATTGAATATCATCGAAATAATTGCAGATTCAAACTAAAAATAATTAATACTTTTGTAAAGATTTTCGAAAACGAAGGTACACCAACCTAGATACCGTTTCCGTTCGACAAATCGCGTTTCCACGATTTTCTTTTCATTTTCCTTCCCTTTTCTCTTCCTCCTACACTTCCTTTTCTCTTTTCTTCCTCTTCTTCTTCTTTCTTCTTTCTTCTTCTTTCTCTCTTTCTCTCGGTCTCTCCTCTCTCTTTTCTCTGTTTTGTCTATTTTTTGTGGCTTCTGCGAGAAGCCAAATTTTTTTTTTTATATTTTTCGGTCGTCGCGACCTGTGGTCGCGCCACCAGGTCGCGGTACTCACTGGAGCGTTTGCACCGCCTTCATCGCAAGCACACCTCGCGGTACCTTGGTCGCGCTGGTGGTCGCGTTGCTCACTGCCAGAATTTGACATTTTCATCGCGAGCAGTTCATCGTGATCTGTGGTCGCGGTGACTGGTCGTGATGCTCACTGCCAAAAATCACATTTTTCACCGCGAGCAGGTCATCGCGATCTGTGGTCGAGGTGACCAGATCGCGATGCTCACTGCCTCGGTTTTCCTTTTTCTTGCATCATTTTTGGACCGTTCCATCTGGTCCACCTGAAAATCATAAAAATAAACATACTTTTAATTACATTTACACCCCCTCCAATCACAAAATTTATATTCACATATATAAAATTAATTATCCGAAATCCGGGATGTTACAAATACCATGCATTGATATGAGAATTCGAAAATGTTGTATTGAAACGACCCTAGGATACTTGGACATGGAAAACGGATATAGGAGATTGGTATACCAGCTGGGTTATTTTAGCAGTACTGCACCGTTATTATTAGTGACTGTCGGACTTCGCGGAGCAAACCTGGCATAGACCAGTTTAGGCAAATCCCGGAGGTGGACGTCACACCGATATTGATATTATGTACCTCCCTAAGGATGGTTCAGGCTCCCAGTGCCGGTCCTAGGGTAGGGAGTTATTTCATCCCATATTTCAGTCCAGAAATTATAATGAGTATACTACAGGGCCAGAATTGAATTGAATTGAATAACATGTTTATAAGCGAACTTAGAAATTGATTTTGTACGTTTTATTTCAGTAATTGAGTTAAATGATGATATGTTTTATATTATAGCATGATGACATTTTATTTTTGAAATTTATTTTGTGATTTTGATAAATAAGTTTAGTGTACACCCACTTAGCTATATGCTTAGTGCGTTGATTTCATCACGCTAGGTAACAGAGAGACAGAGGGAGGAAAAGACTGAAGAGGTGATAGCTGCAGACTGAGGATCAGAGTCACTATTACCTTTGGGTAATTATATTTGAATTTTGGTTGTATATCATTTAGTTACGCATGCATATACAGAAGTTTGTAAATTTGTAAAAGTGTGATATATATTTGTTTTGTAAATAATTATTTTATGGTTTATGTTTTCGTTTTCAAAGATTTGTAAATATTAATTATGAATTGTTTTATTTGAAAATATTTGGAAAGTCACACTATACGGTAGAGTGCACATTTGATTGAGAAAAGCAATTTAAGTGTTGATTATTATATTATTTGAGTTTTTATTTGAAAACAGGATTTTTGGAAAAATCAGAAAAATAGAGGAAACTCTAGTAAAAATTTTCAAAACTAGTTTTGGATGGGCTCACTATAAAAGAAATTTTAAGATATAATTAATTTGGTTTTCAATGGTTTTCCAATTATAAAGTGAGTGAAGAAAAGTTTTGAAACCGGTAGCGCTCCCTGGGTCGATCCAGTCGGGTCGGGTCAGGGGGTATTACATCACTTTTTAATATTATATATATGATCACTAATCCCATTAGGGGTGACCAACACTATATTGTAAGGTCCGAAAATTTTGACAAATTAAAAATTAATGATTGGTAGGTAGGTTCATTGGTGTCTTTGAGAAAATGTGATAAAACATCTTCCATTTAATGAAATTTCTAGAGCATATCCTTGGTATTTTTTGCTATGTAAAGGAAAATGAAATACTCTAGCCTAGATATTATTCTATATGGTCTAAAAACTGTAATAAATTTTAAAAATGAATGCTTAGGGCTATAAATCAATTAATGGCTTTGTGAAAATTTGATAGAACATTTTAATAGTGTGAAACGCTCATAGTATAGTCTTAATATTTCCTACTCAATCTATAAAGTAAATTTAAACACTTAGTCTCTGATACCATGTTGTCTTATTTGAAGAGTTTAATAACTTTTAAAAATCAATATTTGATAATATAAATTCATTATGGTCGTTGCAGAAATGTGATAAAAGTATCTTTCATAATGTGAAATTTTTAAGATTAAGCGTTCAACATTTCATTCTCAAAAAGAAAATTGAAACATCCTGCCCCATCACTAGTTTATAAGATTTGAAGACTATGATGAATCTTAAAACTTAATATTTGGCAGCGTAGTGGTCAATCGGTGTCTTTAGAGAAATGTGATAAAGCATATTCCATAAAGTAAAATCTCAAGGTACAGCCTTAAATATTTTCTGGTCTACAAAGGAAATTGAAACATCACAACCTCAACACCGTGTTATATGATTTGAAGACTTTGATAAATATTAAAAATTAATATTTGGCAGTGTAGTGATCAATCGGTGTCTTTGAAAAAATGTGATAAACTACAAAACATTTAAAGCATTCTTTTTTTAAAAGAAGAATGAAAAATTGAGTTAATAACACTCAACCTACCTGAGGTTAGCTAAATTACATTCGAAGTTTACATTAATTAACACTGACCTCCCCTCGTGATAACATTGACTGTTAGAAATAACAGTTGACTTGTGCCAGATAGTGTTAAATGACTAAAATACCCCTGTTAACAGTAAATAACACTGATTTGACCTATTTGCCCTTAGAAAAATATAAAAATAATAATAATAATTTAAAAATTAGGTGATAATGCATAATAACCTGATTACTTATTACTTGGACGAAAATACATTTATGGTTTATACTTAATTATACCTTTGAAAATTTGTAAAAAATTTTCAAAGGTTAAGTATTACCAGCTTAATATATTACTGGAACCATTACCAAATTTTTTTTTTTTGTATATAAGATGCTGATGATTCCTTAATACAACAAGAACAAAAAATCATTACTGATCAATATTTGCATTAATCACTGATAAATACATCAAATATATTGGCAACATACTGCTTTCTATACCAAATTAGCAGCAAAAGGCAATATGAACAAAAATACATGTACACTGGTGCAAGCATTGAACCCAGTGACTGCTGCCTCATAAACAAAAAATTACCAAAAACATTTTCCATCCTGCCATCCATAATTGTTCAACATAGCTAAGAATGTACATCAAATGTTCCAAAAATCAACAAACAAACATCATCAACCAACTGTTCATATGCATCCATGACAACAAAAAGACTCATCCTAAGCATCCTCATCACCAAAAATCATCTTCTTTAAGTTCTACCACCATTATTTCCTGGAATTAAAATCACAAACAAACATCACATTATAAAATATTAAGACATATGCCATAATTAAGAGTTTTAAGTTCAATATGACAATACCTAAACATTGCTGAGAAGGTTGAGGTGCTGATTGGCTTACATCTTATTGACTTGATGAACCAAATTAAGTTTTCATTAGAGGAAGGTGCTGGTGTATTTGAATACCAAAGAACCTGCTAGGATAGACATTAGGGTGTTAATAACAAGAAAAAAAATCAGAATTTGTTATATAGTATAAGGTTCAAGTATTACCCTTGTAATAGTTGCAGATGTTGGTGGAATTGTTTGGTTGTTACTGTCCACTGGTGCTGATGTGGAGCTGCTACCAACCTGCAAATGTTAAAAAATGTCAGTTTTTGCATTTCTATTTGTAGATCTAAGATAGTTTAGAAAGAATGATACCTCCATTCTCCTGCGATTTGTTGCAGTACTTGTTGAGGGGGCTGAAGAAGTAGTTGTACCCTGTTTCAACAAATATTAGAGAAGAAAAATTGATGAATTATAAAATGAACCAAATTATAAAAGATTAACAATTAGCACACATATATTTACATACCTGATTCCCACTAGGCTGACCATCATTTTTCTTCTTGCAGGTTCTACTGTTGTGCCCAACTTCATGACAGATGCTGCACTTCAAACTGGATGACCTAGGCACCCTTTTTAGTTCATTGAGACCCTTTCTTCTTTGTAGTTTAGGTCTGCTAGGTCTTTTTCTCTTTAAAGGTGGTAAGCACAGTTGCAAATTCAATATCTGGCCATAAGTGCTCATCTGGTATAGGGTGCATTGCATGACTATAGGTCTTCAAATAACATGGTTTTTTTAGGTAGTCATGGATATACCCCTCAACTGCATCTCTTCTCTTCAATATGCATGCTAATGTATGCCTACATGGAATCCCACTCACAGCCCATAACCCACACTCACATGTTTTGCTGTTTAGATTTACTACAATCCACAACCTCAAATTCCCATTCACCACATTGCAGGGTGTCCAAATATCTCCCTTTCTGTTGTGCTTTCTGCATTTACCTGGTTATGGCAGGTGGAATGTTGGTCTCCCATTTCAGTGCAGCCTCATATTTTCGATGAATGCGCTTCATAATTTTTCTCCTAATATTTTCCATCATAGTTAACATTGAGAGTGCTCGCAGCTTACTCAACCAGCTATTGAAAGCCTCCACAACATTGTTTGTGTTATAATCAGACTTACATTCCTGTTCAAATTCATGGACTGACCACTGGTGTTTTGAAATTTGCATGAGGTAGTTATGTAACATCCCAAATTTCGAATAATTACTTTTGAATATGTGGATAAAATATTTGTGAGTTGAGGGGTGTAAAATGTAATGAAATGTATGTTTAGTTGTATGGTTTCCAGGTGAACCAGATGGAACGGTCTAGAAATAATGAATGAAGAAAAAGGAGCGAAAAACTAGGACAGTGAGTACCGCAACCCCTCACCGCGACCATAGATCGCGATGAGCTGCTCGCGGCGAAAAATGGCATTTTTGGGCAGTGAGTATCGCGACCTGGTCATCGCGACCACATATCGCGCTGACTGGCTCGCGACTAAAAAAAATGAAAATTCTGACAGTGAGCATCGCGACCACCAGGTACGCGACCAGGTGTAACCGCGATGAAGGCGGTGGAGTTGCTCCAGAGAGTAATGCGACCTGGTGGCGCGACCACAGATCGCGACGACCGACATTTTATAAAAAAAATAAGAGACGTGCGAAGTCTCTAGAAAACAGAAAGGGAGAAAGAGAGACCAAGAGAGAGACGAAAAGAAAGAAAATAAGAGGAAGAGAGAAGAAGAAGAAGAAGACGAAGAAGAAGAAGAAGAAGAAGAAAGAAGAAGAGGAAGAGAAGAAGAGAAGATAAAGAAGAAGAAAAGAAGAAAGGAAAAGAAAAGAGAAAAAGGAAAGAGAAAGGAAAAAGAAAATTCAGAAGAAAAACTGTACGAAAAAGTGGAAACCAGGTTGGTGTACACTCGTTTCTGCAACTATTTTTGATATGTGTTTTGATTTAGTAATTTTGGGATATATATTTCTGGATTTTATATCTATTCGTATTGATTATATATATTCGTATTTCATTTGTGTATATTGTCGAAATTATTTGTGCAATATTCTGAGAATATGTAATTTTGAATCTAAGTGTATATTTCCACAACCTGATTTACAACTATCGTTTTACGACTATAGTTGGTTTCCTAATTATTGATTTTGATTGAAACTTATATTTGTTGATTTTCGAATTAAATGAATTGAGTGTGAAAGATTTTCTGTTATTCCCAAATTTTGATATAATGAACTGGTGAATAATATTGGAAACTGATTTTGAGGATAAGAAAATTGTGATTATAGCGACTTTAATGATTTTGATTTTCTGTATTATGTTATTTTATATATTTATATTTCTGTATATGTTATGTGATATATTATGAATATATTGTTTTACAACTGTTAAGGAATATTAAATTTTGGATAGATTGAGAAAATTTTGATTATCTGGAATATGTTTGAAAAGGGAATAAAATATATGTAATCCCTGAACCTTGATTTTGGCCATGATATATGTATAGGGATATATGGATATAGGAGATTGACATGTCAATTGGGTATATTTAGCAGTACTGCGCCGATATTTCTGTATTGATATCACTCTATGGATTATTAGCAGTCACCGTTGTGGCCAATCCTTGAGTGAAGCCGTTTTCGACGGGTAGTTCCAGTTGGTTCCGATGTCGGAAATAACATCTGTATAGGGTACCATTTCAGCGGGCAGTTCCCGTTGGTTCCGATGCTGAAATGGGAAACCCGACTATATATTCGGCGGGCAGTTCCTGTTGGTTCCGATGCCGAATAACCCGTAATTCAGTCCTGTGAACCCTGTTATATGTATCAAAGGGCCCAATTGAGAATTTGATAGTTAGACAAGGTTATGGAAAATAAAGAAATGATATTGAAACTGAAACGCATAAACTTTTGAAATACCACGTTCGTTTTATATATGTATATATATATATATATATATATATATATATATATATATATATATATATATATTTCTGACATTCTGTATTTAAGTTTTATGGTTTAGTTATATATGTATCTGAATTTCTGAATTTAATATTTAGTATTTTCAATTATATTACAATTTGTTTTGTATATATATATATATTTCTGAAATTTTGACTTAAAGCTTTATTGCTTATTTCTATATATATCTCTTTCTGAATTTCTGAATTTACAATCCAGTGTTTTATATGATATTGAATTTTATTTAGTGTACACCCACTAAGCTATATGCTTAGCGCGTTGATGTTTATCGCGCGTAGGTAACAAGGATATTGGGGAAGCAAAAGATTGAAGAAGAGGGAGTTGCAGGCAGATCTTCAGAGTCACAGTCACCACTATTTTGGGTATATTCCTGTATAAAGTAATGAGTTATGCATGCATATACAGAAAACGTGTAATTTAGTTATATAAGTATGTTCCGTAATTATGTGCTGTAATTCATTGTTTTATGATTTCTGTTTTCAATTTCAAAAGACTGTAATTAAGCAATTATGAATTGTTTTATGTTAAAAACTGTTTGAAAGTCGCACTAAACGGCAGAGTGCGCATTTGAATGAAATGATCTTTGAAGTGTTGTTGGAATTATATTGTATTATATTGTTTTATTGAAAACAGGTTTTGGAAAATTAGAAAAATAGAGGAAACTCTGCCGAAATTTTTTTAAAAAATTGTAATTTCAATGGGCTCACTAGAAAAATATTTTTAAATTATAAATTGATACGAGTTGTCACTGGTTTGAAATGGACAAATATGAATCTAGAAAGTTTTGAAAACCCGGTAGCGCTCCCTGGGTCGATTCAGTCGGATCAGGGTCAGGGGGTGTTATAAGTTATATGCAGGCACTGAAGTTTCCCTAATTTTTCCCATAGCAACCTCAAAATCAACAGCATTCGAACTCCTAGCAGTTGGCCAGAACATGTCCCTCAAATAATCTACCTTAAATCTACCCATCATGTTCTGTAAAATGTGTCTCCCACAAAACCTAGATACATGTGAAGGCCAACATTCTTCTAAGGCAGCAGCTAATCCTTTTTGTCTGTCTGTCATGAAACAAATCTTCCAACTCTCATACATTCCTACATGTTCATGTAAAAGAGTTAAAAACCAAGTCCAACTATTTTGACTCTCCACCTCACAAACTGCCAAAGCTACTGGATAAACTCCGCAGTTTGCTATCCAATGCAACTGCACACATAATTATTCCCTCATGTGGACCCTTCAAATGACAACTATCTAACCCAATGAATGGCCTACATCCCCCCAAATATCACATTTTCTGAGCATGAAAACTTAAAAAAAAAAAACCTATTGAAGTGGACAGGAACTTAAATATTAGGGTCAATATTCCTAGCGGGTGGTGAAACATCTAGGGTAGACATGATAACAGAGGACCCAGGATTCCTTTCCCTAATGACATGACCATACTTGTAAAGTTTGTTATAACTAGCTTTATGGGCTTCACCTCCTATGTTCATGTCATATTTTTTGGCCCGCCTCAATGTGTGATTATTCACATCTAACCCACATGTCCTTAACACCACTCCATGCAAGACTCTAATGCTTATGTCGGGATTCTCCTTAATCAAATCTTAAAACTTCTTCCCTAGCCAAGTGGAATTTGCACCCCTATTCTTGGTGATTGCAAGGCAGGTATGCTCATTTGTTAGGGTTTTTAAGATGTAAGTGACCCCATCTTAAGTTGTGCTACCATGCACTTTCTAAGGATAGCCTGCACCCTCACATCCTAAAGTGATCATTTTTCTCTCATTTTTAATTATTTTCAGTCTAAGCCCCTCTTGAATTGAATAATCTAAACAAACTTCCCTAAAGTGGCTCATATTCCTAAACAATTGCCCAACTTCTAACTTAATACGCCCATTATCACTCGGTCTAAAAGCTGTACCCCTAAATGGTTATTCAACATCACTATCACTATCACTCCACTTCTCTCACCACTTATTCACTAATATTATCTTCATTTATATTAGAAAACCTATCACTATCATCTTCACTACCCTGATTACCATCCTCACCAACCTCACTGTGGTCCCCTTCCTTATTTGTGTAGTCCCCTTCCTCACTTGTGTGGTCCCCACAAGATTCACTTAGGCTGTCATCAATAGGAAATTCACTATCATGAAGATACAAGGTTAATTAGGTCTGGTCCTAAGTTGTTTTAGGTTGGATTTGGCTGATAGTCAGGGGTGGGCTCATTGGCTTGGGTTATATTGGTCATAATTGGGCTCACCAGGATGTATAAAATTAAGAGGTTGATAGTTAAACATGAAATGGATCTGGCTTACCTTCTTGGCCTCAAACTTCAGCCAGTACATCCATCAAATCCGAATCTGAGTGGACTGCTCTGTTTTTACCACTCCATGGAATGGGCACATGTTGGATTAGCCTCTCTCATACTGCTAGTTTTCTCTTCAACGTCACTCCCATGGTAGACTCCCACAGCATTTGCAAGCTGATGTAGTCCCTCAAAAATGTGCATATCTCATTCCTTTGCCCCAAGAAGGTGACAGTTGCATTGAACTCAAACATCCTAGTTTCATTACAAACAGAAGACACCATCAGCCATACTAATTTTCAACAAAAACAATCCACACACAAGACAGAGCACAGGCAGACACTTAACTGCAACAAATCACACAAAGACAAAGCACAAAGAGACACTGGAAAAACCAGACAACGAGTCAAACTTATTCCATGCATAAAACATTCAACAACCAAACATTCATCAGTAATGCAACACAATCACACACAAGACAGAACACATAGTGACACTGTTCAAAACCATTGAAACCAGACAACGAGTCAAACATATTCCACGCATAAAACATTCAACAACCAAACGTAAACATAACACCAAAAGAAATCAAACTTAAGGTAAATATCAGGTCATTAGAACCCTAAAATCATAACCATAATATTTTCAAACTGAATAAAATCATCAAAACAAGATAACGAGAAAAAAATATTTCACCCATAAACCATAATCCAACACAAAATTTAAAAAAAAACTAGTCTTTGAAAATAAACCCATAACTCTAACCCCATATCACATACAAATATTCCCAACAAATAAATTAAAACTCGAAACGATCAAGGACACATGTAGAAGAGAAGAGTTGTACTCACCTTGTCACTGTTATTGTTTGAAGATGAATAGTTTCTCTTTAGTTTCCAGAACACAGAGCGAAAGAGTGGTTGGTTTTGGTCGAAATCTGATGTGGGTTTGGTTTGCTTTTTTAGAGGATGAAATGGTATCGATTTGGGTGGCTGGTTTTGGTCGAAATCTAGAGAGAGAGGGAAGGGTTGTGTAACACCCCCTGACCCTGCCCGTCTAGATCGACCCAGGGATTTCAAAACTTTTTTTAATTCTGTTTATAATTTGAAAACCAAATAATTTATAATTTAAAATCCTTTCTAGTGAGCCCATCCAAAACTGTTTTGAAAAAAATTTTGCCAGAGTTTCCTCTGTTTTTCTGACTTTCCAAAAATCCTGTTTACATCAAAAACTCAAACAATATATTTTCAACACTTCAAAATCAAATTCTCAATCATATGCGCACTCTACCATATAGTGCGACTTTCTAAGCATTTTCAAATAAAACAATTCATAATTAATATTTACAAACCTTTGAAAAAGAAAATATAAACTATAAAGCAATTATTTACAAAACATAAATATATCACATTTACAAACTTCTGTATATGCATGCTTAACTGAATATAATATACAAAAGTATTAACTACCCAAAGATATAGTGACTCTGAATCTTCAATCTGCAACTATCTCCTCTCTACTCTTTTTCTCCCTCGGTATCCCTATTACCTACGCGTGATGAAATCAACGCGTTAAGTAATAATGCTTAGTGGGTGTACACTAAAATAATGACAATGGAATATAAAACAATTTATCTAAAATTCATAAATTCAGAACTACATATAAAACAAACATTATATAAATAATTCGAATACTGAAACTATATAAAATAAAATATTCCAAAAGTTTCTGGATTTGAATCTCAATAGCATTTCTTTATTTCAACATTCAAATTCATAGTTTTCAGTTCTTAATTGAGCCTCTGATACATATTACAGGGTTTACTGGATTGGATTACGGGTTTACAGTCGGGTTTCCCATCTCAAAATGAAATGGTATCCCTATATACACAGTAGGTTTCCCATTTCAGAATGAAATGGTATCTGTATTTCACAGTCGGTTTTTCATTTCAAAATGAAATGGTATCCGTAGAATCACAGTCAGTTTCCCATTTCAAAATGAAATGGTATCCGTAGAATCACAGTCGGTTTCCCATTTCAAAATGAAATGGTATCCGTAGAATCATCGTAATCATCAAGAATATCAGTACAGTACTGCTAAGTGCACCCAATTGACATGTCAATCTCCTATATCTATATTTCCCTATACATATATCAGGGCCATTATTCAGGGATTTCAGATAATGTTTCAACAATCCAATAGCTGTTTATAAGACAGAAATTCTCTTAATTATTTTAAAATCAAATCAAAATCAATCACTACGTATAAAACAAAATATTCAAAATATATGAAGTAACAGAAACCAAAGCATAATCAGTATATTGCGGAAATTAAAATCATTAAATTCAACATAAATTACATTTTTAGAATTAAAAATCATTTTTCAAGAATTATTCACAAATAGATTCAATCAAAACTATTTGTGTGTATACCAACCTGGATACCGTTTTTCCGACTGTTTCTTTTCTGAATTTTCTTTTTCCTTTCCCCTTTTTCTCTTTTTCTCCTCCTCTTTTCCTTCTCTTTCTTCTTCTTCCTTTCCTCTTCTTCTTCTTCCTCTTCTCTTCTTCTTCTTCTCTTCTTCCTCTTCTTCTTCTTTCTTTCTCTTCCTTTCTCTCTCTTTTTCTTTCTCTTCTTTTCCTTTCTTTTTCTTTTTCTTTTATCCGGTCTCTCTCTCCCTCTATTTTTTTTTTGGGTTGCTTCCTTGTGAAGCTTCCACCGCCATCTTATTTTTTTATAAAATTTCGGTCATCGCGACCACTCCTTGCGACCTGTGGTCGTGCCACCTGGTCGCGTTACTCACTGCAGTGATTTCACTGCTTTCATCGCGATCAACCATCGTGGTGTCTGGTCTCGATGTTGGTCGCGTTGCTCACTGCCCAAAATTCAACATTTTCACCGCGAGCTGCTCAGCGCGATCCCTGGTCGTGGTGCTCACTACCTTAAAATCACCATTTTCACCGTGAGCTGCTCATCGTGATCCTTGGTCGCGGTACTTACTGCCAACATTTTCCGTTTCTTTCATGCATTCTTTCTGGACCGCTCCACCTGGTCCACCTGGAAACCTTAAAAATATACATACATTTAATTATATTTTTCACCCCTTAAATCATAAATATCATATTCACACATTCAAATTTCATTCAACAATACTTTTCATATTATTTGAAATTAGGGATGTTAAAGGTTGGTTTTAGAGCGAGTGAGTCATGGCGTTTGGTGGTGACTGGTGAGCTTCTTGCTTTCAACACAAGTCTCGTTTTTTTTTATTTTTAGCAGACCAAGGTCAAGATTTTTTAGGGTTAGATTTGTAATTTTAAATGTTAATCAATTTTTTAATTCGATTTTTTATTTCTGAAATATCAAATTTTTTAATTAAAAATTACAATCATTTCAAATCAAAGTTAGAACATTTAATGTTATGTGCTAATGTGTCAGTTTTAAAAAAAAAAATCGTGGTCAAATGACCATTATACCCTTTTCAACTGTTAAGTCAAACAGTCAACGTTATCACAAAGAGAGGTCAGTGTTAATTAATGTAAATTTTGATTCTGAGTGTAATTTAGTTAACCTCAGATAGGTTCAGTGTTATTAACTCGTAAAAAATTAGTCGAATCTTCTCAATTTAAAGGATGGATGAGATACTTCCTTCTAGATCCTAACAAATTCATTAGGTGGAGATACAGAATCTCCTTCTAACTTCGAGATACGGAAGATCTCTTTATTTTCTTTTGAAAATTACTTATAACATGTAAAATAACATCAGTGCCCTTTAAAAATTAAGCGGTGGTATAAGTTTTCGAGATATTATGTAATTTTGGATAAGTCAGCTATAAATCTGATTTGAGAAACATTTAGGGTCTTTAATGCAGTTTGCCATTTAAAAATAAACTTCAAAAATAAGAAGAAGCCGCCCCAAGTAAGACACGTGTCAGTTTCCCTCCTCCTCAAATGACTGGTCATCTTGAAACAGCATCAGAGATCAACCAACAAAAACTAGATAGAAATTGAGAGGTCGTCTGGTCTGGTCTGGTCCTCCCCAACTTCATTCGACAAATGGCGTTAGCTCAAGTCTCGGCTTCTCTCTCCCTCTCCGTCCATGGTATTCTCTCTCTCCTTTTGTTTCTCTTTCTCTCTCTCTGTATGCTGTACTGTTCATCAACTTCTTCATACTTTGGTTTCATGTTGCAGATGCTTTAGCTCTCAGCTCAGTGAAAAATCATACTGTTTCGCGATTACCCATTTCCAATTATTCAAGAATTAGAACCACCTTCGCCACTGGTTCACCACTTTGTAAGGATTCTTCTTCTATTATTAAAAGTTCAAACTTTCACACCACTTTATTTTTGAAGTTGGTAGTGGATAATATGATGCTTTGTAGATGCAATTTTGGATGAGCAAAACCACAAAATGAGTGTTGTCGCTTGCATATTTATGTGCATGGTTGTCATCAATTATTCAGGGTTTTATGTTTCTTACTTTAACGCGTCTGAATTGCTATGTATGCAAAAGAACCTGAAATCGTTTCGGTTTGCTTAATTGTCCTTGTGCCTTTGAGATATTAAGCTTTTATCTTTTAATACTTACTTCACTTGAAATGATTTGATTGCAAATAAAAAATACACACACAGAGTTAACCCTAGAAATACAGAGGGAAACTTCGAGAGAAAGTGAGAGAGATGTAAATGATATTTTCTGATTACCTGAACAGTGTTTACAAATCACAATATATACATGTAGTTGACTAACTTGATAGGTTAGCTAGCTTGACTCAATATTAACTAACTTAACTAACAGTGAGACTAATCTGATGGGCTTGATTGGCTTTCTAACTCTAACAATCCAGAGTCTGTTTTTGGCCCAAATACTAATCACATGTTAGGCCCATTGATTCTGCATTCATCATTTACTGTTTGATGATGATCACAGTGATTATGAATTCTAACACTCCCCCTCAAATGCAGCTGATCTAAATCAGCAACTTTGAACTTTAGCTTTGTAAACTGATCATCATCAACATTCTCATCACTCCCCCTCAAACGCTGCTGAGTACGATTAGAAATCAGCTTGGAACATAACAAGTGAAACCGAGATATGGGCAGTGACTTAGTAAAAATATCTGTTGTTTGAGCAGCAGTAGGCACATAATGAATTTCAAATTTATGAGCAACAATAAGGTCTCGAAGAAAATGAACATTAATCTCGATGTGTTTTAGTGAGCACTCACATTGTCACACCAAAGAAGGCGTATACCTTGCAAAGGCATCTGAATTTCAGTAAGGAGAGATTGGATCAATTTTCTTCGAGACCTTATTGTTGCTCATAAGCTTGAAATTCGTTATGTGCCTACTGCTGTTCAAATAACATATAGTTTTACTAAGTCACTGTCCATATCTCGGTTCACTTGTTGTGTTCCAAGCTGATTTCTGATCGTACTCAGATGCATTTGAGGGGGAGTGATGAGAATGTTTGATGATGATCACAGTGATTATGAACTCTTAACACACCTTCCCCCCTCCCCCTCCCCAAATGCAACTAATCTAAATCAGTAAGTTTGAACTTCTAACTACAAATGCAAATCATTGTTTTCACTATTTCAAGTTTGGACTGTACAATATTAATAACATGCAAGGTCATATCTATTTGACTTCTTTTCATCTGTTTGGTTGCTGAGAGATATGGACTGAGTCACTGAGGGTTCTTGTGTGCTTGCTTTCATTTACATTAGTATGGAGAAGTTCTCGCCAAAAGATGCCTTTGAGGAAAGCTAATCCAGTTTCAGTGAGATGTGAGCAAAGTAGCCAGGAGAGCACCAGTTTGGATGTATGGTTAGGACGGCTGGCTATGGTTGGCTTTGCAGCGGCTATTAGTGTTGAAATAGCAACAGGCAAGGGACTTCTGGAGGTATGCCATACTCTTTGTGCTCTTACATGTGAGCTGAGAAAGTACTTCTTGATGCAAAATGTGGTTTTAAGTATCAGTCTTTATCACTGTGTCTTTGAGCAGCCATGATCTAGCTCAGGATTGATATCATGTGTCAGCTGAAGAATTAGAAACTCCTTTGTGTCATTATGGTTAGATAATACTTGAGCCAGATCTCGCACGGTTTCTGTTTTCTCTAGAGACTCAGAAAAGCTGAAGCCGGGTTGTTTCCAAATGAAGCCGGGAAACTGTTGGCCTATGTCTTGTTTGATTGCATGCTTAGATGGAAATCTTTGGACGATATTAGTGATTTTTTCATTTCTCCACTTTTTAGGCTTTGATTTCAGACACAAAATGCAATACTAGAAATAACTTCCCTAGGGAGTTGTCCGCTGCTTTTCTTGTTGATGACAACTTGTTCTCTATACTTGTTATGTCTTTCTGATCAATATAATTTCTGTTTTTAATGCTCTTGGACAAAAGAAAAACGAAAAGAAAGCACTTTTTTCAAGTGCGTGTCTTTGGACAGAGTAGCTTCTAATGCTTGTCATAGTTAAACCCTTTCAATAGATTAAGTTCTCAAATATGCTGCTTCTATGATACTTAAAAGTAGAGAAATGAGATGTGATGGAGAACCGTAATGAGTCACCACCGTCGTCTATTACTGCACCCTCCAACCGCCCCGCCACCCCCACCCGTAACACCCCCAATAAACAAAGACAAAAAGACTTTCCGCACACACCTCCAATCACCGTTGACATATTTTGCATCCACCAAGTAAATTTTAAACCTAGGGCAACTCACCATTTCCAACTGGGGAGACGGACAAGAAGTCTATTGGTCTAGTCCTGGATATTGATTGATTTGCAGTTATCTAATCCTTGCCTGAAATTAGATGACATCCCCCACGCCACCATTGACACCCAACTCAAAATAATAAAAAAAAAAAAAAAATTGAGAAATTTATCTCATCTCATCCATATCCATTTTTGTTTTGCAGAATTTTGGGCTTACATCACCCTTGCCTACAGTGGCCTTGGCAGTTACAGGATTAGTTGGTGTGTTGACAGCAGTATTCATCTTCCAATCTGCTTCTAAAAATTGATCTCTTCATGTTACTGTTTCTTGTCTGTAAAGTCTGATAGAAGATACTTTCAATTACATTTTTGTTCGTTAATTGTATTTTTTGTTCTAAATGCCAACACTCAAAATGTACAAGTGATGGAAATTTTAACTTATTTCAAGGTTTTCCAGCTGTGGTGTTTCTGTTTCTTCATATGCATTGTCATATAGTCTGCCTCAATCCCTGTATATGCTTAATTGTTTATCTACTCTCTTTTTGGTACTGGGTATACTTCTGCATACAAATCAGTATGGTTGGGCCACCAAACCGACCTTAACTGAACCAAACCAAACTGACTAGAGGGTGTAATTTTTGGTTATAGGTCATTGGTCTTAGGTGTTTTGTTATTCCCTTTTGATAACCGAATAAAAATCAGTTATGGGTGGCTAAAACCGTAACTGACCCATTACCAAACTATATAAATAAAAAATAATAAAAAAAAATTCTACCCATTTGGTACTAAGGTATCAAGTATCAATTATATAAAAAAATATCAAACTCAAAAAAATATAATATAACTCAAAAGAGATTCAAATTTGATATTGGTCCAAAATATATAGACCTATTAATTTATAAATATACAAATAATTGGTTAATAAATAAATAAAATTGATTTATGGCCCAAAAGGTCTACTTAAGTCCATATATACAATTCAGATCCAAGAAGGCTTAAATCAAGATAACCAAACCGAACCGAACTGAACTTTTATAATTTAGTTATTTTCAATTATTTACATAAAATTCACCATGTTTGGTTAACCCAATTAATAACAAAAAAAATTTAGTTTGGTTCGATTATGGCTAAAATCAAACCAAACCTAATTTTACTCACCCTAACAAATCAGTCAGGCTTTGGTGAAGCATTTGGTCAGCAGTGAGTCAGTGACCAGTGAGAATGAACAGATTGTTTCATGATATGATAATTTGATTAGATTTGATTTTTCTTTTTCTTTTTTTTTTGCTTAAAAATAAATAATGCAGGGAACTATAATCCAATAGCAATCAGCATCATTCAGGGTGCTCCCTTGCGGGGGAATCTCTGAGTTCTTTTTTTTTTTTTTCTGATGCATAGACAAGTGAATACATTGCTTTTCAAAAAGTTAGTTCTTTGCTTCTATCAGAACTTATTCTCCTTTCCACTCAAGCCTACGCCACCTGACATTTACTTGGATGTAAATTTAGTATGCAGAATTAGATTTAACTATTTTTATGGGATTAGATAGAATTAAACTGAATTAATTAGTATTATTATCTACTTAGTACAGTATAAATTGGACGAAAAATGATATTATATCTTATTTTGTATAGTTTGAAATTAAATAAAAAAATTATTATATTTTATATAGTATGAGATAAGTTAGTTTAAAATTAAGTTAAATTAATTTAATTTTAAAGTAAAATAAAATTATTTGAAACTAATAATAAAAAAATATAAATTAAATTTGGTTAAATTTTTTTTAAAATAAAATATTTATTCAATTTTTTTAAAATCAATGACTTTTATAATTTATTTAAAAAATAATATTTATATTTTTATTACTATGAAAAATATAACTTTTTTAATAATAATTTAATAAAATATATTAAAATAAAAATAAAAATAAAAAGTAAAACAGCTGTAAGTCGGGACAATTTGTCCCATCTTGTCCCGTTCAGTCGTTAAGATGGCTGCATGGAAAATTCCATACAGCTGTCAATGTGGGCCAGTCCAATCCCCGACTAACAAACAGTGAAACAGCTGACAAGAGATTTCTTTATGACCCACCATATATTTTCATTTTGGAAAAGCAATCCTTTCATTTTTGTTCAAGTATACAAGCAGCAGTTCATGCTCACCTGATTCCTCTCAAGGTAGATATATATATATTTTTATTATTTGTTTCTTGGGTTGAACCAATTGTGGTATGGGTACGTTCATATCTCGACTCGCAAAGCGGTTCTTTCCCGACTGTAAAATTAAATTTTTAATGGTGGGTCTTGATGGTTCTGGGAAGACAACCGTTCTGTACAAGCTCAAGCTTGGAGAAATCGTTACAACCACACCAACAGTAGGTATATATGCCTTACAAACTCACTTTGCTCATATGGTGATTTTCCTTGGTACAGTTGAGATCTAAATAATTATTTTCTACAGATTTCACTGTGATTTTAAGATATTTTTTGCAGGTTAATTTATTTCTTTTGTAGAAGGAATAATAGTCTTTAACCAAACAATTTTTCTCAATGTACTCTACTGTTGAAATTGTCCAATCTAGAATGATCTTATAATACATATTTTATTTTCCAGGTTTTAATGTGGAGACTGTAGAGTACAGAAACATGAGCTTCTGTGTCTGGGATGTAGGTGGTCAAAGTAAGGTACTATTAATGTCATTTGATTCTTCTTATGAATATAGTCATATAGATATTCTTTATCTGTTAGCTAAATGCGATTCGGACAAACATCATGATAGTTTTTTTTTAAGTTAATTGTATCGATTTTACTGAGGTTTTAACAACTATAAGCGAATTAAACTTTACCATTTATTGACAAATACTTTCCTTACCCTTAGTAAAATTTAGTAAATTTTGGACAAATACAGGGGAGGTCTTTGTCAAAAAATCAAAAGTGACTAATGGGAGGAAAGATATTTACTCCGTCTGAAATTAAATAAATCTTAGAGGAAATAGGCGTTATTTACTCTTTTTCTTTTTTTGTTAATGTTATTGATAGTCCAAGATGCATTTAGGCAATCTTAAAGTTCGTTAAGATTTTCAAAATGAAAAGCTCTCTTAAAGTTCGTTAAAAACCTTCTACATAAATTAGTCAACTTCCCCAAAGATTAGTAACTAGTAAGTGTAACTGCCTACTGAATGTGCTTACCTAGACATTGCCAACTTTTGGATGAGAGAATCAGTAGATAATTAACTTAAAATGAATAATTCGTTTGGTATAGATTTTGTGCAATGTAATTGAATTAAAATTGCCTCCTTGCAATTTAATGAACAGATAAGACCATTGTGGAGACATTACTTCGAGAAAACTCAGGCACTGATCTTCGTGGTGGACAGCAATGACAGAGAGAGAATCCCAGAAGCCCGCAATGAGCTACATCGGATTTTGGATGATGTTAGTAAGCTCTATGATTTGTAAATATGGGCACTTACTCTTTTACAAAGTTGTTTTTGATATATGAATTTAAATAAAAAACCAGAAATTGAATTCGATAACTTATAGATCAAGGAATGTATCCTATAGGGTATTTCATTAAAAGTTTTTTAGAGAATAAAAATGATGAAGAAATACATCAATGCAACAAAAAAGCAAAAAAGCAAGTTTAGGAAAACCTCTTCCCTTTAATGAGAGTCCTATACGGGTTGTGCTTGTATTGCATTCTATTGTCTGATTTGTTAAACAAAACAACACCCAACTTTCCCTTAAATTATTCACTTTCTCAAACCTTTCATTACAATCTCCATAATAGTTGAAGGAAAGAACAGACGGGAAGGTCTGAGAAAGGAACTCAATCGTATAAAAAGAGAACAATTTTTAGGTCCCCTAGTTGTAATATGTTGTGTATTAAAAAACACAGAGGACTGATTCTATTTATTTATCTATTAAGTAACTTTGGTTTTGCAGAAAGAGTTGAGCAATGCAGCACTACTTGTCTTGGCCAATAAGCAAGATTTTCCAGCGGCCATCCCTGCTTCTGAGGTTGCTGATAAACTTGGGCTCTATTCACTCGGTCAACGTCGCTGGTAATTTTGCAAATTGTAAAGTTCAATTTCCTTAATTTTCTAGTCAATGGCAAGGAGTTCCCACAAACAAAAATGTTAGCAATCAGCCTTTATGACAAATATCGCTTAATACAATTGCTTGACTAGATTAGTGATTTTGTAAAATTTTCGTTATAGGTATATCCAGAGTACTTCTGCAATCTCCGGGGAAGGAATTTATGAAGGTCTTGATTGGCTATCAAACAATATCTCCAAGAAGGCAGCAGAATAGTATATTCCTGGTTTCTTTATCAAAACACAAGGGCTTGCTGAGGACAGTTAACAAACTCTACATTTGACATATCCTGAAAACCAGCATAAATATACTTCCCTGTCCACTAGTTTTCCCTCGTACAGAATAGCTAAATATGTCAATTATCTCAAATGATGTATTTGCATTTGACAAAGAATGTCACAGCAATCAATTACAGAAGAATTAGAACTTAGAAACACAATGGCTAACCAGGAGAAGAAAGAACGAAAAACACTACTAAAATTTTGTAGTAAATGACAGCATTTTGCATATTAATACTTGCAACTCAGGCAAAAATGATAAACACTTTTTCGAATGACAAAATTTATAACTCTATGTTCAGAGATAAGGATTCCCAAATATAGAAAGAAGCTTGGAACATTAAGTTTTAGAACATTTTAGTGCAAAGCATTCCCAGATTTACAATATTGTGCAGATGACATGAAATGAAGTGAACAACACCTGACAATGCGACTAATTGATAACATTGCATAGGCTGCAATAAGAAAGAGCATTAATGTGTTCTGCTCTATTGATATTTAATCAAGAAGGGTGTACAAAAAGGGACATTCATGTTAAAATTTTTAATAAGTCAAAATATAAAGTCAAGTAATTTACAAAATTTAAGCAATAAATTCAATTTGAATATGTTTGTCTCATGAAAAGGCAGATGGATAAAAGCTCATATACCAAGTCACATATCCATAGATTGAGGCCCCAATGAAGTTTTTGATTTTCCCCCCTTCTTCTTCTTCTTCCCATTTTTATTCATCCTTTTCTTTGGTTTGTCATCGGAAATAGGTTGTGTGCTCTCTAAGTGTTGATGAATAGCAGCTAGTGGATCCTCCTGGAAAGTTGGATGGTTGAGAACAGCACTCAGCTGTTTCCCTTCCTTCAATCTAAATAAATAATGCACCAATCATTCCACCTTATTATAAAAAAGTACAAAATGCAGCAGAAAAATCAAACCACATAGTAAAGTTGGAAAATATAGAATTGAAACACGCACATTAGTTTTTGCCTGGATTTGCAATTAAGCTTGAACTCGGGTGCTGGTGCTGGTTGCCGAGAACCTTTCAGCTCAGGAAGGAACTCTGTGAGAGAAGAGAGATCATATACTTTCAATTTCTTATGTCGGCTCCGAACTTTCTTCTTCTGTTTGAATATGAAATGATATCATTAAAATTAATGCCAAATAAAGATTCATACAATATATACATATTACCTCATATGCAAAGATCAAAACAAGGACATGCAAATACATATCCCATTACAACAGATAAGTTAATAAAACCAGTGGTAAAGCTATCCGCTACAAAACAGTTCAATGAAAGAGTGCTCTTAGCGGCTTGACTTTTTTGCTTCATGAATGCAAGTATTAAGTATTCAATGACCTCGAAAAGTCATATCGGCTTTCTGCCTCTAGCAATTAAACACACTTATCAAAACAATATCCAGCAATGACAACTTCGATAGCTCTCTTACAAATGATAAAACCAAATATTTTTGGGCAACTAAAAAATCAATTATATACAATCGATTACAATCGTGTCTACTAAATCAAATCCAATTCAAGCCTTCCCTGAATGAAAATTTACATCACATTGCATCATTTGACAACTTTCCATCCCTACACCATATATTCAAGTTTCAGCAAACAAATAAGTGCTAAAGGAACTCGGACCATAGTTGCACTTTGTAGCTGGTAAAGATTAGACAAGTCAAAGGAAGATACGGATGTTTTTTTTCCCTTTTCCATAACTTTGAAACATGTTCAGTATGCTAATAATCTTTAGGTTCCAAAATGTAGACAACCAACTTCATAATCTTCAATGGTAAATTTAACTCAATGACAAATTTAATTTATAGCCCAACAAAGAAAAAAAAGTTTGAAAGTAAGATCAACACCTTCGTAATTGCCTTTTTCGCCGTCAAGCAAGTGACAGTATCTCTAACCTCTGCACCATAAAAACGACAAATACATAAAATTAATAACTGGAAACGACAAATACATAAACTCATAGATGCATGGTAACAAATTTCTTGAAGGAACACGCCGACAGTACACAGTCTCTAATTTCAAAATTTTGAAAATTTTAGATGAAATTGATAAGTGTAGAGATAATTTTGTAGACAGACCAAGTATAACATTTGAAGCAAGAAATATATCCCACACCATCAAAGCTAAGTTTTTAATTCAAAAATCGCAAAAAATATATCAGAGAATCATGAAAAAAAAAACAAAGAATATAACACAATACAGTAAATAAAAAGAAATTGTAGAAACTATCAATTAAGAAAAACATAATAACAAGAATTCAAACTCACTGGCATAAAACTGAAGTTTCTTTTCGAATTTATTATCGGATTTAGTTGATTCGGTTCTGCAACAAAAATTAAAAATAAATAATAATAATAAATAAGCAAAGATTCGAAGAACTTGCATCAGTAACATCAATAAACCATAGAAAAAAAAATGTGACAGATATTTACTTGGCGCTTGACTTGCCCATGCTTGTAGTTTTGTATTTGAATGTAGATTATAAATGAAACAAGTGAAAAAATCTGGACAAAATTAACTTAAAATGATAATTCTTTGGTTTGTCATTGGAAATAGGTTGTGTGCTCTCTAAGTGTTGATGAATAGCAGCTAGTGGATCCTCCTGGAAAGTTGGATGGTTGAGAACAGCACTCAACTGTTTCCCTTCCTTCAATCTAAATAAATAATGCACCAATCATTCCACCTTATTATAAGAAGTAAAAAATGCAGCAGAAAAATCAAACCACGTAGTAAAGTTGGAAAATATAGAATTGAAACACGCACATTAGTTTTTGTCTGGATTTGCAATTATGCTTGAACTCGGGTGCTGGTGCTGGTTGCCAAGAACCTTTCAGCTCAGGAAGGAACTCTGTGAGAGAAGAGAGATCATATGCTTTCAATTTCTTATGTCGGCTCCGAACTTTCTTCTTCTGTTTGAATATGAAATGATATCATTAAAATTAATGCCAAATAAAGATTCATACAATATATACATATTACCTCATATGCAAAGATCAAAACAAGGACATGCAAATACATATCCCAGTACAACAGATAAGTTAATGAAACCACAGTCGTAAAGCTATCTGCTACAAAACAGTTCAATGAAAGAGTGCTCTTAGCGGCTTGACTTTTTTGCTTCATGAATGCAAGTATTAAGTATTCAATGACCTCGAAAAGTCATATCGGCTCTCTGCCTCTAGCAATTAAACACACTTATCAAAAAAATATCCAGCAATGACAACTTCAATACCTCTCTTCCAGATAGGGGTGGGCATTTTCGGATTGGGTTGGGTTGAAGGTCAACCCAGCCCAATCCAATAAAAATTGGGTTGAGAAAATTCAACCCAATCCAACCCAGTATTGGTCGGGTTGGTCGGATTGACCACTTGGTAAACTTCTCATCTTTTTTTCTATTTCCTAATAACAAATCTGAGTTTAAAATACAAAAAACAAAAAAAAATTCAGTTAACAAACAAAAAAAATTCAGTCTGATCAAACATGAGTAAACAACTAAACATGAGTACCAAATCAGTTTGATACAACCAATTTCCAGAAAAATTCAACCAAAAAAATTCAGTTAACAACCAATTTCCAGCAAAATGATTCAACCAAAAAAAGCAGTAAACAACTAAACATGAAAATCAGTTTGATACAACCAATTTCCAGCAAAATTCAACCAAAAAAAAATTTAGTTAACAACTAATTTCCAGCAAAATGATTCAACAAAAAAAATCAGTACACAACTAAACATGAATATCAGTTTGATACAACCAATTTCCAGCAAAATGATTCAACGAATTTAGGAATAAAGACATAAAGAAGTTTCGTAAAGCAAATCAATATAATCTCTTACCAGGTTTTACAATATAGGTCTCATGATACAAGGATCTATATGTCATTAAAATTACATGAGTGTTTCTCTTGTAACAGGCTACGTTTGTCAAAACCACAAATGAAAAAAAATAGAATGAAGTCCCTAAGTATAGGGTACAATAACATATTTGTATTACATGAAAGAATTGGTAACAAAGATCAATCTCAAATCTAGATCAACACAATCAAATGAAACAGAGGGATACATTAATCCTCAATACTAGATTACAAGGACCAAGAGAAGCATTAGCAAGACAGAGAAAAAGATGCTTACATATCTAGCTTTATACAATAACAATATGTAGAGAATATAAGGTAGTGAAAAGATGTGGGTTGGCAGATGCAGTACCCAGTACCCACTTGAACTTCAACCTAGTTCCAAACGACGCTCCAGAGTATCAAGCTTTTCGTTCAGTGACGCTAATTTGCTCTTGGTTGTACCCTCTATAAGACAAATAAATAACCATTCAATAAATTAAAAATTCTCCAGCAAACTCAATTGACGCAGATAGAGAAACTCAGTAGAAATGGAAAGTAATAAAGTAGAAACAGTCTAAAATCGAATCCAAATTCGTCTAAATTAGGGGAAGAAGAGAGGGTTGCGACAGATAATGAGTTAAAAATAAGATGAATTATAAATAGCTAAAAAAAAAAGGAAAATGAGAAAGAAGGGGGCAAAAAAGATTATTAAAATGGACGAGGAACTCGAAAAGAGACGAACGTTGAGGGAAATGTGGGAGATGAACTCGCGATTTTCCCAATCAGCCTGAACAGATATTCCTACATTCACTGCGTCTGTTATTCAACCAATTTACAGCAGGTGCGGACCTCTTTGAGGACCAAGGGGAGTCCTCCCAGGTGAGACTTGAGGAAGAGAAACAAATTAGGCTGAGAAATTTTTAGGGTGCGGCGGCCGTGAGAGTGAGAGAGTGTTGAGACTTGAGGAATTTTTAGGGTCAAGCAGAGAAAAATCAATTTTTAGCAGGGTTAGGCAATTGGCAGAGAAATTTTTTTTTTTTTAATATGATAACAAAATCGGATTGGATTCTCGGGTTCATCATATAACCCGAACCAGCCCGATTTTATTTCGGGTTATAAGAAAATAACCGATTATTTTTTAAGTAATTCGATCCAACCCAACCATTTCGGGTTTGATCGGATCAGATTCGCAGATTGGGTTGAAAATACTCACCCTTACTTGTAGATGATAAAACCAAATACTTTTCGGCAACTAAAACATAAATTTATACAATCAATTACAATTCTGTCTAGTAAATCAAATTCAATTCAAGCCTTCCCTCAATGAAAATTTACATCACATTGCATCATTTGACAACTTTCCATCCCTTCACCATATATTCAAGTTTCAGCAAACAAATAAGTGCTAAAGGAACTCGGACCATAGTTGCACTTTGTAGCTGGTAGAGATTAGACATGTCAAAGGAAGATACGGATGTTTTTTTTTTTCCCTTTTTCATAACTTTGAAACATGTTCAGTATGCTAATAATCTTTAGGTTCCAAAATGTAGACAACCAACTTCATAATCTTCAATGGTAAATTTAACTCAATGACAAATTTAATTTATAGCCCAACAAAGAAAAAAAAGTTTGAAAGTAAGATCAACACCTTCGTAATTGCCTTTTTCGCCGTCAAGGAAGTGACAGTATCTCTAACCTCTGCACCATAAAAACGACAAATACATAAAATTAATAACCGGAAACGACAAATATATAAACTCATATATGCATGGTAACAAATTTCTTGAAGGAACACGCCGACAGTACACATAGGCATGGCCAAAGGAACCGGACCGGCGGTTCCGATTCCAAATTTTCATCAACCGGAACCGGGATCGGGGAGGTCCCGGTCCCGGTTCCGGTTGGAACCGAGAGGAACCGCCCGGTTCGGTTCCTCCACGGTTTTTTTGGAACCGGCGGTTCAACCGCCGGTTCCAAACCGCCGGAACCGGCAAAATAAAAAAAATTAGAAAATAAAAATTAATAAAAAAATTAAATATATAAAAATGAAATAAAATTTTAATAATATTATAAAACTATAAAATTAAATAAATAAATAAAAAATTAGGGCTTGCACTTAATTTTACCTCAATTAAGCTGCCTACGTATCCTCTAAGAGGAATCAAAGCCCACGTAGTTCTTTTACCTGTTATGTTTCGAATGTGATCAATCGTCGCTTGTTCCTTCGGTTGCCGTTGTATCATCGTTAGTGTCGAAAAAGTCATTGTCGTCGGACACTAGATCCAATTCTTGCTGCCGGTATGTGGCCTTGGTCCAGTCGTCAACACAGACCTGGATCTGTATTGAGTCAGGACTGAGCAATGCTCGTCTCTCGTCCAGAACATTGCCACCTGCACTAAATTCCTGTTCGACGGCGACGGTCGAGACAGGGGTTCCAAAAATTTGTTTGGCAATGATGGCCAAAATTGGAAAGTTAGTTGCGTGCTCCCTCCACCACTGCAGGACGCTAAAGTCTGGGGTGTCCAAAAACTCAAAGGAGGTGTTTATGTAAACATCAACCTCTGAAACATAGGTTGATGAAGACGAACTCGCCGACGTCCTTGCTTTTTTGGTAAACACGCTTGCCCCTAACTTCCTTAATGTGGAGGGAAAGCGCGAATGACTAGTACTACCGCTTCCGCTTGGTTCCGATTGTTGAACATTAATGTTCAACGAGGGACCGTAAACAGAACGATATTCGTCATACAGTGAATAAAATAAATTCCTAACATTATTATATAAACCACTAACATCTATGTCCATTATCCCTAGAGATTGGTAATAAAGTGTAAAAAATTCATATAAACTATTAAATTTATTCCTAGGGTCAAAAACTGATGCAAAAGTATAAATTACAGGAATGTCCCTATAATAGTTTATCCATCTTTCTCGCATTGCATAAACACACGGAACTAATTCATTTATTTGTGAACATTCATTAAGTGCACCTACAATATTAAGGGCTTCAAATAAAAATAAATGTGAAGTTGGATAATATATACCGGATAAAGAAATTGTTGCATCATGAAAAACTTTTAAAAGCATGCAAATTTTTGTACAAACATCCCAATGGTGTTCATATAAATTAATGGTATTAACATTATACTGCATAAATCTAACTAATAATTCTCTATACTCGTAGCTTTCACAAAGCAACTTATATGTGGAGTTCCAACGAGTTGGAACATCACGGGAAAACCTAATTGGACGTTTCCCGTTAGCTTTACAATACCTAGCCCATTGTTTCATAGTGCTAGGATGTTTCCACAAATAGTATAGAGCATCCCTAATTGGTGTAATCCACTCATGTAGTGTTTGCAAACCATGTTGTACACATATATTTAAAACATGGCAAACACATCTTTGATGAAAAAATCTGCCGCCAAAATAGGGTTGACACAATTGAATTAATTGTGGAACGGCGGCAGTATTATTTGCAGCATTATCAAAACCAATTGCAAAAATTTTACTCTCAATACAATATTCTTCAAAAATAATTTTCATTAATTTATAAATATTATCAGCAGTATGGGTGTCATCAAAAACTCTAAATGCCAATATTCGTTTTTGCAAATCCCATGATTGGTCAACGAAATGGCAAGTGAGTCCTAAGTATGAATGTTTTTGCCAATGATCACTCCAGATATCGGCACAAACAGACACACGACCTGGATAATTTTGAAAATATTTTACTAAAGCTTTTTTTTTCTTTTTTATAAATATCACACATAGTACGTTTTAATGTGGTCCTAGGTACTCTACATGCAGCGGGATTTAAAGCATTATGACAGTATTTTAAAAAGCCAGTTTTTTCCCCAAAACTAAAGGGGAGATGTTCAGTCGCTACCATTCTTGCTAATTGGTCCCTATTATTTTGATCAGTATATTTAAATAAAGGATGGTTAGGGGATGTGTACCTTCCAATTTGGTGTTGTCCTCGCTGATGGTGAGCTTCGGCTGGATGTTTGCTGTTGATATGCTTCCAATATGTCCCGTACCCTCCGGATTTGTTCCATTTAAAATCTTTGGAACAATAATTGCAAACCACTATAACTAAACCATCCCTCTCCACCCTCTTCATATGAACTTTAAAAAGTTCAGATTTGTACTTTGACAAATCTGGCTGCCCCTGCGGCAATTGTACGGTTTCACCACTTGGACTTGGATTTGGGAGGTTTGGAGCAGAGGAGGGACCACCGCCAGAAGAGGGATGAGAATGATCAGGATTAAAATTAATAGGAGTTTCATTACCAAAAATTACCTCCTCAAATTCTCTTTCTCTTTCTTGCAGGTATTCAGCAAAATTGCGATCGTTGTTGAATTCTGGGAAAGGGCGACTTTGCACTTCTTGAACATTTAAATCCGGTACCTCCTCATTTTGCTCAGCGTTTCTGTTGGAAACGGACCTTCGGCCTCCGGAAATAGATCTTCGACCTCCGGAAATAGATTTTCGACCTCCGGAAATAGATGGCCTTGATGGTGATGCCATTATAAATTTATAAAATAATGTGTTTAAACAAATAATGAAAACAATTGAAGTAGTGAAAAATAATAGCAAGATTGAGAGAATGAGAGAATTAGAAAAATATTGAGAGAATTAGAGATGAGAGAAATATTGAGAGAATGAGAGAATTTGTGTAATTGAATTGGAGAATTGATGGGGTTTATATAGTTTTTTGAATTGGGGAAAAATTAATATTTTTAAAATTTTAGGGGTTAACTTGTAATTTTCTAGGGGATGTTTTGGTAATTTTACTAGGGAGCCGTTGAACAACGGCTCCCTAGTAAAGGGCTACATTGCTGCCACCTGGCAGCTGGCAGCTGCCAGCTGCCAGCATATGGCCGTTGGCCACAGTCACACACTGTGGCCAACGGCCAAATTTTTTTAAATTTGTTTTTTTTTATTTTTATTTTTTAAAAAAAAAAAAAAACCGTAACCGAACCGGGCGGTTCCGTGAACCGCCGGTTCCAAACCGGCGGTTCCGGTTATTTTTTTGGGGAAATCGGAATCGGGACCGACTGTCCCGGTTCCGGATCCCGGTTCCGGAACCGGTTTTGAACCGGAACCTAAGGTTCCGGTTCAAAACCGCCGGTTCGGTTCGAACCGCCCGGTTCGAACCGAACCGTGGCCATGTCTGTACACAGTCTCTAATTTCAAAATTTTGAAAATTTTAGATGAAATTGATAAGTGTAGAGATAATTTTGTAGACAGACCAAGTATAACATTTGAAGCAAGAAATATATCCCACACCATCAAAGTTAAGTTTTTAATTCAAAAATCGCAAAAAATATACCAGAGAATCATGAAAAAAACAACAAAGAGTATGACACAATGCAGTAAATAAAAAGAAATTGTAGAAACTATTTGATAAACATAATAACAAGAATTCAAACTCACTGGCATAAAATTAAAGTTTCTTTTCGAATTTATTATTGGATTTAGTTGATTCGGTTCTGCAACAAAAATTAAAAATAAATAACAATAATAATAATAAATAAGCAAAACTTCGAAGAACTTGCATCAATTACACCAATAAACCATAGAAAAAAAAAATGTGACAGATATTTACTTGGCGCTTGACTTACCCATGCTTATAGTTTTGTATTTGAATGTAGATTATAAATGAAACAAGTGAAAAAATCTGGACAAAACCGGACACTAAGGGCGTGTTCGGCACGCAAACTGGGGATTGAATTGGACAAATTTTTGTCTAATCCAGTGTTTGGTGTGACACTGGACGGTGTCAAATTTATCCTGAACAACCTTGTTTTTTAAACAGTTTTTTTTATGTTATTATTATAATTATTTATATTTAAAATATCAAAATTACTTTAATAAATTTTATTTTAATATTAAAAATGTATATTTTAATATTAAATAATTTATTTAATTTAAACAATTTTTTAACTAAATTTATTTTAATTTAAATAATTTTATTTTATTAAAATTGAATTTAAATAATTATATTATATTCAATTAAATTATATAATTTTATTTTGTTTAAAGATATATCAATTTTATATTATCTTAAACATTAAACATAATTATTTTTCGTTCAACTTAATACAATAAGGAACAATGAATAATGCTTGTATCTCTTTTAATTTTTTTTTAATATTAATTCATTAATATAATATATTTTATTTATAATTAATTTTAAAATATTTAATATAAATATATTTAAATTTTATTTAGATTTCTTTTAAATAATTTTATCTTACATGAAATTAATTTAACCAAATTTAATTTTATCGAATCCCATTTTACACCAAACAAGGGATACTATTTTTAATTTTATCCATACTACACCAAACACATCACATTACTAATTAGTTCAGTCCAATCCAATCCAATCTCATAAAAATAATCCAATCTAATGAAACAAACAGACCCTAAAGAAAAAATAAAATTAGGGTTTTAGAAGAGTGATAGAAGTAGCAAGGTTTCTTACAGTGATCAGCTCAGCCTCCGAACCAGCCCGTTTGATCCTATATCAATCACCCCAAATTTGTAGGCCCTATTCTTGGCCCAATATGTTTTAACAAAATTGTTAGGGGGCATTATCAATTTGGTCCCTAACTTTTGTAGAATTATCAGTTTTTTAAATGAATTTCGTTTATTGGTATCATTGAACCCTAATTTTTTGAAAATGTATCATTTTTTGTCCTTCTGTAAGTTAACTGTTAGTCACACTTAATAGTTCCAGGAGTATTTTCGTCTTTAACCTATTTTAATGGTCAACAGTAAATTTTTTAGGAAAATGGCATATCTACCCCAAGTTAAAATTTTAAAATATTTCTTCAAAAATAATTTTAAAAATAAATTAAGTTAAAAAATTTAGTTAGATCTCCACTGTTCATTAAGATTATTGGATGGTGTAGATTATATTGAAATTTTTATAAAAAATATTAAAAATTGACAATTATATATTTTTTTTTTTTTTGTGTTTTTCCTTGGTCCCAAAAAAAAAAAGAATCTGGGTTGAAGAGATTTTACCAACTATAAGCAGAGTTAACTTTATCGTTTATTGACAAACACCTCTTTGCTCTTAGTAAAATTTAGCAAATTTTGGACAAACAAAGGGGAGGTTTTTGTCAAAAATCCAAAAGTCAACTAATGGGAGGGGAGGTCTTTATCAATAAAACCAAAAATTAACTCCGCCTGTAATTAAACAAATTTTAGGGGGGTAGGCGTTATTTACTCTTTTTCTTTTTTTAGTTAATATTATTGATAGTCCGAGATGGATTTAGGCATCTTAAAATTCATTAAGATTTTCGAAATGAAAAGCTCTCGTAAAGTTCGTTAAAACCCTTCTACATAAATTCGTCAACTTCCCCAAAGATTGGTAACTAGTAAGTGTAACTGCCTAGTGAATGTGCTTACCTAGTCATTGCCAACTTTTGGATGCAGAATGAATAATTCGTTTGGTATAGATTTTGTGCAATGTAATCGAAACTTGTCTAGTTGCAATTAAATGAATAGATAAGACCATTGAGGAGACATTACTTTGAGAAAACACAGGCACTGATCTTCATGATCGTAACGCCCCTAATTTTTCATAATTATGAAAAGTATTATTATTAATCATTATTAAGCATGCAACAGTCCAGTATATGATTTAACTTGGTGAAAAGTATATATTTGCTCTATGGTGTATAAACGAATAGTGATTTTTAACCGATTTAACTCCCATTAAAGATATTATTTTCATAGTGCATTTGAATCATAATGGGTCCAATTGAATATTGGTAAAGTCAATTTGGTGATTGGATAAGTGTGGAATATTGTTGGAATATTATTGAGATTGAATGTGATTGGTGGCTTAGTTTGATAATTCAAGGATGATTAGTAAATCACATGTAATTAATTGTGAAGTTGTTGTCATTTTAGGATTTTAAGAAGTGTAAGGGAGCAAATTGCAATTGTTAAGATATTTATATATATATAAACATATGACAAGTGGAATTCCACATTCCACTTGTCCAAACCAAACAAAATAAAGACATATACAAGTCAAAAAAACAAATACACTCAGCAAAAAAAAAAAAAAAAACATAACAGAGGAGAGAAAGCCGAGAGAGAAGGAAGAAGAAGAAGGAAAGAGAAGAAGAGTAGGAAAAAAAATATTAGGAAATTATCCAAGTTCGGTGTACACTAGTTTTCGAATTTTCAGCTTTTCAGAATATTTCGGATTGATTGAATTTTATTAATGTTAAATTATTTGAATTATATTAATTATAGTTTATAGTTTGAAATTGATTTTGGAATGATTTTGTAACATCCCGGATTTCGGGTAATTAATGTTATATATGTGAAAATAAATTTTACTATTTGAGGGGGTGAAAATGTATGAAAAATTGAATGGTTGAAAATTGAATTAACATCAGATTGAATGGTTGAAAATTGATGTATGAAAAATTGAAAATTGAACCAGAGAGTATCGCGACCTGGTCACCGCGACTACAGGTCGCGATGGCTCGCTCGCGGTGGAAAACGCAATTTCTGGCAGTGAGCATCGCGACCAGTCACCGCGACCACAGGTCGCGATGAACTGCTCGCGATGAAAACGTCGAATTCGGGCAGTGAGCAACGCGAGCTCCAGCGCGACCAAGGCGCGCTCGCGATGAAGGCGGTGCGCACACTCCAGTGAGCATCGCGACCACAGGTCGCGACGGCGGTCGCGGTAGCGAAAAAAATATAAAAAAAAAGAGAAGCTTCTCGCAGAAGCCAGAAAACAGCGAGAGAAGAGAAAGAGAGACAGCGACCGAGAAAAGAAGAAGAAAAAGAAGAAGAAAGAAAGAAAAGAAAGGAGAAGGAAGAAAGAAGAAAGAAAGGAAAGAAGAAAAGGAAGAAGAAAGTGGAAAGGAAAAGTGAAGAGAAAAAGAAAAGGGAAGGAAACAAAATCGTAGAACCGCGGATTGTCGAACGAAAACAAGGATTCCAGGTTGGTGTACGTTTGTTTTCGGAATCGTTACGAAAAGTCTTTCGTTATTGTTTTGTTTTTGTTTTCGTTTTCGTTTCCGTTTTCGTTTTTGATTTCGTTGGAAGATTTCGTTTTCGATTATTAGTATGGAAATTGTTTATTGTATATGAAAAATTGATGATTGATGTATCTATTGATGATTTTGGCACGATTCTATTATAGATCGCATTTTGATTGTATTTCGAATATGTCGATTTCGTTAGAAATATTTGATTTATACTTTGATACGACTATTGTTTATTTTCTTGAAAAGTTTTGTGTGAAGTGTATACTTATTGAGTGAGTGACTATCGATTTGTAACTGATTGTGAAAATAGCTTATCTGAAACGGCCCTAGGATACTTAGACATAGAAATGGATATAGGAGGTTGGTATACCAGCTGGGTTTTTACTGAGCAGTACTGCGCCGCTACTGATTGATACTGATGATTATTATGTACCTCCTCTTGGATTCGTCCAGAGGCTGGGAGATACGTACCTCCTCAGGATTCGTCCTGGGGGTTGGGAGCCATGTGCCTTCCCAAGGATTCGTTCCTGGGATAGGGAGTTATGTACCTCTCTAGGTTCCGTACCCACGGTCCTAGAGTTGGGAGACACGTACCTCCTCAGGATTCGTTCTGGGGGTTGGGAGCTTGACCCATATTCCAGTCCTATTATGTTTAGTATTCTAGCGGGCCAGAATTGATTGGAATTGAAAAGTGAACCGAATGATTTTATTGATAGCATTCATTGTTGACCTCATTATTGAAATTAAAGTGATTGAAATTGTTTAATGCTTTGATTTTGAAATTTAATTGTTTTGAAATGGAATATATATATATTATGGTTTATTTCTTCTTAAAAGATATTTATTTTGTGGTTTATTTAATTGAGTTTATAGTACACCCACTAAGCTTTATGCTTAGCGCGTTAGTTTTGTTTCTAACGCGTAGGTACCAGGGATCCCGAAGAAGCTAAGGATTGAAGAGACGTTCCCTGCAGATAGAGGCGGAGAGTCACATTTTGGGTAGATATTTATGTTCATGTGTAATATGAGTAATATGCATGCATATTCAGCGAGTCTGTAAATATGTTTTGTTCTGAAATTAAATAATTTATGATTTCTGTATTTTAGTAGTAGAATGTTTGTAAATATTAAAGTTTGATTTGTTTTTATTTTATAAATTGTGATGGTAAGTCGCACTAAACGGCAGAGTGCGCAACTGTTTGAATATGAGATATTGAAGTGCTATTGAGAATTGTGTTTGAATTGAATTGTGTAAAAACAGGTTTTGGAAAGTCCGAAAAACAAACGGTACTCTGCCGAATTTTTGTAAAAGGTTTATTGATTGGGCTCACTCAAAAATTAGTTTTAAATGGTTAAACTATTTGGTTTTCAAATGTTTTGAAAATCTATCGATGGGCTCACGACGATTTTGAAATGTATATATGAATTTAGAATGTTTTGAAAGTCCGAGTAGCGCTCCCCGGGTCGGTCCAGCCGGGTCGGGTCGGGGGGTGTTATAGATTTGACTTACATATTCTTAAACTATAGTTTATATCTGAAATATTGATTGTAAAAAATATTATGAGATAATTTTAATACGTTTTGATTTTAATATTGTTATGAGAAATATAGGTGATTTTGATTATATAATGTTTGTGAAATGTACCGAAATGATTTTGGGGCAGTTTGATTTAATATGGATTTACGAAATATATTCGAATACGATTTTGAATTGATATAAGATTTAATATGGATTTACGAAATATATATTGAATAAGATTTTGAATTGATTTGATGCAATTATTGGTTTCATAAATATATTTGAATATGATTTTATATATATGAATATTGATGAAATTTGGATTTCGTAAATATGTATATCGATTTGAATTAATTGAAAGTTGAATTTGATAGTTCTGAATGAAAAGAAATGAGTTGTTATTGAATTTGAGAAATCATATTATGAAATGGCTCTGATATATGTGAATATAGATATGGACATAGGAGATTGACATGTCAATTGGGTTCACTTAGTTGTACTACATTGAGATTTCTGAAATTTTGATGATTATGATACCACTCTTTGGATTATGTGTAGCCGCCCCCTTGTAGACGGTTCTAGAGTAAAGACATTTCCGTCAGGCAGTTCCCGTAGGGTCCAATGTCGGAAATGATACCTATATAGGGATACCATTTCATGCTAAAATGGGAAACCCGACTGTATATAATTCAGCAAGCATTCCCCGTTGGGTTTCAGTGCGAAACAATCCGTAATCCAGTCCTGTAATATATGTTATATGTATCAGGAGCCGAAATAGAAATAGAAATATGATATGAAACATGTAAGATTGATATGATTTTTATTTTGGTATGATTTGAATTAAGCCCCATATTTGAACATTTAATTTGTTATCTATATTTCTGATTATTGGATTAAAAATGTTATTATAGTATATTTGTCAAGTTTTGTGTATACCCACTAAGCAATATGCTTAGCGCGTTGATTTTTATCGTGCGTAGGTAAAGAAGATTTCAGGGTTGAAAAAGAAGTGAAGAGGTAAATCTGCAGGAACAGAGACCAACATCACATTATTCTTGAGATTTTGGGTAGTTTTTATGTTCCATTTATATGTTTTTTTATTAGCATGCATATACTGAAGAATTTTGTAAATATTTGTAAAAGTTGTGTTGTTTTTACATATTTTCTATAATTGTTTATGTTTTGCGGAACTATGAATTTTATCACTTTTGAATTGATTTTAATTAAATAGTTTGTATGAAATGTTTGGAAAGTCGCACTGAATTTGGAAGAGTGCGCAAAAGTGATATGATAAATTCGAAGTGTTAATTTTATGATTTTATAAAATAATAAAAAAGTTTTGGAAAGTCATAAAAACAGGGGAAATTTTCAGAAATTTATTTGGACCATTTTCAAAAGGTTTAATAAAAATTTTAGTTGTGCTTTTATAAAAGTGAAGTAGAGATTTCAGTATATAGTAGCGCTCCCTGATTCGGTCTGAGCGGATTGGGTCAGGGGGTGTTATAATTTTTGGTATTAGAGCAAGGTTCAGGCGTTTCTGGACCAAAGAGTCATTCATTGTATATGCATGCATTGTATAATATATATGTATATATTGGAGGATGTGACTTTAACCTGCAGAATGTCTCTTCTATCTTATATGGGGTGAAAGAAAGAAAGAAGATATGAAACCTTCTGGAAGTGAAAATAGAAGCAGACCTGATAGTCCTACCAGCGTGGCTTGGGGAGGTTCTGGAGAATCAGTGGGTCCCAGAGTGGCTGGGCCAGAAATTCAGGGTCAACCTGCAGTACTACAGCAGGTGACAGAACTTTTACAGAATGTGGCGAGAGCAGCGCCACGGAGATCAGCCATAGAGCGGTTGTCCAAGTACAGACCCATAGACTTTTATGGCAAGAAAGATGAAGATGCATCCGCTGCAGAGGATTGGTTAGAGCGAACAAAAAGAATATTTGAGCATATGCATTGCACACTTGCGGAGAGCTTGGAATGTGCAGAGTTATTGTTATAGGAAGATGCATACTAGTAGTGGAACTCAGTTAGGCGAACAGTTCGGCCAGAAGCCAGAACTTGGGAACTCTTTCTTAGGGAGTTCGGAGAGAAGTATATTGGCCGAATCTATACATATAATTTGAAGAGAGAGTTCATAAATTTGAAGTAGAGACAAATAACGGTCATAGAATACGAGAGAGAATTTGTCAGACTGAGTAAATATGCACAGGAGATGGTGGCCACAGAGGTAGAAAAATGCAGACGATTCAAAGATGGCCTGAATAATTATATACGAGTCCATCTTGCAGCATTAAGGATAGAAAATTTTAACAGACTGGTGGCAGCAGCCCTTGATGTAGAAAAGGTCGAAAAAGATGAACAGGTTAGGAACGATAGAAGCCAGCAGAGGCGAGGTCCCGGACAATCTAGTTCTTATCAGCCATCGAGTAAGAGATTCAGGGGATCTCAGATTTCAGGTCAGACGTCTCAGCAGAGGCAGGGGTCCAAAGTCAGATCAGAGCAGCCAGCTGCTTCAGTTGCCGATACCCTAAGAGCACAGCTAGGGGACCAGCCTCAGCTCCACGTGTACATTGTCAAAAGAATCATCCATGAGAATGCTGGCGAGTCACAGGAACATGTAACAGATTTGGGTTCCGTAACCAATTTTTCAGAGATTGCCTGAGATACCGGACCACATCCACACCTGCTCAGCAATCGAAGAGATCAGTCCAGTTGCATCCCGAGGGAGGAGGACCACTCAGTCTAGGGCAGAAGAGAGCAATCACAGAAGAGTACCGGAGTCCACCAACAGACAGGAGACTCGTACTCCAGCACGAGCCTATGTCATCAGGGCTCAGGAGGACAGAGATGCACCAGATGTAATTGCTGGTATGATTTCTATTTTTGATACTACTGCAATTGCATTAATAGACTCAGGATCCACCCATTCATATGTTTGTGATGTATTATTGAAACAACGGAATTTGAAAACTGAACCTACAGAGTATGAGGTGGTAGTTAGTAATCCGATAGGCCATAGTGTGGTAGTGAATAGAGTATATAGAAATTGTCCTATTCTGATTCAGGAGTATGAATTTTCAAGTGATTTGATGGAGTTTCCATTCCATGAGTTTGATGTTATCCTAGGCATTGATTGGTTGTCCAGACACCAAGTAGTTATTGATTGCAGATTAAGACGGGTGATACTCCGAACTAATGATGGCACAGAAGTCACAATAGTGGGTGAAAGGAAGGATTATCTCTCTAATGTCATTTCAGCCACTACTGCTTGTAAACTGATCAGAAAGGGTTTACATAGAAATTGTCCTATTCTGATTCAGGAGTATGAATTTTCAAGTGATTTGATGGAGTTTCCATTCCATGAGTTTGATGTTATCCTAGGCATTGATTGGTTGTCCAGACACCAAGTAGTTATTGATTGCAGATTAAGACGGGTGATACTCCGAACTAATGATGGCACAGAAGTCACAATAGTGGGTGAAAGGAAGGATTATCTCTCTAATGTCATTTCAGCCACTACTGCTTGTAAACTGATCAGAAAGGGTTGTGAGGCTTATTTGGCCAAGGTGGTTGATTCCAAAAAGGTTTATTCTAAGATTCAGAATATACCCACTGTGTCTGATTTCTCAGATGTATTTTCAGAGGAGCTTCCTGATTTGCCACCTCGAGAGAGGTTGAGTTTGTGATTGACGTGGTACCAGGTACCGCACCAGTATCAATAGCTGCTTACAGAATGGCACCAGCAGAGCTGAAAGAACTGAAGATACAGTTACAAGAATTGCTGGATATAGGATTCATCAGACCCAGTGTATCCCCGTGAGGAGTTTCAGTGCTATTTGTGAAAAAGAAGGATGGGTCACTGAAATTGTGCATCGATTATAGGCAGCTGAATAAACTTACTGTGAAGAATAAATATCTGTTGCCTAAAATCGATGACTTTTTTTATCAGCTGAGAAGAGCTACTGTCTTCTCGAAGATTGATCTTAGATTAGGGTATCATCAACTGAGGGTAAAAGATTGTGATATACCGAAAACAACATTCAGAACATGGTATGGGTACTATGAGTTTGTAGTGATGTCATTTGGGCTGACAAATGCACCTGCAGCCTTTATAGATCTAATGAACTGGATATTCCGACCGTACCTGGATCAATTTGTGATTGTGTTCATTAATGATATCCTAGTATACTCACAGACAACAGAGGACCATGATAGACACCTCATAGTGGTATTGCAGATTCTGAGGGAGAAGCAACTCTATGGTAAACTGAGTAAATGTGAGTTCTGGTTGGCTGAGATTCCATTTTTGGGCCATATTGTGTCAGTAGGGGGCATTAAGGCAGATCCCAAAAAGATTGAAGCAATTATGGATTGGAAGCCTCCAAAGAATGTAATAGAGATCAGAAGTTTCTTAGGCTTGGCAGGTTATTATCGACGGTTTGTGAAGGGATTCTCATCCATAGTAAGTCCGTTGACCAAGCTATTGCACAAAAATGTTAGATTTGAATGGAATGACAGGTGTCAGGTAGCATTTGACATACTAAAGACAATGCTAGTAGAGGCTCTAGTCCTGATTCAGCCGGTTTCAGGTAAAGACTTTGTGATATACAGTAATGCCTCACATAATGGTTTGGGTTGTGTGCTGATGCAGGAAGGTAAAGTGGTTGCATATGCGTCCAGACAGCTGAAAACTCATGAACAGAACTATCCTATACATGATCTGGAACTTGCAACAATTGTATTTGCCTTGAAGATATAGAGGCATTATCTGTATGGTGAAAAATATTACATATATACAGATCACAAGAGTCTGAAGTATCTGCCTACTCAGAGAGAGCTCAATCTTAGATAGAGACGATTGATGAAATTGATTAAAGACTATGACTGTATGATTGACTATCATCTAGGGAAAGCTAATGTGGTAGCAGATGCTCTGAGCAGAAAAGCATTATTCGCCCTAAAAGCCATGAATGTCCAGTCACAGTTGAATACAGACAATGCCGTAGTAACTGAATTGAGATGCAAGCCAAATTTAATTCAGTAGATAACAGAAAAACAAAATCAGGATGCGAGATTCCAGATGATATGTAGACAGATCCCAGAGGGGAAGCATCCGGATTTTATAGTCAGAAGTGATAGTATTGTGTGTTTCAGAGACAGGATATATGTTCCAAATGATGAAGAATTGAAAAGGATGATTCTGACCGAGGCACACATTAGTCCGTATTCAGTACACCTAGGTAGTAGTAAAATGTACAGAGATATGAAGACTCAGTACTAGTGGTCTGGTATAAAGAAAGATGTGGTAGATTTTGTTAGTAGATGTATGACATGCCAGCAGGTGAAAGCAGAACACCAGGTTTACAGCCCATATCCATACCTGAATGGAAGTGAGACCGTATCACTATGAATTTTTTCATAGGGTTACCTCTCACCTGGAGTAAACATGATGCAATTTAGGTGATAATGGACCGATTGACTAAATCAACCCACTTCCTACCTGTCAAAACAGACTATTTATTAGATAGATTGGCTGAGTTGTACATTAAAGAAATAGTTAGATTGCATAGAGTGCCTGCATCGATAATATCAGATAGAGGCCCGAAGTTTACATCCAGATTCTAGAAGAAATTTCAGGAAGCTTTGGGTACTCGATTAAGCTTCAGTACAGCTTTCCATCCACAGACTGATGGACAGTCAGAGAGAGTTATTCAAGTGCTCGAAGATATGCTCATGAGTTGTGTGATTAATTTTGAAGGAAGCTGGATCGATCACCTTCCACTAATTGAATTTTCTTATAATAATAGTCACTAGACGAGCATAGGGATGACACCTTATGAAGCACTGTACGGAAGAAAATGTAGGACACCTGTGTGTTGGACAGAGTTGGGAGATGACAGATTAGTAGGCCCAGACTTGATCAAACAAACTGAGGAGAATGTAAAGATTATCAGAGATAGACTAAAAACAACATCTGACCGACATAAATCATATGCGGACCTAAAAAGAAGAGATATAGAATATGAAGTCAGTGAAAAAGTGTTTTTAAAAGTATCTCCATGGAAGAAAGTACTCAGATTTGGCAGAAAAGAGAAGTTAAGTCCTAGGTTTATTGGCCCATACGAGATCATTGAACGTGTGGGACCAGTAGCCTACAGACTGGCTTTGCCACCAGAACTAGAGAAGATTCATAATGTATTTCATGTGTCCATGTTGAAGAGATACAGATCTGATCCTTCTCACAGAGTATCCACTGAGATTATTGAGATTCAACCAAATCTGACTTATGAAGAGGAACCAATGAAGATCCTGGACAGAGAAATCAGAGAATTACGAAACAAAAGGATTTCGTTGATAAAAGTTCTCTGGAGGAACTACAATACTGAAGAAGCTACCTGGGAGAGTGAGCAAGTAATGAAACAACAATATCCGCAATTGTTCATGTAACAAAACCCCCCCTCCTCCCCCTTCCCCCCTCCGATCCAAACCTGCTCGGATCGAATCGGGAAGCGCTACCGTATATGGAAAATAAATTATGAGATGATTTTAATACGTTTTGATTTTAATATTGTTATGAGAAATATAAGTGATTTTGATTATATAATGTTTGTGAAATGTACCGAAAAATGATTTTGGGGCAGTTTGATTTAATATGGATTTACGAAATATATTCAAATACGATTTTGAATTGATATAAGATTTAATATGGATTTACGAAATATATATTGAATAAGATTTTGAATTGATTTGATGCAATTATTGGTTTTAGAAATATATTTGAATATGATTTTATATATATGAATATTGATGAAATTTGGATTTCGTAAATATGTATATCGATTTGGATTAATTGAAAGTTGAATTTGATAGTTCTGAATGAAAAGAAATGAGTTGTTATTGATTTTGAAAAATCATATTATGAAATGGCTCTAATATATGTGAACATAGATATGGATATAGGAGATTGACATGTCAATTGGGTTCACTTAGCAGTACTACATTGAGATTTCTGAGATTTTGATGATTATGATACCACTCTTTGGATTATGTGTAGCCACCATTGTGGACAATCCTAGAGTAAAGACATTTCCGTCAAGCAGTCCCCGTAAAATCCGATATCGGAAATGATACATGTATAGGGATACTATTTCATGCTAAAATAGGAAACCCGACTATATATAATTCAGCGAGCAGTCCCCGTTGGGTTACAGTGCTGAACAATCCGTAATCCAGTCCTCTAATATATGTTATGTGTATCAGGAACCGAAATAGAAATTGAAATATGATATGAAACATGTGAGATTGATATGATTTTTATTTTGATATGATTTGAATTGAGCCCCATATTTGAACATTTAATTTGTTATCTATATTTCTGATTATTCGATTAAAAATATTATTATAGTATATTTGTCAAGTTTTGTGTACACCCACTAAGCAATATGCTTAGCGTGTTGATTTTTATCGCGCGTAGGTAAAGAAGATTTCAGAGTTGGAAAAGAAGTGAAGAGGTGAATCTGCAGGAACAGAGACCAACATCACATTATTCCTGAGATTTTAGGTAGTTTTTATGTTCCATTTATATATTTTTTTATTAGCATGCATATACTGAAGAATTTTGTAAATATTTGTAAAAGTTTTGTTATTTTACATATTTTCTATAATTGTTTATGTTTTGCGGAACTATGAATTTTATCACTTTTAAATTGATTTTGATTAAATAGTTTGTATGAAATGTTTGGAAAGCCACACTGAATTTGGAAGAGTGCGCAAAAGTGATATGATAAATTCAAAGTGTTAATTTTATGATTTATAAAAAATAAAAAAGGTTTTGGAAAGTCTGAAAAACAGGGGAAATTCTGGCGAAATTTTCAGAAATTTATTTGGACCATTTTCAAAAGGTTTAATAAAATTTTTAGTTGTGTTTTTATAAAAGTGAAGTAGAAATTTCAGTATATGGTAGCACTCCCTGATTCGGTCTGAACGGATTGGGTCGGGGGTGTTACAGTGGTGAACAGCAATGACAGAGAGAGAATCCTAGAAGCCCGCAGTGAGCTACATCAGATTTTGGATTATGTTAGTAAGCTCTCTATGATTTGTAAATATGGGCACTTACTCTTCTACAAAGTTGTTTTTGATATATGAATTTATAAAATGAAAAACCATAAATTGCTTTTGATAATGTATAGATCAAGGAATGCTGTCTGAATTGTTAAACAGAAACCGAGTTTTGAAAACAACACCCAACTTTCCCTTAAATTATTCACTTTCTCAAACCTTTCATTACAATTTCCATAATAGTTGAAGGAAAGAACAGACAGGAAGGTCTGAGAAAGGAACTCAATCGCAGAAAAAGAGAACAGTTTTTAGGTCCCCTAGTTGTAATATGTTGTGTATTAAAAAACACAGAGGACTGATTCTATTTATATGTCTATTAAGTAACTTGGGTTTTGCAGAAAGAGTTGAGCAATGCAGCACTACTTGTCTTGGCCAATAAGCAAGATTTTTCAGCTGCCATCCCTGCTTCTGAGGTTGCTGATAAACTTGGGCTCTATTCACTCGGTCAACTGTCGCTAGGTAATTTTGCAAATTGTAAAGTTCAATTTCCTTAATTTTCTAGTCGATGGCAATGAGTTCCCACAAACAAAAATGTTAGCAATCAGCCTTTATGATAAATAGATCGCTTAATACAATCGCTTGATTATATTAGTGATTTTGTAAAATTTTCGTTACAGATATATCCAGAGTACTTCTGCAATCTCCGGGGAAGGAATTTATGAAGGTCTTGATTGGCTATCAAACAATATCTCCAAGAAGGCAGCAGAATAGTATACTCATGGTTTCTTTATCAAAACACAAGGGCTTGCTGAGGACAGTTAACAAACTGTACATTTGACATATCCTGAAAACCAGCATAAATATACTTCCCTGTACACTAGTTCTCCCTTATACAGAATCGCTAAATATGTCGATTATCTCAAATGATGTATTTGCATTTGAGAAAGAATGTCACAGCAATCAATTACAGAAGAATTAGTACTTAGAAACACAATGACTAACCAGGAGAAGAAAGAAGAACGAAAAACACTACTAAAATTTTGTAGTAAATGACAGCATTTTGCATATTGATACTTCCAACTCACGTAAAAATGATAATCAACACTTTTTCAAATGACAAAATTGCTAACTGTATAATCAGAGATAAGGATTCCCAAATACAGAAAGAAGCTTGGAGCATTTAAGTTTCAGAACATTTTGGTTCAAAGCATTCCCAGATTTACAATATTGTGCAGATGACATGAAATGAAGTGAACAATACCTGCATATGCACAATGCGACTAATTGATAACATTGCATAGGCTGCAATAAGAAAGAGCATTACTATGTTCTGCTCTATTGATATTTAATCAAGAAGGGTGTACAAAAAGGGACATTCATGTTAAAAATTTTAATAAGTCAAAATATAAAGTCAGTCATTTACAAAATTTGAGCAATAAATTCAATTTGAATATGTTTGTTTCATAAAAAGGCAGATGGATAAAAGCTCATATACCAAGTCACATATCCATAGATTGAGGCCCCAATGAAGTTTTTGATTTTCCCACCTTCTTCTTCTTCTTCTTCCCATTTTTATTCATCCTTTTCTTTGGTTTCTCATCGGAAATAGGTTGTGTGCTCTCTAAGTGTTGATGACTAGCAGTTAGTGGATTCTCCTGAAAAGTTGGATGGTTGAGAACAGCACTCAACTGTTTCCCTTCCTTCAATCTAAATAAATAATGCACCAATCATTCCACCTTATTATAAAAAAGTACAAAATGCAGTAGAAAAATCAAACCACGTAATAAAGTTGAAAAATATAGAATTGAAACACGCACATTAGTTTTTGCCTGAATTTGCAATTAAGCTTGAACTCAGGTGTTGGTGCTGGTTGCCGAGAACCTTTCAGCTCAAGAAGGAACTCTGTGAGAGGAGAGATCATATACTTTCAATTTCTTATGTCGGCTCTGAACTTTCTTCTTCTGTTTGAATTTGAAATGATATCATTAAAATTAACGCCAAATAAAGATTCATACAATATATACATATTACCTCATATGCAAAGATCAAAACAAGGACATGCAAATACATATCTCATTACAACAGATAAGTTAATGAAACCACAGTGGTAAAGCTATCCGCTACAAAACAGTTTAATGAAATAGTGCTCTTACCGGCTTGACTTTTTTGCTTTATGAATGCAAGTATTAAGTTTTCAATGACCTCGAAAAGTCATATGGGCTTTCTGCCTCTAGCAATTAAACACGCTTATCAAAACAATATCCAGCAATGACAACTTCGATACCTCTCTTACAGATGATAAAACCAAATAATTTTGGACAACTAAAGATTCAATTATATTATTATATACAATCAATTACAATAGTGTCTAGTAAATCAAATCCAATTCAAGCCTTCCTTGAATGAAAATTTACATCACATTGCATAATTTGACAACTTTGCCATTCCTTCCCCATATATTCAAGTTTCTATAAACAAAAAGTGCTAAAGAACTCAGGCCCTAGTTGCACTTTGTAGTTGGTAGAGTTTAGACATGTCCAAGAAAGATACGGATGTGGTTTTTTCTTTTTTTTAGGTTCCAAAATGTAGAAAACCAACTTACATAATCTTCAATGGTAAATTTAACTCAATGAAAAATTAAATTTATAGCTGTAGGATAAACAAAGACAAAAAAAATTTGAAAGTAAGATCAACACCTTCGTAATTGCCTTTTTCGCAGCCAAGGCAGTGATAGTATCTCTAACCTCTGCACCATAAATAACGTCAAATATATAAACTTAATAACTGAAAAATAACGATAAATGCATAAAATCATAGATGCATGGTAACAAATTTCTTGAAAGAACACGAGAGTACAGTCTCTAATTTCAAAATTTTGAAAATTTTGGATGAAATTGATGAGTGTAGACTGACCAAGTATAACATTTGAAGCAAGAAATATATCCCACACCATCAAAGCTAAGTTTTTAATTCAAAAATCGCAAAAAATATATCAAAGAATCATGAAAAAAACAAACAAATAATGCAATACAATGCATTGTAGAAACTATCAATTAAGAAAGACATAATAACAAGAATTCAAACTCACTGGCATAAAACTGAAGTTTCTTTTCGAACTTATTATCGGATTTAGTAGATTCGATTATGCAACAAACATTAAAAATAATAATAATAATAATAATAAATAAGCAAAAATTCGAAGCGGAATCGAACTTTCAATAAACCATAGAAGAAAAAAAAATGTGAAAGATATTTACTTGGCACTTGACTTGCCCATGCTTGTAGTTTTGTATTCGAATGTAGATTATAAAATGAAACAAGTGAACAAAATCTGGACAAAACCAGACAATAAAAAGAGAAAATAAAATTAGGATTTTAGAAGAGTGATAGCTTATGGTGCTCAGCTCAGCCTCAACCAACCCGTTTGATCCTTTATCAATCACCCTAAATTTGTAGGCCATGTTCTTGGCCCAATATACAAAATCGTTATCGTTTTATATAAAAAAATATTATCAAAAACGCTCCCAACGAATCTAAATACATCGTTTTACCCCTATTGTTTAAGTATTTATTAAAAATACTTCCACCGTAACTTTTTCATTCAAAATATCAACATATTTTATTTGACCGTTATGAGAACTTCAATTTAGTCCATAATGTTTGATAAAACATCACTTTTTTACTTGACTTTTCCTTTTTAATTTGTGTGGTCCTTAATATTTTCAATTAAAATATAATATAAATAAATAAATAAAATAATATATAGCTAACTAGATAATCTAGCTAGGGTTGCATTAATAATAGCTTTTTTAGTTTTTGTGGCTCTTAACGTTTTCCAAATATATCAAATTGATCATTCTAACCAACTATTTGACAATCGACCATAATAAAAAAAATTAAAAGATGGTTTTATCCTTAATGAATTTAATTAATAGAACTGTAGTTTATCTTATAATTAAAATATAACAAAATAAATAAATATAATAAAATAGATAAAATAATATTAAGCTATATTTAAAAACTTAAAAATGTAAAACATATTAAAAAATTTAAATAAAATTATTTATTAAAGAAATTAATACTTAATAAAGTAAATAATAAAAATATTAAAAATTGTTAAAGAAATAAAATAAAATAAATAGAGAATTAGAAAAAACTAAAGGAATTGTTTTTATTGAAATATTTTTTATTTATTTTAATTCCCAATTTTATTTTATTTTTTGCAGTTTTTAATTTTTAATTTTTTTTGTAAATATTAGTTTTTTTAATAAATAATTTAATTTGAATACTTTTTAATACGTTTTACATTTTTAAGTTTTTATAATTTAGTTCAATATTATTATTTTTTTTATTTTTTTATATTTAATTAATAGGGACCACGAAAACTAAAAAAGAAAAGTCAAGTAAAAAAGTGATATTTTATAAAATATTAGAGACTAAATTAAAGTTCTTCTAAAGGCAAATAAAATATGTTGACTTTTTAGATGGAAAAGTAACGGTATGGGTATTTTTTATAAATACTGAAACAGTGGGGGATAAAACGATGTATTTGAATTCATTCAGAGTGTTTTTGATAATATCCTTTTATATAATGACTCATATAATAAATATGTTCATGTTTTATAGATCAATAGTTCTACATTGCCAAGAAAAAATAATTCGACGTTATGGTCAGTTGATTTACGGCAACCATATTATCAATATATTATCTTATAATTAATACGGTCATCGTTTAATGTGATTTAATGGCAAATAACACTTATTCAACTTGATAATATCTTAGGCTTAAACCATTGTTACACTAATAATATATCAAAACAATTTAAAAAAATATAGTTACTACAAATCAGCTTATCATATTATTTGAATAAATATTTAAACAATATATTATTACTATCTTTATTCAAATCTTTTTATTTATGAGATTTGCAAGGGTAAGATCACAAAGTGACATTGTGGTAGTGTAGTAATTATAAATTATCTTATCATATATGAATATATGTAAATATTACTCTTGAAGAGTTAAAAAAAAAAATATGTAACACAATTTTGTAATTTCAAATTTTTATATGGCTCGCAGAAAAATTAGTTTTTGGGAAATAGTGGTAAATTTATTTTAAAAATAGCCTAAAGATATTTTAGAAATCATTATGTTAAGATACTATCTTTAATTTTTCATATTATAAAAATAATTTTTCAAATGATGCTATTTTATTAAAATTTGAATTAAATTTTTATATTACCATTTCAATATTTAACCTTCTATTTACTTGTAATTTGAGACCTTGGACAATAATATATTATTTAAACTTGTAAATAGATGGATGTTGAAAAATAAATTGAGATCATAATTTTTAGATAATCTAATGTCGTCTATTTATAAAAATACTTTAGATTTTCTCCATTCAATATATAGGAGATGACCGAGAGTAAGTTGACAGTTTTATTAAAAAATATTTTTCTCAAATTAATTAATATTAAAATTAGATTAATTTTTTTATAGAATTTACCATTATTAAATAATAAGAGAAAAAAACTACTCATAATTATTAGATGAGTTGTTGGATGATTGGACTTGGATGATAAAGAAAATGTATACTAAGTACTTAAGTTATAAATAGATTTATATAAAAAAAAATTTGTTTTTCAAAATGGTTAAATCTCATATAGGTTTTTTGAATTATCTTAAATTACCTCCTTTTAATAATAATAATACTAATAATAATATGTTAATAGTGGGGAGCTAGGCACCGTTAGATAATAGGGTCCATAGTCATATAACAAAGATGAATTATCGAAAAATGATAGGAACACACATCTTTGGACAGCTGGTTTTTTTGATATTTTTTCCTTTCACATAAAGAATCAAAGATATATTTTTTTTTTTGAAAGGATAATATATAGAATCAAGAAAATGAACAGCAAAACTCTTCCTTAGATAGTTTGATCAACCAGTCAGGGAAGGAACAAGTCTAAACAGAGTTCAAAGAATTCCCAACAGCCCTTCTAACAAGGCAATGAGCAACATTGTTACAAATTCTAAAAACAAAAGCCAAAGAATTAGCAAAACAACCAAAATGAAACAAAATATATTGAACAATACTATCCACCTCACATCTAGTTGAGGAGAACCCACCACAAAGCTTCACAACCTCAAAGGAATTTGACTCCACATAGAAAGGAACCAAACTAGAATCAACACCCAGCTTGAAGCCCTTAAAGACAGCCCTAGCTTCAGCAGGAGCAACACTGAAAAAATCTGGAAACATCAGGGCAGCAGCAACCTTCACACAACCCTATTGATCTCTAGCAACAATACCAATGCCAAATCTATCTGATACTGCATCAACCGCAGCGTCTACATTGATTTTAAAACCAGTTGCAGGTGGGGACCATCTAAGAACAGCCATGTCTGCACTTTCAACCTGCAAAGGAACCTTAGTCGAAACCAACAAAGAATCAACAAAACAAACAGCCTTACTCTACAAATCAGAAATAGGAGGAGAAAAACAATTATGCAATCTCAAGTTTTTACCACTCCAAGTAAACCAAGCCCCAACCACAAAGCACATAACCTGTTTTAAGTTGCAACAAGAAAAAAAACCCAAGCAATTCTATCAAAAAAGTCCATAGAATGGTAAGAGTTTAGGTCTAAAAAGAAAGAGCATTCCTTTCAAGAAGAACTGTTAGCTTTGCAGCCCCATATAGCATGATCTACGAACTCAGGCATATGAAAATAGAAAAGGCACAAGATGGAGTCTCCATCCCTCTTAAAAAGGCAGTCTTTAATGGGGAGAGCTTCCTTGCAAACTTTTCAACAGAAAATTTTAATTTTCGAAGGAAGTTGGAGTGTCCAAAGTTTTTTTTTTCAACAAGGAGAATTAACTCTAGAACATAAAGGGGAATCAGATTGATTAGCTTTTAAGGCCAACCGATAAAAGAATCAAAGATATTAGTTGAAAACAATGCATGCTTATTAAGTCAAAGGTAGTAGTCCCTCCTTTATTTTCTGGTGAAGTGGTGATTCTTTTGTCTCCAACCAACTTTCATATCTGAACATCAATTCAAATAATTTCAATGTTCAACCGTTTATTTCTTTAGGGCATTTTTAATATGTGATACCAAACTTTATACCATTTTAATATTAAAACAAGGATAAAATTAAAATTAGCCAAAAAAATTATAAAAATAATTATTTTTAGTCTCAAATGAAAAAAAAATAATTTTTTGTAGTCATTTTAAAAAAAATAATATAAATATCCCTTTAACCACCCACTAACAATTGTCATAAAAATATCCTAAAAAAATAAAAATTACAAAAAAAAACCATTTAAAATTACTGAAAAATCCATTTTACATATTAAAATAAAAAAAATTTTTTTTTCTTTCTTTGTGCTGACTTAACCTTTTTTTTATATTCTTTTTTCCTTCCATGCAGCAGCTCTTTCTTTTTATTTTTTCACTTTTTTTTTGTATTTTTCATTAAAACTAGTTACACACCTTTATTTTCAAACACCCATCATCTTGTCTTTACCAACTCAATTATATAAACAAAATCAAAACTTAGAGGTAATTTTATGAAATTTTTTATATTTTATTTAGAATGTATTTTATGGATTTTTTAAGTTATTTTATTTTATTTTATTTGTATATTGTATTTGATTTATGGTTGAAAGAATTTGGGTGATATTAGGGTTTATTTTTGTGAAATTTTAATGGTTATGAAATATGTTAGTAAAAAGTTAATTAGTGAAAGATTTGTAAGTGAAATATAGGTTAGTGAAACATTTGGTAATAATATTAGTTAGTGGAACGTTAGTTAGTGAAATATTGTTTAGTAAAACGTTAGTTACTGAAATGTAGGTTAGTGAAATGTATGTTACTGAAAGATTGAGAATTCAATCTTTAAGCGACCGTATTGCTGTCTAGTCATATCGTGTACTGTCAATGTTAAACTTTCGATATATCAACTCAACCAACCCTGTAAGTTTCAACCATTTAGAAACCAGTATCCCAACTGGTAAACCACCAATATAATTTAGATCATCTTATTGTCAATTTGAGTAGAAGTCTACAGGTGTTAATTTCCTGAAGTATGAGACAAATATTTAAAAAATGCAACATTTTACAAAAATATTAATAAAAGTGAATTTCACTGATAATGTTTCACTAAATATTTCAGTAACAACATTTCACTGAAAACAATTACACCTCAAATATTTCACTAACATACATTTTACTAACCAACATTTCACTAAACAACATTTCACTAACCAATATTTCACTAATCTACATTTCACTAACATACATTTCATTAACCTACATTTCACTAACCTACATTTCATTAACAAACATTTCACTTACCAACATTTTACTAACCAATATTATTACCAAATGTTTCAATGGCCTACATTTCACTAACTAATGTTTTACAAACTAACTTTTCACTAACATATTTCATAACCATTAAAATTTCACAAAAATAAACCCTAATATCACCCAAATTCTTTCAACCACAAATCAAATACAATATACAAATAAAATAAAAAAACTTAAAAAAATTTATAAAATACATTTTAAATAAAATATAAAAAATTCTATAAAATTACCTCTAAGTTTTGATTTTATTGATATAACAGAGTTGATAAAAACAAGACGATGAGTGGTTGAAAAATAAAGGCGTGTAACTAGTTTTAATGAAAAAGAGAGAAAAAAAAAGATGACAAAAAAAAAAAAAAAAAGAGCTGCTGCCATAGAAGGAGAAAAAATATATAAAAAAAAAAGGTTTAATGTCGGCGTAAGGAAGGAAAAAAAATGTTTTTATTTTAATGTATAAAATGAGTTTTTCAGTAATTTTTAATATTTTTTTGTAATTTTCACTATTTTAAGGGTCTTTTTATAATTGTCCAATCAGTGGGTAGTTGAGAGTATTTATGTTATTTTCTTTTCAAATTGGTTATAAACGATTATTTTTTTCATATGTGGCTAAAAATAATTTTATCAATAATTTTTAGACCATCTTTTAACAATTTTTACTTAAGAAAATATCTTTATAGAATATACTTATATTAAATTTTTTTACACTCTAATATTATTAACACCAAATTAGTATAAAGAGTATCTTTAAAAAATATTTTATTCTTTATACAATATTAATTAATTTTTATTTGATAACTTATGTAAGATTAATTAATTTTTTGATATAATTAAATATTAATCATATAATATTAAAAAAATAATTATTCACATAATTAGTCCCATATTTTTCGAGAGATGAGATAAAAATGTATTAAATAAATTAAATAAATTATATATACAATAATGTGTTTATTTTGAAGATCTCCACGAGATCTTTCCATCGGCATATTTTTTATAATATTTTAATTTATAAATTTTATTATTTATTAAATTTTATAAATATATTAAATTAATAAAATGATATAAGGGAATAAAATTTATTTGAACTAAATAAAGATGGTAAAATGGGAAATTTATAAAAAATAATAAATTTGGCAACACTAAAAAAAACTTTTAAGTAGGGATTTGGTGCTCCATTGGAAATGGTCTTATAACCTGCTCAACGTGGCTTGGTAATCAGGTGACACTTATTTAACTTGATAAATTTGTCGAGACCTGTCGATTAAACGTACAGTCTGGACATCTATTTTTACAACGGGAAAAATCTGCTCCCACAATAAGAAAAAAAAAATTATCTTCACATACTAATAAATACATATGACAAACTTAAACTCTTAATACACAAGTGGAAGTGAGGTGCATTAACTGTTTAAATTATGAATGAATGTGCAACAATTTGTTTCTTTATAAGAGATGAATATGCATATATTAAAAAAAAACATTTGATAAGGATGAAGGTTTATAATATTAGATACATCCACTTATTATTTAAGTAATTAGTGCACCTCATTTCTAATTATCAGTATGTGTGGGTAGTTTTCTCCCATTATTATTGAAATAGACAGGGCGGAACAGAAAGACAAGATTTGGGGGGGGCAGACCATATATTTTTAATTTTTTAACATATAAACAAAATATTAAAAAAAAAATTATATACAAAATTTTTTTTAAAAAAAAATTTGGGGGGGCCAGGGCCCCCCTGGCCCTCAAAGGGGTCCGCCCCTGGAAATAGATGTCTCTTATTATACGAGTAGATATCTGGACCGTATATTTAGTAATCGGTCATCCGATAATTATTAATGTTATCGTTATATATATTGAGAAAAAAAAAAAGTTTAGTACTGGCAATTTTATATTATAATATTTGACATAAAGGTATTGCCAGCTTGCTTGATAGAGATCAAGTAAAAAACAACTGAATCTGGGATTCCAAGATATGCCCATCTATTTTTAAATTGGGTTCTATTCTTTCTAGGTAATGAAATCTGGGCCCATGAAGCTATAGGAAAAAAAAAAAAGGGGTAGTATTAGTAGGAGAAAAAGAGACAGATGACCCAAAAACCTTGTCCTCGAGTTATTTTTAGTTCAAAGGTCAATGAAGAATTGAAAGACACTAATGATTTGCAATTATCATTAACAATAATTACAAATTTCTACCTTTGCTTTCTTCCTCCCTTAGGGTGTGGTTGGTACGTGGACGGGACAGAACAGGGTAGGACGGGACAGGACAGCACAGGACAGGACAGCTGTTCCATATTGTGTTTGGTATGTCTGGGACAGAACTGTGTACTGTATTGTTATGCGTTTGGTAAGGTTGGGACAAGACAGTACAAGATGTTTAAATGACCAGAGTACACTTCTTGTCCTATCTAATGTTTGTTACAACATATTAGTGATAAATGGGACAGGACAGAACAAAATTTGAATGTTTTTATTAAATATAATACATACCAAAAGAATATGGAATTCCATAAATAAAAATAGATGGATGGAGATTGTATTGAATAGAAAATAAAAAAAATGAATTTTTTATAAAATAACCAATTTAAAAAATTAAAATTTTTTATTTTGTATTTTTGTGTTCTTGGTGGATCTCCACACCAAGAACTCATAAACACAAAAAAATATAATAATAATAATAATAATAATAATAAAATTTCAAAAGCATATATATATATATATATATAAAATTTTATGATTCCTTCTATTTTTATTTTTTTGATTTTTTTCTATGCTTTCTTCATTTTTGTTTTTCTGGGTTTGCTGCAAAAAAAAATGTCTTTTTTATTCTTAAAAACTTGATGTGCGTCTTGATGGGAGGATAGGAAGAGAGAGAGGATTGAGTAGAGAGAGAGAATAGAGGTGCAAGAGAGGAGATGAGAGGCGGATGAAAAAAAAATTATGTTTTTTTTTTATATGTAATGGTTTATTTGTAATTTTTAAAATAAATAAGGTATATCAGTCATTTTAGACCTTGTCCCATGTTATGCTACAGTTTGTCCTAGGGTCTAGCATGGGACAAGATTTTGGGTTTTTTGTCCCATGTTGTCCAACGCTCATGTCGCACCAAACATGGACAGGAGCTACTTGTCCCATGTTGTCCTGTCCTGTCCCATGTACCAAACGCACCCTTAGTAATCTTTTTGTTTACATAATTATTTTCAGATTTATAATAATTAAATTCGTAATATATCGTTAGAGTTATCTGGACAAACCTTATAATAAGGGAAACCCTGTAATGGGTAATCCCTTTTTGAAATTCAATCGTTTTAGTTTTTTTAAAAAAGAATTTCTCTTTTTTAAAGTATTTTCGAATGCTAATAATTTTTTTAGTAGAGATTTTCCTTTTTATTTATAGTTTGTTTTGCATGTGAAATTTGCATCTTCTTTATTTCAGTTAATTTAGGCCATCTCCAATAAGTCTCTTATTTTTTCATCAAAATAAAGATACAAAATAGAATATTTTGATAATATTCTATTTTCATAAATTTACAACTTCAATTGTACTCCATTTTACAATCTTTAAATAATAAAATATTATTTTTTTACTTTATAAATTATTTTTTCTAACTTTTTTAGTTTTTACTCTCATAATATATTTATACTTAGTTATTTTACGTGTAATAATTTAATTTTAAATAAAATAATTATTAGATTATTAATTAATAAATAGATGTAATAAATGAAAATTTTAAAATAATTAAAATATAATGGATGTCTCAACAAAATATTTCTAATGATATAATTTTTATGTTAATTACATTTATAAATAAAAAGTTATAATAAGTTAAATGAATTTAATTAATTGAAAAAGTAATAAAGATTGAAATAATGGATCTCCAAATTGAGAGATCCATTTACCAATCTCCATTTGAAATTTCTTGGGAATAACAATATAGAGATCTTTGAGAGGTTTTGGTCTTCAATTTAAAGAAATAAAGACCCATTGGAGATGGCTTAAGAAAATCTAGTTTTGGTAACACTAGGTCTCTTACTTTAGTGGTTGGACTCAAACTCTTTCAAGTCACCAAAAGTTCAATACCTTGTGTATGTAAATATATATTTTCACTATTATTTACAAAAAATATAATTATATGGATAGACTCCTCTCGTTATTGAGAGTAATTATCCAAATAGTACTTATATAATTTAATTTCAGTTATTACCGGTTATAATAAGTTATTGGAAATCAGACTTTTTTTTTTAAAAAAAAATCTAGTTTTGGTTGAAGTGGATTTTGTTTTCTATTTAAGTAAAAATCTGTAACTGTCTTTTATTTTTAATTATTATTAATAAAAAAATTTCAGTAATTATTATGATTCCACTAACCTATCACTTCATCAGGATATAAAAACTTAAAAACAATAGGTCAAAAATCATTTTAATCCCTAACTTATTATGAAATATTATATTTTGACTATTATTTTATTTTTTAACTTTTGTAGGTCCCTAACTTTTTAAAATATATCAATTTAATTCTTTTGACCAATTTTTTTACGGTCCAACATGGCAGAATGTGTATATTGACCATCTTGCCCTTAGTTTTAATTTATTAAATTAAAAATTTAATTTTTTTCCTTTATTTTTTAAATTTAAATAAACTAAATTTAATTTAAACAACCAATAAAAATTTAATATATATCACAAATTTATTTTTTAAAATTAAAATTATAAATGCACAAAATTTATAAAATATGTCCTTAAATATTTTAAAAAAACACAAAAAAAATTCAAAATAACTTAATATTAAAATTAAAAACCTTTAAAAAATTTAATTTTTTTTACAATAAATAAATAATTTATAAAAATTTAAAATATAAAAAATAAATATTATATATCAAAATTTAATAATATTAGATAAAATAAAACATTTATTAAAAAAATTAAAATTAAAAAAAATTGGGAAGAGGCTATCTGCCTCCTCCTTCTGGGATTTCTAAAAATCCCAGAAAATCTAGGGAGGAGGCGCGACCTCCTCCCTGAAGTTTGTTGGGAGGAGGCCGCCTCCTCCTAACAGTCTTCAGGGAGGAGGCGCAGCCTTCTCGCCGACCGCTGGGGAGGGAGGCCGCACCTCCTTCCCTAAGTTTTCTGGTCATGGAGGAGGTAACATCCTCCTCTATTTTCAAGTTTTTATTTTATTTTGATAATTATTAAATTTTTGGTTAATAATTTTTTATTTATTTTTTATTATGAATAATTATTTTTATGTATAAAGACTAAAATACCTCTATGACTGTTAAATTTGACTAACAGAAGGACCAAATTGATTAATTTTTGAAAAGTTAGGGACCACGGGAGCTAAAAAATGAAACAGTGATCAAAATATAATATTTCGTGATAAGTTAGGGGACCTAACTGATTTTTGCCCTAAACAATAAGGGCTCGTTTGGCAGGCAGGACTGGCTTGGACTGGACTAAATCCTGGGATTAGACTGGATTAAACTGGCTTGGATTGGACTTGGACTAACTCATGACCTATGTTTGATATGTATCGGATTAAGAGCTGGACTATTAAAATAGTCCAAACCCGTGTTTGGTGCTGTTTCAGGATTAATTTTCGAACTATTTATTTATTTTGAAGAAACTATTTTTTTTAATTTTATAAAATTGTAAATATAAAATATTATTAATAGATTTTTTTTATTTGAATATGTATGGTACGGTATGGTTTGAACTAAAACTAGTATTATCTCTTGTTTGGTATTAAATGAGATTGGAAAAAATGATAATTGTGTTTTATATTTGATACAGTATAAGATTGATCAAACTAATATATCATTTAAAATCAATTACAAGAAAAATATAATTATTTAAATATTTTAAATTAAAATAAAATTGGTTAAAAATTAAATTTACATTAAATTAAATTAAATCAAAATGGTTAAAATTTTAAATTAAATTATTTTAAGTTATTATATATAGTATGAAAATATTTTATTTTTCAATAAAATAAAAAATTAAATTATATTTTAAAATAAATAAAACTATTTAACTTAAATCTTAAATACAATAATAATAATATGTTTTAGTTTATACTGAAAATGCTAAAATATTTTAATAAAATATATTTAACTAATTTTTAGAATACGTTAACTTTATATAAGATATAAAATATTTTATTAAATTTATTTTAATAAAATATAAAAAAATTTCTTTTTATATATAACTCAAAGACATAAAGAAATGTGAGATGAGCTGTGAATTTTATATTTATTTTTTTACAAAAAAAGTAATAGTTTATTCTGAACTATTCCATACAAAATAAGTATTTGTTTGAATTATTCAAAAAAGAGAGGAGATGGAGATGACAACGGGAAGGATTAATAGAGAAGGAACTAAATAAGACTTAAGATTTAGAGGGGTTAATATAGTGAGAAATAGAGCCATTTTTTTTTGTGGGCCTGGTATAATTAGTTTTACTTTTTCTAGTCCAGTGACGCACCAAATATGAGATTAAATTTTAGTTCAGTCCCTTGTACCAACCGTGACCTAATATGTTCAGTAACACGCAAACAACCTTGCATCACACACGGTTGGTTTAGTGTGGAACAAGGAAAAGACAGACATGTGCTCTTGTAGGTTTCAATTTAAAGATTTGTCCTCAGTATATGGCTATATGCTTGCAGAAATAACTTCCTCTTTAAAAAGTTTTTTTATTTTTCTTTTCATATGGTCCAGACACCACACCGGTTGTTAACGAGAATATCTTCAATGTATTGGTTGGTCCATTGGTCACAGAAAAAAAAAAATACATGTATCATAAAAATAAAAATATACATTTATCATGTTTTTAGTAATTGGATACACCCTTCGTCTGTACATTCCATCCGCTGATATTTTTTAGTTGTTTACAGCTGAATCATGTACTCTAAAGTGGGGCATCTGCATTTCTCATTGTCGAGCCAGGTCGGTCCCCCATCTTCATTCTCCTTTGAAACCCCTTCTTATTTTACCTCATTTTCTTCTTTCTTTGTACATTTTTACTTTTCAGCCGCAGGCAGTATATATTAGAGAGCTTGTACGGTAATTATCTTAGATTTTCATGGCCACGGGTGAACAGGATTGGGAATGTCTATACAGTACAGTATAGCTTGTTTCTGATACAGTAAGAGAATGTTTAAACAGTAAAAATAAAATTTACAGGTTAGTGGGCGCACGGGCACCTGTGAATATTCATGGAAATGCACTGACACATTGTGCCATTGAAAATGCAACCCACTGTTACACATGTGAATTCACTCCACATGTTTCTACCACTCATTTGTTTGATACCATTATCAACGTCCCCATTTTACATAACAAAAAAAAATGTTAATTTTCAGCTGTTGAGTATCCAAAAAAATGAGAGGAGATGAAATTCAGATTTATAGAAACCGTAGACTCACACATTTTGAAGGAGTTACTAAAGGAGACGAGGGCATGATTCGATTTTATAATTATATTATTTGACTTTATAATTTTAGAATTTAACTATGTAATTACATTAATATTGATGGTACACGTTATTCAAAATCTCAATAAGGCAACGCCATGTAGCAACAGTTAAAGTCAGTACAACCATAGTTAGTGGTTTGACCATGCTATATCGAAGGGGCTTCGAGAATGAATAGTATGGAAGTCTAATCAGATATCATTTCTGTCATAAAAGACAAGTGTCATACATTTAGGGAGACAACACGATACTGAAACTCATATAAAACCAATACAAATGAAAAAAAAAGATAACGACAAGCACATAAAAACATTTAGAGTTCTCTAGCACCTACACTCTGGGTTACTTTTCTTTATTGATATACTGACTTGACTGTCGGATGATGGTAGCCGAAAACTCATTGGCACCCATTCTAATCTTTTTCCCTGCAAAGCGGAGTATATCTCATAGCTATTATATGTCGGTTGGCTACAAAGCAAGTTGAAACATTAGGCGCTAGAAGGAGGGCGTGAGCAGGTCAGCCTCTGCGGAACCAGAATGAGTCAAAACTCAAGGAACCAGGGATTATCGGATATGAATGCAGATTAAGTTTAGGTCCAGTATCTTTTTCCTAGTACGAAATCCGGGTCCAGTATCTCTTTTAGAGCCACTTGTAGTGGATTAAAATGTATTGGCCTCAGGAGACGTTGCAAGTCAAGAATCAACACTACTAGCCCCAACAGGTTGATGTCTCAGAGACATTGAAAAAAAGGAAACAGGATCGGAAACACATCTATGAGTTGCTACCACTTAAGACCATAGAAAATAGGTTGAGTTGATAAAGTGAGAAATTAAATGGACAAGCTTGACAATTTATAGGCAAAGGGAATCGCACCCCAACTGTTTGATCAACCTTGGATCAAACGAACAACAATGGCCTCGAGAAACTAAAATCATCATTATTTTGTCAGTTGTTATACTCAAAGCTGCACGACTCTTCGAGAAACAGGTCACAATTCACCTCCCCGAGGCTAGAACTAAAGCGGTTAAAGTTAATTAAATACGAATAATCCCGAATCACACTTCCGGTCATTTGGCACCGAGAGATGGAACCGACCAACCAATCCTATCAACTGGAGTGTCCTCCGATTGGTAAGATTCAGGGAAAATGATGGTACACATTACCCAAAATGCCAATACGGCATGTCACGTGGCATCGATCAAAGTCATCATAGTCATGTCTAATGGTTTGACCATCCCCTACCAAAGGGACCTCGGAAGTGAATAGTACGGATGTCTAATCAGCCATCACTTCTGTCAGAAAATACAAGTGTCACACATTTAGGGAGACAGTATGATACTAAAACCCATATAATACCAAGACAAACGAAAGAAAGGTAAGCACAATCACATAAAGACATTTAGAGTTATCTAGCATTCACACTATGGGTTACGTTTCTTTATTGATATACAGACTTAATTGTTAGAGGGTGGTAGCCAACAATTTGTTTGCACCCCTTCTAATATATTCCATTGTAACATATAGTATATTCCTACACTACAAAAAAAGTGACCTGTTGTGACACATTTTTTTGTGACAGATTTTAAATGTATCACTGTATATATTAATTTGTGACAGATTTAATTATTTGTCATTATGTATTTAAATCAAAACTTACTTCCAAATTGTCAGTCAAAAACTCTGGAGCAATTGAGATTTTTTTTAATAATTTGTCACAATTGAACAAAAATAAGGTATGTTGTGACAATTAATAAAATTAGTCAGAAAATTAACTTGTAAAAAATTAAAAAAAATTTGTGAAAGATTTTATAATTTTATAATTTGTCACAAAAAAATTTAAAAAATAGATAATTTATAATAATCAATATCATGCAGAAAATTAAATTATAAAAACAATATATTTTAATATGTGAAAAAAAAATATATACACGCTATAACATATACCGCCAAAAATAGAAATTTTATGGTATACCGCCAAGAAAACAACACTACTCCAAGAAGAAGTGTGATTCCTCCATCCTTCTTACTTCAATTGGCTTCGTCTAGAGATTCTGGGTTTCAATTGTCTTATTTTACCACAACACAATCACCATATTTCCTTCATCCTTTACCCGATTATCTTCTAATTTCCACAAGACAATCACAATTGAACTACGTTGCCCGGCGAATCGAAACTTTTGGCTTCATCTAGAGATTGTGGGTTTTCATCGGATCTTCAATTGGTAAGCTTTTCTTACTTTAATTGGTTGTTTTTTTTTTCCTCAAATGGATTGAAGTAATAAACAATACCTTCTCTCTTTTTGTTGTGATTTTTCATAACTGATGAACACAGATGAATTTTGGACCTAATTAGTGATTGTATCCACATGTAAAGTGTCATTACCCTATAGTATTTAGTAATCGTTACTTTGAATCTCAAGACCAAAAATTCATGAAGCTAGCGACCTAATTTATGGATAGGGTGGCCATTGCTTCTTCTGGTTGGTCCGTTCCAGCAGTCATTTGAACAGAGTGTTTTTTTTTTTCCTTGTAGAAACACAAAAAAGAAGAATGTGATATATTTGTCATCTAATGAGAAACCTTTACGCAGCAAAACTTGAAAATTTATATACTTTTTTTATATATATAAATATGAGTTTAAAAGAGTGAATGATTTGTCTGGATGTGTCAAAATAAAATATTACATGTGTATGCAAAACAATGTGTTTGATAAAAATCAACAAGTGTTTGTTGAAAAGTCTGAGAGAAATTTAATAGTTAATAAAAAACACCATTGAAGATATTTGAGAGAATATTTTGTGTGAAGAGCATTCTCATTATCATTCTCTGATTAACTTTTACATTTAGTGCCAGCTATACAATAGATATTTTCTGTTTTACAGAGCATGACCTGGGCATGCTAAAACTAACAGAAACCTGTAACAGAAATAACAGCTTTCTAACAATCTTTTGTACACATCAGCTGGACACTCTAGCCGTTCTCATACACAGCAACAAATACTTTATAATTCTGCTGATGAAGCATATATATCAATAAGTATCGATGTGCATCACATTAGATGTATTTACTTTGAATTCACTCGAACCCCTGCTTGTTTAAGGTGATAAAGTGACTCATAATTACTGTTAGTTGCATAAAGCTTTAGACATGATTTTGTTTTGGCATAATATGGTCTTGTTTAAAATGGAGAGAAAAGATGTATGGAGTTTATGTCCTGGTTGGATGCATATGGTCTTGTTTTGGCATCTGACTATTTTTGTCACCCGATGTAGTATGATGTACAAAATAGAAAATCCTTAGGTTAGTTATAGCTTTCTATTGCAATGCTTTCTTTCAGTTTTTAATTCCTCTTTTAATATATTATGAATTGAGTGGAAGAAGATAACATTAAATATTATATTGATGTTTTCTCCTTTGGATACATGTTTATAACCAGGAAACAGACACCAAACAATGCATGTTATTAATTTGTTTCATAAAGTATATCTTTTGTTGGGGGAACTAAAGGGCACTAAAGAATAAAATATATTGAATTAACTTGTTTCTCATATTCTTGGTTCTGCCTTGTTTTGCTATGCTGCTTATATATTGGATTGCTATACATTGCCGATTTTCTTATTAACCTTACAATTTCTTTGTTCTATCTTAGGAGATATGATCCTCTTGTCCTTGTATGTTTTTCTTCAATTTTGCTATGTTAATTTCAATTTCTGTAGAAGAAAACTAATAACTTGCATTGTTGCTGTCTGTTTCCTGGTTATCACTCACTTTGGTGCTTATTTAATACTTTTCACGTCAAAATATTATATATATATATATTCATTAAGCATGTTGTCATTACTTTGAGGTTGATCTGCTTCAATTAACCTGTCACTTAGTTATTGTGAGCTTTGGCCATATCTTGTTATTTACACAGATTATTTTTTGTCTTTATGGTGAAGACAATAATTATGCAAGTTCTTATGTACTTTGGCTCGTCTTACAATCTGATGCTCATGTAATTGTTAGACAAGTGAAATAAATCGATTTTCTATAACTTAAATTCCTCGTCGGTATAATGATTGATACATGCACAGCGGAAGTTTCATTTTGGCATTGGCTCTTGTCACAATAGTATTGATCAATCATGATTGGAGTTTTGACTTCAGAGACTTTAATGTTTGAGAACATAACTTATTTCATTGTGCCTGACCCACCCTGCAGTAAGAATCAAAAACTAAATGGGTTGAGCATGAAATTTTAAGTTTGAAGTTTCTAAATAGCCTTATTATATAGATCTTTTTGTGTGGTTCAAATAATTATGATACATTGTTTGTTGTGTAATATTTTTCCATACATGCAGCATTGGAGGAGAAAATAGGTGATAATAGGATGTTCATACCTGCCATATCTTTATTCTGACATCAGTCATAGTATTACTTCCATAGAATCTGAGATCCTGCATACATCAAGAAGAATAACAAACATAAATTCCTGATTCAAATATCTTTCCTCGATTTGATACTTTAGTCATTTTAGGCAAGAAAACCACCCACAGTTGGCTTAGTGTATGGCATCTTTGCATTGAGCTCATTACTTATCTGCCAGAGTTGATTCATATAAAAACGGACGATTCATTTTCACAAAATTTAGCTAAGTTACCCTGTGACACATGGTTATTATTAGTTTTCAAAAATTCTGTAGCTGACATAAGTATTCTTAATTCCTTTAAATTATAATTCCAAGTTATTTGAAGATTTTAAAATGTTTTGTTATTCAAACATAAATATCATGTGGTAAATAATACTTTGCAACTTCGACTATTTTTTCCAGGTTAAACGTCTTAGGAAGAGACTGTATTCTGCTCTTGTTTTTCAGGTGAACTTGAATTTAATACTTGTACCACTTTTGGTGTTTCATTGTTTCATTTTATTTCTCAAGATTGCTGGACAAAATTTTGTTTTTTTTTCTCTTTATTGTTATTATTGTTATTTTTTTTAGTTTTATTAGTCAATAGAATACTCAATTGTAGTGATACGTCAACTTTCTTCACTCACACTTTAGAGTAGATGATTTGCTATTTACTGGGCAGAAGCTTTTCGGACTAGTGATATATTACTGATTTTTATTGATTTTAAATGACTCATTGTTTGACTATTTTGTGACAAATAATACATAGTTACTTAAAACATACCATATTCAACTAGAGGAGCCCGATTATAGTAACTTGTCAAGATGAATTTAGATGTTGTTCTACCAAAATTAATTAATGTAATAAATTAGTTAATAAAAGGTAAAAGATAGCGTACATCTTTTTTTCTTTCTATAAATGATTACTTCTAAAAGCTTTAAAAATAAGAATTTGAAACCCAAAGAATAAAGAAAGAGCTGCTCTGTATTGGTAGGTGTATCCCCTAAAGTGCTTAAAATATATGTAAAACTATAAATTCTATTAAACAAAAATATATAGTTATAATAACAACCACATGAGTACGTATGCAGAGCTGTAAATTCTATTAAAAAAAGATAGAGGTATGGTGAATTAATTTTTTCCTATTCCTATTTTTGAAGTTTCTTAAGTTTGCAATTATTGGTAACTTTGTAGGATCTACCTTTTACGATTAATTTCTATTTATCGTAAGTTATCTATGGATAAGAGTTGGATTCATGAGTCAAGAGTTAGTAAAGCTTTTGAAGACGGGGTAACACAATTCTTAGATTTCGGATTTGCTAATACTCAAGTCAATGGAAGAATAAAATGTCCATGCAAGAATTGCAACAATGCATATAGACATGATAGAAATACTATTAAGGAACATATGATTTGTGATGGTTTAGACATGAGTTATCTTAATAACAAGTGGATTTACCATGGTGAACTTTATTCGACACAATTAACTATCAATAATGAACAATCAGTTCAAGTGGATGATATGCATGGGATGTTGCAATGCGTTCGGTGTGTTTGATGATGATGTTTCTGAATTTGATGGCAATGATGGTAGTGATGACAATGACCATGATGGTGACAGGGAGACTCCAAATCTTGATGCAAACAAATTTTACAACCTATTAAAAGATGCTGAGCAACAATTATATCCCGGTTGTAAGAAATTCACTAAACTATCTTTTATTGTTCGATTATTTCACATCAAATGTTTTTATGGATTGAGTGACAAATCAGTTACAGTTTTACTTGAGCTTTTCAAAGAAGCCTTACCTGAAGGTGAAACTTTGCCAAAGTCATTCTACCAAACTAAAAAGATTATTACTGATTTGGGACTTGGGTATAACAAAATTGACGCATGTCCTAAAGATTGCATATTGTATTGGAAAGAAAAAGCTCAAGAGACAAAATGTACTGTGTGCGGAACTTCTTGATGGAAAGAGATGATAGATGATGCAAATCAGTCGTCTCTCTCGGATCGTAAAATTCCAGCTAAGGTTTTGCGTCACTTTACACTAATACCAAGACTACAAAGATATTCCATGTCAACCAAGACTGCTTGTTTTATGCAATGGCATGAGAGAGATCGCGTTAAAGATGGTTTATTGAGACATCCTGCGGATTCTGAAGCCTGGAAAAACTTAGATAATCGTTATCCTGATTTTGCTTCAGATCCTCGCAATGTTAGGTTGGGACTAGCAAGCGATGGTTTTAATCCATTTGGTACAATGAGCATTTCTCATAGTACTTGGCCGGTTGTATTAATGATATACAACTTGCCACCTTGGATGTGTATGAAGCAACCAAATTTTATCATGTCATTGCTTATTCCTGGACCTCATGCTCCTGGAAATGATATCGATGTCTACTTACAGCCGTTAATAGATGAGTTAAAGGAGTTATGGGACAATGGTTTGACGACATATAATGCCTCAACAAAGCAAAATTTCAATATGCGTGCATCATTGTTGTGGACTGTTAGTGATTTCCTAGTATATGCCAATTTGTCAGGATGGAGTACTAAAGGTCGTTATGCATGCCCGTATTGCAATGAGAACACACATCACCATAGATTAAAGCATTGGCGTAAATATTGTTATATAGGACATCACCGCTTCTTAGGTGATGATGCTCCATCTGCTCCTTCTGGGACTGAGATTATTCAAAAAATGGGTTTAGTTAATGTCACATTAAGAAAGGGTTCTTCAAACATTTCCAACACAAAACGAAAGTAAGATGATGTTAACAAAGAAGGAGATGACGTTGACAAAGAAGATGACTGTGGTCGTATTTTGTGGAAAAAAAAGAGCATTTTCTTTGATTTACCGTACTGGAAGTATAATCTCATACGTCATAACTTGGATGTGATACATATTGAGAAAAATATATGTGATAGTATAGTCGGAACACTGTTAAATATTGAAGGCAAAACAAAAGACAACTTAAAAGCGCGCCTTGATATGAAAGATATGGGTATAAGACCAGCCCTACATCCTACAGTTTTAAGAGGAAAAACATGTTTGCCATCTGCTTGCTATTCAATGACGCGAACTGAGAAACAAAACTTTTGCAAGGTTTTATCTCGTGTCAAAGTTCCGGATGGTTATTCGGCAAATATTTCAAGATGTGTAAACGTTAAACACATTAAAATTTATGGTTTAAAGAGTCATGACTGTCATATATTAATGCAGCAACTTCTTCCATTGGCAATACGAGGAGTTTTACCAAAACGGGTGAGCTCCGTATTGGTTGAATTAAGCAAATTCTTTAGAGAATTGTGTACCAAAGTAGGATCAGTGGAAGAATATGCTAAACTTAGAGCACGGATTGCAATAACGCTTTGTCGTCTTGAAAGGATTTTTCCGCCATCTTTCTTTGATATTATGGTGCATTTACCGATTCATCTAGCTGATGAGGCAAAGGTTGCCGGTCCAGTGCAATATCGATGGATGTATCCAATTGAAAGGTATGAATTTATGTTACTAACACTTTAACATTTAATATAATATTTTATTTATACAACGAAATATTTAATTTTTACATTCAAAAATTTTAACAGGTATTTGCGTACATTAAAATCATATGTACGCAATAAGTGTCATCCTGAAGGTTCAATAGCAGAGGGATATTTGGCTGAATAGTGCTTAACATTTTGCTCTCGATATTTGTTTGGAATAGAAACAAAATTCAACCAAACCTCAAGGAATGCTAATGATAATGAGTCAAATGGCGAGAGATTATCAATATTTACAAGCACAGGTTGTGGAAAAGGGAGAGAGGAAATGCAACTTTTAGATAATCTAGTGTTGTCTCAGGCACATAGATACATACTTTTTAATTGTCATGAAGTTGATTATTTTATCAGGTATATCTACTGAATTCATTATAAGTAATTTGTTATGTATTTAGTTTTATTTTTTTTTATAATATTCACACCAATTAACATTTCAGACAACATTTGCGCATTGTTAAAAATAAAAATCGTCGAGCGACACCGATGGATATTACTCGCATTCATAATGAAACTTTTTCGAAATGGTTTCAAGTGGAGGTAACAAGAAAATTTAAACATTATATTATGTTTTAGTTTTAATTTCATAGTTATTAACTTATACACATTTTAATCAGATTTTGCAGTTGTACCAACAGGGTGATCCTCGTATTAATGAAGATCTTAAGTGGCTGGCACAAGGACCTAGTACAATAGCATCTAGATTTAAAAAGTATATCATAAATGGATTTAGGTTTCGAACAAAAGATATTGATATGAGAAGTAAAACCCAAAATAGTGGTGTCGTTGTTACTGCAAAAACTTCGAGTTTTGCAAGTGCTAAGGATAAAAACCCTGTTGTAGGAGATATTTCATACTTTGGAAATTTAGTAGATGTTATCGAATTGGATTATTATGGTGGAAGGAAGGTTGCTCTTTTCAATTGTGATTGGATTGATACAAAGACCAATCGAGGAACAAAGAAGGACGAGTTAGGTTTCACACTTGTCAATCCTACTTGCTTGCTTAAAACCGAAGAACGATTCATACTTGCATCCCAAGCAATCCAAGTGTTCTATGTTGAAGATCCCATTGAAACAGATTGGCATGCTGTTGTCTTTACAAAGCCGAGAGACTTGTATGACATGGATGAAGTTGCAAATGTCGGAGATCTGTTTATGGAAAATGAATCTGATAGCACACAGAGTTTGCAAGCACTGATAAACAATGTGAATGATATTAGAGACAATGTGCCTGGGATAACACTTGACTCATCTTTGAACATTATAGGGGAGGGAGGAGAAACCAATGATGCCAATGATGAAGATGAGGATGAGGATGAAAATTAAATTTTTATATTTATATTTATTTTGCTTATGATATTCTTATTGGATTTATATGTTATGTTCTTATTATTGAGTTTGTTTATATTATAGCATTACGACCGTAAAAATATTAAATCTCTTTTGACACTTTTTAGACTTGATCAAATATATTGAGAGTTCATTTATGTTTTTCGTTTTTGATATCATTTTTAATATTGATGTTGAAAAGTACATTGAATTTAGTTTTGTTTGCGTTGTATTACTTTTTGCAGTTTACAATTTTTAGTGTTTCTTTCTTTAATTATAATTGGTATGTTTTCTACTTGATTATTTTCGTGTTCGTTCGTTCCAGTTTATTAATCACATTGTGTTTGAGTTTGAGATTGAATTTTTTTTTTTCATGTTTTAATTGCAGGTAAAATGCTTCAAAAGAATAAGCACATGTTTGATTTGAATGTGTTGGTATCATTTATGTGACCAGCGAATTATTTATTTTAATTTATGTGATTGTGTTAATTAATATGAAGCATAGTTACTGCCAGTTTTATTTTAGCTTTATAATTATCAGTTTTACTTTGTTATTTTGTATGTATTAGTATTGAGATGAGGCATTTTGATGTCTGTGTAAGCATTTTATTTGTTGAGAAAACATATGTAAAAGAGATGATATTGTTTGTGTGTACTATAATGTAAGTAAAAGGAAAAAAAAACAAAACAAAACAAAGGGAAGGAGAAGGGATGGAGTTATTTATCTATATAAATGTCTTACAACACATTACAACCATTTACATTAATATTACATCTATTTATTTTATTTTTTTGTACAATATATCTATCTATATAAATGTGTAATATACAAACATGAAAATGAAGAAATTGGATTGGAAAAAAATTTAAAATCTCTATTATTTGAGCTCTCCGACTTATTTAGTTTTGGATATGACTGATTATTATGCTAGGAATTATTTTTCTTTGTTTTAGATTTTTACAAGTAAAATTATATGATTTTTTTATCTTTCTTTGAATTGAAATCTGTAACAGGAAATGTTGACAAAAGATATGCTGAAACGTAAAAGGAATCAACAAGATATTCAAGCATTGGGTAGAAGTGATGTTGACAATTTAAAATATAGAAGCGTCGTCCAACAAGCTATTGGTTTGAGGGCTATTAGTAGTCCTAAAAATATAACCGACATGCAACTTTCTAAAAAGGGTGCTACCAATACAACGGCAAATAGGAAGAGCATGCAACAAGTTCTTGAAAGAGATGTTGTTAGTATTTCAAATAATAAAAGCAACGTGCAACAAGTGGCCGAAATGAGAGATTCTAGATGCCGAGATAACAAGAATAACATAGAATTGGGTAACAGGGGTTCTACCAACAATCTTGAAACTCGGAATAACATGGGAAATGTGGTTGACAATAATTTGGAAGTTACGAGTGATGATTCTGAGACTGAGGCACCTTCTGACCAAGATATTGATGAAATTGAAGATGATGGAGGTCGTAAATATCTCACATACCTTTATCATATTTATTTATTTAATTTTTCTATTGTGTTCTAGTTAACTAAATATTGGTTTGAGTAACATTGTTATAAATTTTTTAATTATAATTTTGATTATAGGTTCCATGTGTAAGAAGACCCGTGGTCGAACTCGTTTGCAATGGTTACATTTGCAAAAAGAGCCTATCCAGGTGGAACTGAATGCGTTTCGTCAACCTATTGGATTGCCTGGTAAACATTTAGGACAATACATTGGTTTCATTGTAGGTGATTCATCCGTAGTGCCTCTTAAATTTGAGGATTGGAGATATATGCCACATGAAACAAAATCTCGTATTTATGACGTTATAAAGGTATTGCTTTGCACTATTGTATTTTTGAGTTATACATACTAGTATACTTGTTTTGGATTATTATGCATACTTGTTTATTATTCATATTAGTCTATGATTATTATGCATACTGGTTTTGGATTACTAATTATATGTATAATTGATTTATGACTTCATATTTTATCACTTACATATGTTAGGCTAAATTTAATATTGATTGGGATCTCGCGGAAGATTGGATAAATAAAAAACTAGATCACTTATGGCGTCAAAGAAAATATAGACTGAAGAAGGAGTATGAGAAGTCATCAAATGATAATTCAAACAAAGATAAGGAGAAACTTTCTCAACTCATAAATGAGGTGGGACGGGATCAATGGGATTGGTTGGTCAAGTTTTGGAATTCTGATAAAGGAAAAGTAAGAATTGTATTGAAGTGTCAATTATTCTTTTCTCACCTACTAAATTTTGATTTTTGAAAGTGGCAATTTTAAAAATAAATTTAAAACATTACAGGATCGTGCGAAGACCAATAAAATAAATCATGGCAAACTGACACTGCATCACACTGGTGGGACAAAAAGTTTTGCTAGATTTCGAGAGGAACTGGTAAATCTTTATATGTGTATTTTTTTTTGTAATTGATATTATACTTTTATTTATACATATTAATTATTTTTTATAGGCAAAGCAAGATCCTGAAGGAAAGGAACCAGACAAGATAATGATGTTTAAGGCTACTTACACTAGGAAAAAGGACAAGCCTACTGACCCAACAATTGCAAATGCAATGGTAAGTATTACGTAATACTTTTTTCACTATATATATATATATTCAGAATCTACTTTGATAAGTAATATATTTTGAATTGAGATGATTGTTTGTGATGATATTGGATGAAGTAGTTTGGGTGGTTGACATGATATACATTATCGAAGTGTTATTTTATTGTCTATGTAAAAACACAATTAAATATCCACCAAGTGATATGATTATTTTAAGATGTCTAAATGACCATATATTTACCGTTATATTGTAAAATTATATTGTTGATTAATTGAGCTTATATTTTAGTCTTAATAAATGTGTAATGAATGCACGGTGAACAAGTCTTATGCAAAATATTGGATGTTTCTCATAATTACTAGTATTTATTGCTTTGTGAAGTTTCAAAACTTAATGAATTTTAGTCCTTAAAAGCTCTCGACATTATTATAATTCGATATGTGCTAAAAAATATTGGATCCTAGCTTTTGTTATTTTAGATATATGAATTTTCTATTTATATTTTTTACAGAAGCGAATGGATGAGCTTGTTACAACCCAACCTAGTGCATCTACAAATGAAATCTTCAGTCAAGTTATGGGTGAAGTTATTGGTTCGAAGGCTGATGTATCTACTCTAACTTATGGTCTTGGGATCGGTCGATCAAAACAAAAAGGTAAAAACTCTTCTCATAATGAGACATTAAAGATGTTAGAGGATGAGAGAATTCAAAGAGAGGCAGCAATTGAAAAGATAACACATCTTGAAACTGAAATGAATGGGTTGAGATCCAAACTTAAAGAGATGGAGGAATTGAAATCTCAGTTTGACTCATTTTTGGTGATGTTTCAACACCAACTTCCAAATTCATCTGATTCTATGTTTCATTAGTGGATTTATAGTTTTATTTAGTTTAGAACATTTTTTAATTTCATCATGTGATTAGTTTGATAACTCTGTATCGACTTTTATTATCCTATCTCTTATATAAATTTTGGAATATTAAGTATAATATTTTTTTATTATTTTATCTCAAGTTAAATATACATATTATATGTCCTTTTATAGTTTGTTTTTATAGATTTATCATTTTTATCGTATAAATTAAATTTTTTGACAATTTAATAGAATTACTGACAAATATAACCATAACTATTATATCACTATAAAAATAGAAACTAAAAAAGTCTTAAATTTGAAATGTCACTAAGAATGCATACAGTAATGCAATTTTAAAATGATCAATGTCACTAAGTTTGCGTAGTGACACAATTTCATATTGTTAATTGTCACTAAGTTTGTTTAGAGTGACTTAAATTAAGATAATTTATTGTCACTAGATTTGTGAATAATGACACAAGTTTTAAACAATTAATTGTCACTAAGTTTATATATAGCGACACTAATTCAATGCGATTAACTGTCACTAAAATTGTATACAGTGACACAAATTATATATTATTAGCTGTCACTAAATTTGTATATAGTGACATAATTTTTATATGATTAACTGTCGCTAAATTTGTATACAGTGACGCAATTTTCAAATGATTAAGTGTCACTAAGTTTTTGTATAGTGACAAATTTTTTTAATGATTAATAGTCATTATATTTGTAAATAGTGACATAATATTTAAATAATAAATTGTCACTAAACATGTGTATAGTGACAAATTTTTAAATAGTTAACTGTCACTATATTTGTGTATAGTGACACAAATTGTAATTTGTCATTAATTAAGGTTCCCTAATAATGCGTCACTAAAGGTCATGGTTTGTGACACATATAAAAATCTGTCACTAACCATAGTGACGAGATGACTTTAACCGTCACTAATACTTTTAGTGACAAGGTCAAATGTGACAATCTTATAGTGACACTTTTTATGTCACAATATTGATATTGTGACAAATTTTTCTCTTCCAGTAGCAAATATTTTTTGTTACTATAGGTCACTTTTCTTGTAGTGCTAGAGCTATCATACGGCGAATGGCCACAAAGGAAGTTGAAACAAATATATGCGTAAGTAACTTATGATTGGGTTAACTCTACTTGTCGAAAAGACTGAATAACCCTTGAAAGGTCTTAAAGAAAAGGACCTGAGTATGTTTAGTAAAATTTAGAGTAAATAATGTTTACCTCCCCTGAGGTTTGCTCAATTACAGGCAGAGTTAACTTTTTGGTTTACTGACAAAGACCTCTTCTCTTTTAAGTTTGCTCAATTACAAGCGAGATCAACTTTTAGTCAACTCTTCAATTTTTTGACAAAAACCTCTCCAGGACAACTGTTATATTTGACTAAATTTTACTAAGTGCAGGGGAGGTGTTTGTCAATAAACGATAAAGTTGACTCCACTTGTAGTTGGAAAAACCTCGGGGGAGATCCGTGCAATTAGCTCTAAAAATTAACATTTATTATTTTATTTTATTTTTTTTATTTTTCAAAATAGAAACTACTACTATTCAAAAAATGATTTATTTAATTTTATTACTATTATTATAGACAAACTTGAGACTAAAGGTAGGGTAATGTTGGTAGCTTTTTGGTTCGTTCCCTTGTTGTTCCTAGTGTTTTGAGTTTCAGTGTAAGAAGGGGAGCTAATCCAGCTGGTGTTAGGAGCCTGGGTGGTCAGGGTGTTGGTGTAGGGGTGCATGGTATTGCTGCTTGTAATGGTGGGTTGTGTGTAGGTGAGAGAAGGGTTTTGGTGTCTGCTGTTGGAAGTGTTGTTCCTATCCCTGACAGTGAAAGGGCTACTGGTGTCGTGTTATTGGGTCCTGGTGTTTCTTCTGGAGGGCTGAGTACTAGCGAAAGGAGGCGACGGAGCCAGCTCTTGGCGGTGACCTGGTTTCTTTTGCCAGGAGTTGTTGTTGGTTATTTTTTTGTTGGTTCTGTTGTTGTTTCTAGAGAGCTTCGTATTGGTGAGAGGAAGGCGGTTGGGCCAGTTGTTGGCAATGGCTTGGGTGGTACGAGTCTTAGGAGAAAGGTGTTAGGAGCTGCTGGGTGTACTGGTGGTGATGGTGAGGAGTCTGCCTTCTCTGCTGGCAATGGTGTGCTGTCTTCTGTTGCTGGTTGGAAACCTCCTGATACTGGCTCCTTTAAGCTGAATGTGGATGCAGTTGTGGATTCTGTTAATGGTAGAACTAGTTTTGGTATTGTAGTGAGAAGAGCAGATGGCTCCATTGTTTTGGCTGTTGCGTTTCTTATGCAAGGCTGTTTTGAGGTGAAAGTTGCAGAAGCAAAAGTTATTCTTGAAGGGCTTAAACTGTCCAGGCTAAGGTTTGACCCTCTTTTGTTAAATCTGATGCTCTTAATGTCATTAATTTCTGTGTTGGTAAGTTGAATTCTAGATGTGAGGTTGATATTGTAATTTTTGACATTAAGGCTTTAGTTTGCTCTTTTGTTTCTGTTTCTCGGCTGTAATTGGGTTGTCCATGGTATTGCTAAAAGAGCTTTGTATTCCCTGTACAACACAGTCTGGGAGAATAATTTTCCTAACTGACTTGTCAAGCTAGTAGATGTTGTTATTGTTTTCTTTTTCTTCCCAATCAAAATTTTCTTTTAAAAAAAAAAAACTTGATTGGATAATTGGATTTACATATTCCTTTATTTTGCGTACAAATTGCAAAAGCAAAATTTCATTTGAAGAGCTGCTTTAAAGATTCTCGGACCTGCGCGGTCGTTAATTAGTTGATGACAAGAGAAAATAATAATTAAAATTTATTTTATATAAATATGTCATAAAAATAATTAATTACCATAACTATCCGCCCTCCAGATTTTCTCACTGGAGATTCGTAATATCATCATGCTGTGATTATTATTATAACGCGTGGAGATTAAATCATCTTCAAAACAAAAAACCAACTTTCCTCTGACATTGTCAGTTGCTGCTGCTGCTACTACTCATTTACCATTTACCAACGCATAAATTCAAGTCATAGTTTCGGATTACATCTAGAAACATTTTCAAAGTTTTCAACTCAAAAATGTACGCACTTGGCTTTCAAATTCCACTGACAACAGGAATATTTTATTATATAAACTCCCTAATTACTAATCTATTTCTTGAAACAGACATCTTAGACCACCCCTGCACCTGGAGAAAGTGAAAACAAAGTGAAGAACCATGTGGGTTAAAACTTTTGATTTCGAAAACAGCTTTCTGAAAACGATTTCTTTATTGTCAATGCTTAGGGAAACTAAAAGTGATTAAAAAGTTAATTACACCTTTTTACTTCAAATTGAAGCCCTCCTCATTGAACAAAAAGAGAATAAAAAGAAAAAAAATACAATATGGGTTTTGATTAAAACAAAACAATGTAAAAATATACAATTAACTTCCTATAAATATATATATATATATAATATCATTTACTCGTAAATAATTTCAATACATGTATTATTTTATTGGGGACAAAAAACAAAGTATAGATTGACTAATGAGTGACACATACTAAGACCTTGGTTTTCCACCATAAGCTTGTTTACATACAGAGTTAGCTTTCTGTGAAGGACTGCACAGCTGAGAAGAACCTGGACATCCCTGTAGACAATTATCCCCCAAGCTACCGGAAACGGGACCATTGCTGGTGAATAATCCCGGCGGTGGTTTTCCGATCAAGAAGTTGCCATCCAAGAACAGCCTCCTCAAAGTCTTCTTCTGGCTGAACACCAGTGGGATGCCGCCACGTAAACGGTTGTAGCGCATTGACAGCGACGATAGCAGCGGATAATCAGCGAAATTCACGGGCAAACCCCCCTCGATTTTGTTGAACCCGAGATCGACTGCCACCAGGTCGCTGTTGCCTTTGACAGGCTTCGAGATCTCGACACCTGTCAAGCCGTTATTCGCCAGGTTCACCTGTTGAATTCCCGGCAAAAGAAAGAACCATGCTTGTAGGGTGCCGGTGAACGAGTTTTCACTGAGTTCGACCACTTCCAGTCGAGTCAACCCATCGAAAGTGCTTTTTGAGATAACCCCAGATAAAGAATTGTTCTTCATAGCAAGTTCGAGTAGATTGTATGGAAGTTTCGGTAGTGAACCAGTAAGTTTGTTGTAACTCAGATCGAGCCTTCTCAAACTTGACATCAAGTATGTACTTTTCGGGAGAGGCCCAGATAGAGAATTATGAGAAAGGTCCAACGAGTCAAGATTCTTGAGTTTGGTGACCGATTCAGGGACAGGGCCAGAGAACGAGTTGTATCGGAGAGTGAGAGTATGCAGAGTCGAGAGAGAAGAAATGGAGGGCGGGATGGGGCCAAAGAAGTTGTTGTCGGAGAGATCGAGAACAACGAGTTGGGTAAGCTGAGAAATGAGTGGGGTGAGTTGGCCGGAGTATCCGGCTGGATCGAGAGTGAGTTGGGTGAGTCTGGTGGTGGTAGAGTCAGAGGAGCAGGTGAGACCACAAATGAAGTGGGTCCGGCGAGGGAAGGCGCATGGGTCGGTGGTGAAGTCCCATGAAGCAAGACACGACCATGGTGGGATCGAACTTGGCTTGATTGAAGCCTTGAAAGCTTTGAGAGCTGAGATGTCCTGTGGTGAAGTCAAGGCTTTGCCTAAAACAAAACAGAGTTGCAGAAGAAGAAGAAGAAGAAGAAGAGATGCTTGCATTTTTTTTTTTTTTAAGGGTTTGGGAAGTTAGAGACTTTGGAGTTGTGATTGGTTCTATGGGGGTTTTGTTTTGTTTTTGAGAAGCTGTGAGCTGTAATTTTTGAGTGTGATGTGATGTAATGTAGTGTAGTAGAGAGATTTGGGTTATTTTAATCGTGGTCCTTTTATATGGAGTTAGAGAGAGCACTGGGAGTTGTTTGCTCACACAAACACGTGTTGTACGCTGTATTTGTAGGTTGAGATATTTATTTACGAAGAATTGAAGATTAATTTGTTGTTTCTATGTTGTCTAATTGCATGTCTCGAGATTTTTTTGGGTTGGTTGGTTTTGATATTAGCCATGGTCTTTCCTTGCTAATGAATCAAATTAGACAAAATTTCATAATTCCATCAAATTTTTTTTAAAAAAATAACGATAAATAAATTAAAAATCTGTTAAAACTTATCAAAATTAATAACTATATATATCGGAACGGTATTAAAAAAATATTATTTATTTATGAGATATAATCATTCTTCCTGTAATTTAGAGTATTCTATATTTTTTACCCTCTAATTTTTATTTTATTTTACCCCTTCTATTAAGATTTATTAATTTTTTTAGTATAAAAAACTATTTTACCTTCAAATTTTTAAATTAAATAATACTTAAATATTTTTATATAAAAAAATTAAAAATAAATAAAAATATTTTAATAAAAAGATTATTTAATAAATTTTATAAAAAGTTATTAAAAATTGAAAAACATAATAAAAATTAAATAAAATTAAAAATAATTTTTTTTTAAATATTTCTAAATCTGATGGAGATCCAACTGTCCATCTTCAAAAGATGGACACCAAAAAATTTTAAAAATATATATATAAACAAATAAAATAAAATAAATATCTCACACCATACCACAAACAATAAAAAAAAAAATGTGGTGTGAAAGACAGAGAGAAAAAATATGCAGAGGATGAAGTGGCCAATTAAGGTGGGATAAAAGACCTCTCTCTATTTATGCAATTTCTCTTTCTTTTGCTCTTTCATTGCATTGCGTCCAATCTGCATGTAAAAGAAAGCAAGTCTACTTCAAATGTGATAGGTAGTTCATCAGCCGAAGTTCTATTTCATTCTACCTCATCATCTATGAACTAATGCATTCACCGTTTAAAATCCTGTCGACTCAAATTGCAAGGCCACCAAAGCCCTTCTCTTTTGCTAATCACACGAAGAGAACTATGCTCGCTTTTAGGGAAAACCCCATCCTTCCTTATAAGGGTTGTGAGAGTAGAAGAAGAAGATGAGGAAAGAAGAAAGAGAGAGAGAGAGAGAGAGAGAGAGAGAGAGAAAGATTTTGAAGAAATAGAGGAGAAAGAAAAATATTTTTTAATTTTTTATTTTTATCTTAAATGAAATTTTATTTTATTTAAAAATATTTTGAGTATTTATTATATTACAATTACCTTTATTCCTTTTAAAATTTAAGGGTCAAACTTAAAAATCAAACAGAAATTTAACAAGAGGAGAGATTTTAGGTATTTTTATAAATTAAAAAGGGAAAAAATAGAAAAATAAAATTAGAAGGTGAAAAATAGAGAATACCCCAAACTAAAGGGGAGAGAATGACTATATCCCTTTATTTATTAATGATGAATAAATTTAAACTTCTATTATGCATTTAGGTGAAGGGAAAATACATTATCCACTTTAATTACGAACAGATATACAAATTATCAATCATTTTACATCAAATAAATTCAGCAAAACTTGAAGAGTTGCATTCTCTTATGCAGATATAGTATATATATTTACATATTTAGTGGACAACAGTTTGTTTTATCTCTAGATGCAGTTCAGGAACCAAGCATGACTATCACACGACTTGAACTTTTATTGCAGGATTTGTCCCAGTATAATACTAATAAACATGTGTAACAGTTTTAACATTTGAAACTTAATCAATCTAGGTGATTAAAAAATTAATTAAAGTGACATCAACTTGTTATGTTCTATAACAAATTTGACATACAACTGTTTACAACAAATATTTTGAAGATGAGAAGCTAGCTGTCATGTTCAAAAACCTGTAATATTTTAATGTGGTCTGGTCCTTTTGTCTTGTTAAAAAATATCACTTTTCTGCTAATAAGGTCTTTAATTTACAGCATCGGTCTCATGTTCGCGGGACACTCTTAGTTGAGGGTGTGCCTCCTAATGCCATCTCCAATCCACAACACCAAATTTTAAATTAAAATGGTGCAAAAATAGTATCTTTTTAAAATATTCTTACACCAATTTTTTTTTATCTCCAACCCAATTTACACCAAATTAGTGCAAATACTTATTTTTAAATAATATTCTATACATAATTCTTTAAATAATATTTATTTATTTATTTAGTATTATAATATTATTATTAAATAATTACATATATTATATATAAAAAAAATTGAATATAATATTATTTTTTTCATTTTTAATATAATATTATTCTAATTATTATTTTTTTCCAACTAATTTTTTTATCCAACTAATTAAATTTATATCTAATTTTTACCCGCATATTTTTCGAGCGACTGTTTTTTTCACCCACTTATTTTTCTACCATTAAATTTTCATCAATTTTAACCGACATATTTTTTCTAGTCAATAATCACATTATCCAAAAATATAAAAAAAAATTTCAAATAAAAATATTTCATTAAATAACATGACTTACATAAAACATAAATAAAAGCTGAATAATAATCCTAACGGTATATTTTTTGTATCAATATTTCATTAAATTTGTATTAATATTGTACTCATTTTGAAGCTCTCGACAAATTAATCCCAACGGTATATTTTTTGTATAAAGTTAATTTATATATTTATTTATTTATTGAAATATAATAATTAATTAAATTGGTTAAAGGATATAAAAGGAATAAAATTTGTTAGAGTTATAATATAAAGGGCAAAATTGAAATTTAGAAATATGCATAGTGTTTGGTGCAAGTGAGCAGTGATGCACCAAATCTGGTGCAACACTGTTCATTTGCACCAAAAATATGTATTGGAGACAGCAAAGTAGTGATGGATTGGAAGGTAAATTGACGTTTGCACCATTTTGAGTCTCGGTTGAAGAGGCTCTAAGTCTTTAAAAGAGGTCTTGAAATTTTATAAGTATAGCCATTTCATTCAATGAACTAAATTTTGTAGATTGGATATCTACAATATTCATACGAGAAAATAAAGAGTGGGATTTGAGATTATGATCCCACAATGAAAATTTAAAATCATATTATATTTCAAAGAGCACAAAACATTTTATTTTCCATTTCAAATACAACATGTGAAATGTGTTTTATAATGTAATTTTAAATTTATGTAATAGAATTGTTAGTTAAACAGAAAGGAAACACATGATTGTATAAGATATCGAGTCCTGCTATTATACAAACATATGTGACAATACAGGTTTACATATGTAACTATACAGGTTTATTTAGGATTCATTAAATTTTAATACAAGGTTTAAATAAATAAAAAAATTTAAAAAGAAAGTATGAAAAAATAATAGCTCCTTATAAAACTATCTTGTATCATTGAAATTTCGGTATGCTAGCTAAAGCGTTGTATCTAATGAATTTAATGCGAGTTTTTAAAAGCTTCATTCCACCCTTTTTTTTTTTTTTTTTGAGATTGGATTCCTTACGAGTCAAATGGTTATCATGACCTATCGAGATTAAAATTTACTAGTACAGTCTGGACATCTACTTTCATATCGAAAACCGTCTACTTCTACGGTAGAGTTCTACACCCACACAATTATACTTTAATGAATAAAGATAGAAAAATATATATACTAAATAGGTTTTGAACCATAGTGTCTGAATAAATTTATAAAGCTCCGGCCACCAAAATTAATTTAAGTTTTCTTCACCTTCAAGATTAATCCAACCTTATCTTTAATCATGTAGCAGCAATAATCTAGAAACCAAAATAATTACTAAAGCTAACTTTTTCCCAAACTTTTAACCAATAAATAACCATATTATATTAAATTTTAATTGAGTTGATTATGTGACTTTTTTTTTTTCATTTTTATTATAAATTTTGAGTTCACTTTATCTATAAAAGAAAGTAATATTCGTCAAAATTCTAAAATGTGGAGAGATTTCCTTTCTATGATGCGAGTTATTATTTATCTGAATTATGATCATGACATTGAAAGAGTATAAATATTCTACCTTACATCCTAACTTATATCTCAACTAATAAGGTGTTAATTAGTGAATGGATTCATATGACAAGTGAAATAAATCAACATTAATTATGAATTCATTCACTAATGGACACCTGACTAATTGAGATATAGTTAAAATTTAAGGTGAGATATCTACTATTACTCATATTAAAAAGATGGAAGAGAAACCAGCAGGTGTAGTATGGTTAATCACCACACACCAGTTAGGAAGCGGATTGATTCGGTAATACCCGAGTTTAACTCCCAACAGATACAATTTTCATATTGGTAAAGTACTTTTAATATTTGACTATTAATTCCAGGGTATTGAGGTAATTAAGCAAGTAAAAAAAATTTAAAAATCATTTAAAAGAAATAATAAAAAAAAATCTAGCACTTTTTTTTATGCACCAATTTTGTTTATTTTCTGCACTTGTTTAATTTTTTTTATTCTATTTTTGATTTGATCGCCACCGTCTATAAAATGAATTGTGGGAATTCATCTTTTTATTAAATTTTTTTTTTTTGCTTTTTTATAATTTTGTTATAGAATTACTTCAATACTTTTGAAATTAATGGTCAAATATTAAAAATTAACTTTTTAGATAAAAAAGTTTAATTGTAATTATTTTTAATAATTATAAAAATAATAAGAGGTAAAACGATATATTTAAATTGATTTGGCATCCTTTTTAAGAACATTCCTTTGCCTTTTGGAGTGGTGCGTGTACCCTTCTACTTGACATGAACTTTCCTTTTAGAATGGCGGTATGCCTACTATAGTTGGAAATCAATCATGACTGTACAAGTGTCGGTTTGCCTACTATAGTTGAAAATCAATCATGGACTGTACAAGTGTCTATTAGTTTGGTGATAGACATGATTTTATTACCCACTACACTTTCACCTTTATTCTCCTCCACTGCTTCTGTCTTCAACAACAATGTTCATATAACTAGGTTCACATCAATTCTTTCGAGTGATACTTTCCCATTGTATCCAATCATGCCACGTGTACTATTAAAAATTAATTACATCACTGATTTATTAACTAGGTTCACAACAATTCTTTGTCCTAAATGAAGTCCTAAATGAATTTTATTAATTAATATTTCTGTTAATATCTCAACATTTCTTTATTACTTTTGATTTATTAATTTAACAAACCTATTTATAGAAAACTAATTGATATTCTAAATTCTATTAGGATGCAAATAACCTACTCTAACTTTGACTAAAAAATCTAACTTGATAAATATTACAAATAAAAATCATACTGAAACTATGCTCGGTTTAATTCCTACATTACATCCCTTAAACTAAACTTGGTGGAATTAACCATGCATAACTTTTTCTTGATAAGAGAATCATTCTTGAATGACTTCAGAATTTTCTCGGTATATTAATCTTCAGAAGGACAAAAGTTGTTGTTGATTTCCTTGTATTTCACCTATTCACAGTTTAATTCAATTTGAATTTTAAATTCCTTAGAATTCTTCTTTGCTTGGCAACTTCACTTGGCTTCTTTGAAGTTTTCTTTTCGGATGTAATTTTTTTCTTCTTTGTATCATTGCAAATTTTTTTTCTGAGACTTTTTCAAATCTCTGAGGCTTGTATGAAATTAGAGTGACATTACATGATTCAGATTTTTCTCCTCTTAAAGGTTGTTCCTTTCTTAAAGGACTTCATGGTTGAGATTTTGTAAGTGTCGGTGCAGGACTTTGATGAGAGCAACTTTCATGAGTTTTCTTTTGAGATGATTCACCAATCTCATGAAATTTTGTTGCTTGTGAAAGTGGCAAGACAAGAGAAAAGATTTTATTTTGAGACTTCTCAATCTTTGCCATAAGTATATTGTTCCTTTTATCAACGATTTTGCATTTATTTCCATCAAAGTAAACTGAATAACCTTTCTGCATAAGCTGGCCAATACTAAAGAGATTGTGAGTTAAATTTGGAACATATAGAACATCTTGGATAAACATCCTTTTACCTCGCTTAGTGTAGGCAACAATGATACCTTTTCCTTCAGAGTTTTGCAGCTTCCTATCTCTAAGTTTAACTTGAGAAGTCACACTTTCATCAAGCTCTATGAAGATATCACGGTTTCCAGTCATATGATTACTGCATCGACTATCCAAGAATCATATATTATTTGATTCACCTTCATCATTTATGCATAAGAAGAGTAAACATTTTTCATCGCTCTCGTTTGTAAATTTTGCCTCATTGTTATATCTGTATTCTTCTTTTGATACCAACAATCCCTATCAGAATGATTATGAATTTTGCATCTTCGGCACTTATGATAGCATTCTTCAGCCTTGTGATTATTTCTCTTGCAAATAATGCAATGAGTTTTGTCATTACAAAAGCTTTCTTTTGAACTCTCGCTATTCTCAAAATTTTCTTGGGATTTTTCTTTTTTCTTTTTTATATTTATGCAGCATTGCAGTGCTTCTTTCCCCTCGATATTTACTTTGTCATCAAGGCATTGTTCATGTGCTTGTAGTGAACCCATTAATTTATCTAACGTCATGACATTGAGATCTTTTGACTCTTCAATGACAATGACTTTGTAGTCGAATTTCGAATTCAGAATTCGAAATTTTTTTTCCATAATCTGAACATCTGAAATTGTCTCACCATTGGACTTCATCAGATTGACAAGTGGCAATGTTCGTGAGAAATAATCTTCAACTTTTTCTGACTTTTGCATTTGAAAAAGCTCGAATGGCCTACGCATGGTCTGCAAACGTACATTTTTCACCCCCTCAATTCCTTTATAAGTGTTCATCAATATATCCCACGCTTGTTTTGCAGTTATTGCATGTGCAATGTTTTCAAAGATTTGTGGGTCAATTGACTGGTTGATGACGAATTGTGCCTTCAAGTCTTTCTTCAGTGTTGCTGAATCTGCTGGCTGCGTATAATCTTGTTCCATGACTCCCCAAAGTTCTTAATACTTAAACCGTAATTGCATTTGAGTTCTCCAATATTCGAAATTAGATTTTCCATCAATTTCACTATCTGAGGTTGAAACATGTTATTATTGTTGTTCGTAACCATGTCTGTTCAATTGTTCAAAAAATTGTTATGAAACGGTGTCTATTCTGAAACAGTGTCGGCGCGTAAGGTTTACGCGTGGTGGCAGTGTGTGGTTTGCACGCGCTCCGTTAACTGTAACGGTTTACTCTGACAACGGTCGAATTTGGAAGAGCAGAGGGCATTGAGTTCACCGATGGCCTCGATTTTATCTGATTTGCGACGGATTAGCGTAGATCTGACGACAAAATTTGCAGCTAGCGTGATGATTTTGGCTTCGATTCCCTCTCTTCGTAGCTCCAAAACTTGAAATGACACTTGGGGGGTTTGACTCATCAGTAGTTGAGTACTGCTTTCTCGGTGGCGGTGTCGATCAACTCCCCAGCATTCGGCTGATTGATGAGGAGGGGCAGCGATTCGTCTTTGTTGGTGATTTTTGATGGGTTTCTGCTGCTCTTTTGACGACAGCCCTTTGAAAAAGATTGAAGATCGGTGAATTTCGCTCACTCTAGAGGTGGCCGTGTCGACTCACTCGTAGCAACTTACGGCAGTGCGTGCGGTGGCGCGTGGCACTGCGATGACTGTTGCACTGCTCCGAAACGACTCCTGCTTTGCTCCGTATCTCTGCCTGATCTTCTGAATTTTTTAACACTAGCTCTGATACCAAATGTAGGAAAATAATTTTTTCCTGAAAATATTTTTAATTAGGCTTTTTGTCCTAATTGAATTTTATTGATTGATATTTCTGCGAATATTTCAATATTTCTTTATTACTTCTGATTGTTAACTTGACAAGCCTATTTACAGGAGACTAATTGATATTCTAAATCCAATTAAGATTCAGATAACCTACTCTAACTTGGACTAGGAAATCAAACTTGATAAACATTACAAATAACAATCCTACTGAAATCAGGCTTGATTTAATTCCTTCATTTTCACACCAACACTCCGATAAAATTATGAATTTAAGATATATCACAAACATAGATAAATCTCATTGGCGTTAAATATTCAAAAATCTGAAGGCATAAACACTAATTTTGATGAGGTGAGAGAGTCGTTGAGCTTATGTGCAAAAATTCTCCCCAAAGTAATGGTAGGTCTTTTGAGTAGAAAACCAAGAGCAAAATCGTATGGGTATAGTTTTAAAATAAGAATATCGTATTAGTTTATAAGCTTATAAGACTTCTAACGAATTTCAAAATTAATAAGAGAAAATGGTAAGAAATATCACATAGTTTGACACTTTTTATGACAGTAGCACCATTTTATTAATTTTAGTGTAAATAGCACCTAAAAGGTGTTTGTAACAAAAATGCCCTTTCCATCATCAGAAGAAAAAAAAAAACAGAAAGAGAAAAGAAAAGAGAAGGGAAAAGAAAAGAAAAGAAGAGTGAAAAAAACGAGAAAGAGAAGGTTGACCGTGAAAGAAAAAGAAGAGAAAAGAGAAGCTTGACCGTGAAAGAGAGAGAAGAGAAAAGCTTGACTATGAAAGAAAGAGAAGCTCGACACCATTATCGAACATGATAAAGAAAAAAGAAGCTCAACCACTACCGTTAAATATGATTTCATGGATTGATTTTGTATGTGTTTGGGTTTGAATGTAGTAGATTAATTTTTATCTTTAAATATTATATTAAAATTGGTTGGATTTTGTGTTATGGTTTGAGGATTGATAAAATTGACAGTGAACTAATGTTTTTCTTTGTAAACTATTGTACTTGGAATATTTTCTTACTCTGCGAACTATATCTTCATTCCTTTATAAATTAATTCTTTCATAGTGAACTACTGAAAATAAAAGTGTAAATTATTTAATGAAAGGCATAACGGGATTTCCACCCAAATATGTACCATTTATCTAAACTTTTATTATTGTGATGCTAGTGTCACAAAGGACGTCCAAAAAAGTGCTATATACAAAAGAAAAAAAAAACTCAATTATTTGTATCTAATTAAATATTGAGAGAGGCAATTGCTATTCGACTCTTGACAATTTAGAATTATTAATAAGAAATCACATCATTAGAATAACTTAATCATGCGTTAATAAATCAAATTTTAATTTCTATTTTCCCGAACTCTGACAACAGAATCGAATGTTGACATACATCAACCAGACCAGAGTAGCGGGTCAAGTGGGCTCAAAGGGTCCAAATTCAATAAATATGATATCTGTGACGAGAATTAAGTTCAATGTAGGGTTATGTAGTCATCATTCTGTACAATATTATATCAAGCCCAGTAACAGCCTGAGCAAGTTGATAATTTGAATCATCTATCGTGGGCCACATTAGTCAAGCTACAACATCACTTCACCATAAATGAATATCAGTGAGTGGAATTATTTAAATTTAATCTACATCTACGTGTAGGTTCGTAAGTGGAACCAACAATTTACAAAGATGGAGAAAATGAGATCGTCAAACACTTAGATCATCGGGATGGTACTAGCCAAATGCACTTCGGTGCTCAAGTCAGTGAGCTACTTGAATTGGAGGCAAGAAGTATGTAAAGTCAATAATGGACGTCTGACGTAGGTTGCCTATACATTGTTCCGAACGTAAGTCGTGTGGATGGAAGTGAAGTTTGGTAACCGAGAGCTGAGTGTCTTAGGGCTTGGGGTGAACACACAATGGCTGGTCTTAAGTCGTAACCTATATGAGTCGAGGTCGACTTGGGTGGCAATTGGGGATTGTTGACGTCCATCGTGGGATTGCTAGAACTTGAGTCGAATGGAGAGCAGGGAGATAGTAGTGAGGGGTTATGGTTGGAGTCAAGGACACCACTAAGTCAAAGTAAGATCGACTTATGTTTGGCTCGAGCTTAGGTGTGCTGTAGATTGTGGGAGCTGCAATGTTATATCCTTTTAGTAAACAATTATCTAAAGTTTCTAGTAATAATGCGTGAGCTTTTGCTATGAGGTTGAGGTTCTTATTTATAGGCAGTAGTTTTGCATCTGCTGGCATGATCCTTAAGATTATGGGCCGAGATTTCGGTTATCCCTATGATCTTGGGAATAAAATAATATTATTGACTTGGTTAGTGACGTATTCTGATTCGGTCTAATCGGTGACTTGGTTTAGTGTTAATCTCTCGATATGCCTGGGCTTTTGATATGGAAGAGTCTGAGCCAATTCTCATATTTTGAGTCTAAGTGGCAATAAATGACACTTGAGCCTATTTTTAACCACTACATTAACTAATTTTGAATATTATGTGAATTACACTAATATACCCGACTTTTTACATAATGATACGGATAATACGAGTTTATTTTTAATTACATGTTAATACTATTGACTACGTTGACCACCGTTAACTTAACGGTGATGTTAATGGTTGAAGAGTATTATGATTTTTTTTGACAAATAAAATTTAATTAATTGATTATTTTTTTCAAACAAAGAATGAATGGGAGAGATAGACCATCAAAGAATCTCCACCTTTAAAAACAAAATTAAAAAATAATTTTTTTCTAAAAAATAAAACTTGAGAGAGCACCTCTGCAATGGAGCACCACTCCATTGCAGATGGAGTAGATTTGTGATGGAGCACTCATTTTTCTTGTTTTATCTTTAAAATTTTATTAGATTATGAAAAAGAAAGACATATGATTTTTTATATTTTATTTTTTTAATTTGATTGAAGTTGAATTGTTTTTTGTCGACTTTTTTCTAGAGAAAGAAAGGAATTTGTTTTTGGAGAAAGTTACTTTTTTTTTAAAGAATCGATTTTATTGACAAGAAAAATGATTTTTTAATTAAATAAATAAAAATTAAATTAATTCAATTGTGCAAGGGAAAAGTAGTATTTTCTCAATGACCATTAATACCACTATTAAATTAATGACGATCAACGCAATTAAAGATATTAATATGTAATTAAGGTAAAATTTATATTATTTGTAATATTATTTTAAAAAAAATCAGGATATGTTAGAGCAGTTCACCATTGAATAATATATTATAGGGAATAACCAAAAACTATAAAAATCCCCGGAAACCTCAAATATTATCTTCTTCCTGCAACTTTTCTCTCTTCTCACTCTTGTCTGTCTATCTTTGTGCAACCTGCAAAGTTCTCAAGTTCAGAGTCATAAGAAATAACAACATCAACTTGCTGTCCTCCCTCCCATTATCCTTAACATTTTTGAAGATGTTTAAATCTATCTATTGCTAGCCAGTTCTCGTCTGTTTGTTTCTGAGCTTTGCCCTCATGTAACAAAAAAAAAAGAAAAAGAAAAATAACTTGACTTGTAACAATTTTTTCATAAATACTATAATTATAAATAAATAATTAAGCTTCTTTTTCCTCATTTAGAAATCTAGTTAGTAAACACACCTTTAAACAACTATAAACTCATCCCTTTAAAAAAGAAAAAATCAACTTATTAGAAATACAAAAATGATCAAAATGTAACATCATTTTTATTTCTTTTGGACATTACAATTTGAATAATTGGGCATATAAATTATATTAATCTAGATAATTGGTATCATGAGTTTAGGGTGTTTTGGATTGACCTTTCAAGTAAAGTTTATGGGAGTAGATATATTATTAGTATAGTTTTTATAAAATAGAACTTAGAGCTAATTGCACTCACAACCCCTGAGGTTTGGCCAACTACAGGTAAAATCAACTTTATCGTTTATTAACAATGATACCCCCCACCGTTAGTTGACTTTAGTCAAAGTTAACAGTATCAGGGGTATTTTCATCTTTTTCAATTTTTAATTTTATTTTATTAAATAATAAATCAAAAAATTAAAATAAAATAATAAAATTATTTAAAAATTATAATAATAATAAAATTAATAAAAAATAAAAAATTAATTAATTTAAATCCATTTTTCAGATCGAATCTTAACCGTCCATCAAGATTAATGAAGGGTTGAGATTCAATCTGAAAATGGATCTAAAAAAAAAATATATATATATTTTTTTTGGGATCTTCGAAGAACCCAATCTGGGTTCTTCGAAGAACCCAAAAGGGTTCGATTGAAGAACCCAGAAGGGTTCTTCGATCGAATCCAGAGAGGGTTCTTCGATCGAACCCATCTGGGTTTGAACGAAGAACCCAGAAGGGTTCTTCGATTGAACCCAGATGGGTTCTTCGATCGAACCCTCTCCCAGATGAGAACTTAAAAAAACGCTCTGGGTTTGATTGAAGAACCCAATTTCTGGGTTCTTTCAAGAACCCAGAAACTGGGTTCGAACGAAGAACCCAACTGGGTTCTTCGAACGAAGAACCATCGAACCATGGTTCTTCGTTCGAAGAACCCAGAGGGTAGAGGGTTCTTCGAAGAACCCTCTGGGTTCGAACGATGGGTTCTTCGATCGAACCCAGAGGGTTCTTCGAAGTTCTCATCTGGGTTCGATCGAACCCAGAGGGTTCGATCGAAGAACCCTCTCTGGGTTCTTCGATATGAACCCTCGAAGAACCCTCTCTGGGTCTGGGTTCGATCGAAGAACCCTCTGGGTTCTTCGATCGAAACCTTCTGGGTTCTTCGAAGATCCCAAAATTTTTTTTTTTTTTTTGGGTGGAGTTCCAATCTCCAGATTGGATCTCCACCGTCCATCAGATTTTTTTTAAAAAAAATTAAAAAATTTATAATAATTTTTTTTATTTAATAAAAAGAAAATATTGTTTGAGGGGTAGTTTGGTCATTTTAAGGGTAACAGTTGGTCAACCGTTAAATCTAACGGAAGTCAACTAACGGTAGGGGGTGTCATTGTTAATAAACGATAAAGTTAATTCTATCTGTAGTTGGCCAAACCTCAGGGGTGTGGGTGCAATTAGCTCTAGAACTTAAAAAAAAAAATTTATGATGTTTGGTATTTATTAAAAAAAAAAAAAAAGAAAGAAAAAAACCTTTTTATTATTTGATAATGAATTTTTGATAGTGATGAATTATAAAAAGAAGAATAAAATGCACGATCACTTATAGTAAAATGATTAGTGCACTTCCCTTGCACCTCAGTGTTAAGGGGTTCGATTCCCACTGTATATATATATGGATAATTTTACTTATTGTGGTAATAGTATTCCCCCGCTATACAATTTTATGTTTTCCTGAATAACTAACTAACCAAATGAATAAATAAACGATTAGATTGATAAAACTAATCCAAATTAAAGAAAAGAGTATCGTATTCCGATATTATCTCACCTCCTCCAATAATTATAATCCTCATCATTTCATCAACCATCTTCAGCTGGTCGTTTAATTTTTCAAATCGAGTTCCAAGTACAGAATTTCTGCTCTCCCTTCAACATGGCGGACAAGCTCACTAACTCACAGATTCTCCTTCTCTTCTCCAACTTACTCTTACTCGCCGTCGCAGCCAACACCGCCTACCCCACTATCCCGGGTACTGGCGGCTCCGACTGCTCTGTCTCCGACGACCTCACCCCGGTCAGGCTAGAAGTCTACGACGGTGGCAGAATATACGACATCAGCCACCGGTACACGAGCGACATGCCGTCCTGGGATGACACAGAGGGGCTGGGTCAGTTCCTGTGGCTGCCCAAGAGCATCAAGAACGGCTCCCTCGCTAACAACTCCGAGATGAAGCTGCCAACTCACACGGGGACCCACGTCGACGCTCCTGGTCACGTCTTCGATCACTACTTCGATGCTGGGTTCGATGTTGACACTCTCGACTTGGGGGTGTTGAACGGTAAAAATCTGTTCTTGTGGTCGGATTCTTCGTGGGGTTTTGTGGGTGGTGATTATTGTGTTTTTGTGATATTGATAGCACTTCTGTTTATGCGTGTAGGTGCTGCCTTGTTAGTTGATATTCCAAGAGATAAGAACATAACAGGTATGTACTTCGATTGCCAATTTTACATTTATAAAAATGATATTTTACGTTACTGTGTGTGTTGAATGAATGCCTTTTCGAATATGTGTTTGGGGTTTTTATACTAGTATAGATATTAGTGAATCTTTTCGGAACCACCAAGACCGTAGCTGGCGTAGTTTTGTAGAAAGGATTGAAGAGAAAGGGAAAGGGAATGGGAGGGACGAGAACTGAATCTAGGTCACTGAAATATGTGATATCATTGCTTTTGTGATATTGGCTTCTTTTCAGTAAAAGAAAATATTTGGTAGATTTAAATTTGAAGGAAAGCCGATCTTTCCGAATCCCTTCCAGCAATGTGGGAACTGGGAAGTAGTTTCCTCACCCTTTCATTTCCCTTCTAGTCCTTTCCTTTGATATCTACTTTGCTGCCAAATGGGAAATTTTGGTTTGTTACTAATTAAGTAGTAGAGTGTACCTTCTGTCAGCTGATCGGTATTTGGAAGATCTTGTGGACAACTCTGCCTCAAGTATATGTCCATAAATTATATCTATATTCATTATCATCGTTAGTGCTATCTACCATAAATTTTATCAATATACCTCATTGTCTTCAGGCAACAGAAAGGGAAGCAAATGCATATAGTTGTTTCTTTCTATTTTCACCCTACCAAAAGCTTTTGTTTGAAATTTATTTGATGACACTCATTTTTTCGTGGATATCTTGTGTATTATGTGTGTATGCCCAGTGTGTCCCTAGCAACATTTCTTGTGCTTACGTGTACATACGTTGTGTATTTAGAGAGGGTTTTCGTTAATCTGCTGGATAGTATTTTTATAGCAGTTCGAAATGAATTGAGTATCTAAATATCACAAATAACATAATGTTGTTGTCTTGTATTTTTCTCTAACTCTTGTATCCATAAGTTTATAATAAAGGTGATTTCTTGCAGCTGACGTAATGGCGTCCTTACACATTCCTAGGGGGGTACGTCGTGTGCTTTTTAGAACATTAAATACAGACAGGTACATCATTTAATCATATTGCCATCAGTGTGAAAACTTTTAATATTAAGGAAGACCATTTTAATATTTTGTTCAATTTCAGGAAGCTTATGTTTAAAAAGGAGTTTGACACAAGCTATGTGGGATTTATGAAAGATGGGGCAAGATGGTTGGTAGAAAACACAGATATTAAACTTGTTGGTAAGACATATGTTGTCTTTAATAGGTTTTTCTTTACTTTTTTATGCTGCTTCAAGAAGTTGACATTCATTTTAAAAATCAAAGTTGTTTTTCTATATCTAGTTATGCAATATAAATGTTTATTATTGTTAACTCAGTGGCATTACACTTTCTTTTGTGATTTTATGCATAAGAAGATACAATTCTTTCACTTGCATATCATACAGCTTCATATATTTTTGCTTATTCTTTGATTGTCTTTTGAGATTTATTTCTAATAATTAAGTGATAATCATGATTAATTATATACAGTGTTTAAAATTTATTAGGGAAAATTGTTAGAGTGTAGCCTTTTGAGTATTTTTAATTATGTTGACCTGTTGATCATTAATTCAAAAATGAATGAATAATTGTTGATAATGCCTAAACACATGAGATTCTTTATCAATGGTACCTAAGCTGCAAATATGAGAGACACAATCTGTATTGAAATTATTGTAGGTATCAATATTCAGACAGCTGAACCTCTTCACTATAAGCGTGCTAATTTTTTTTTTTTTTTTTTTTGAGTTACCATCCAGATGGTAGATTGTTACAAACTGAACAATAGGAAAAAGGTGAATAATTATAGCCAATCTTTGACTAGGGTCTATTGATGAACTCAAATCAAATTCTCATAAGATTTCCTCATGATCGATTGTGATTTGGCCACGCCATACTTGAGCTCATCGAGGCTGGAATTATGTTGACCTTCAACCAGTAATTCAAACAAGAACGAGAATAATCAATGATCATGCCTAAACACATAGATATTAATGGCAATTAAGCCACAAATAAGAGATACATTTGTATTGAAAGTATTGAAGGAATCAATAGTCAGACAGCTGAACCTCTTCACCTATGAATGTTGTTATTATATTTTAGGACCATCCAGAGGTTATTGTCACAAACCGAATGAGAGTAGGGTAAAACACTAGAACTTGAATAATTCTGGCCAATCTTTGACCTGTTAGGGGTTATTTGATGAACTCCAATCAAGATCTGATACAAAATTTTATACACGATCGGTTGTGATTCTGCTGCACCATACTCGATGATTCTTGATCACTTACCACACTGCTTATGTTATTACTTTTTCCATCCAAAAATTGGAGAAAGCTAATAATCCACTATTTGTCATGTTACGGGGAGCTCTGTTTCTAGTACCACTGTCATATGTGACTGATTGTTTGACTTATTAATACCTTGTATCTATCACATTAGGGTGTGAGTCATGTGATCAACTTAACATGTCCTAACTGTCTGGAGTTGGTTAAAGTAGTGCTGATTTGCGGAATACTAACATCCTAACTCATCTTTAACTTGGCCATTGTGTCACCGCCTCTATCCTTCTGAACTGCAAAATCGGTTGTTTCAGTCCACACCTCTCTTGATACTGCTACAGTTTGCATGTACCACTATTTTCTAATTAGTGTTGTCATTTGTGTTTGTGGGTAAACCAGCCATCTCATCAATGTTTCGCGTTTTGGTTCTTATCTATCCTCATAATGTGTGTTCAACAACTAATTTCTAGGATGTAATTCTTTGACTTGTATTCATGAGAAAGGCATAAAGACGGGTGTTTTTATTTATTTATTTAGTTTTTAATTGGGAATAGGAATTTGAATTTGGGACCTCAACATTAGCTGAGAGGTGTGGTTATCACTAGGCTATGTCTACTACCTCAGGATGGGTGGTTTATTGTGTCTTATTTTGTTATTAAAATATCTACCAGAAAAGTTCTACAAATGTGCAAAATTAAAGACCATGACAGTTACTTTGACTTTACCCTCGCCCTCCCATGCTACAACTTCATCTTCAAGAAGTGTAAAGGTTGAACCCATGATGCCACCTTCCTACCTGTGCCCACTATTTTTGTCAACTTTGTTTCGTATGCATTTGGTACCTACCAATGTTTTAAAATGCGCAAGGCAGTTATATTCTTGTAAGGCGAGGCGGTTGCCTCAATCAATGTTTCAAAAATCACATGAGGCGGCCACCTTAAGGCGCGCCTTACCTGCCTCACGGCCTAGACCGCCTTGAGTCGGCCGCCTCTCCCTGTTTATTGGTCGGTTCCGTCTCATCTCCATGAGGTGGGTGAAGGCGAGCGGCGAAGCGAGGCTGGTAAAGAAATTTGGGTTTTTTTTTTACGCTTGATCTGGTGAGAGCTCAAATAAGAACTGAGTCGGTCTAACTCGGAATCCGACGAGTTGAATAGAAACGCTAACACAACATATGAGTGAGGGAGAGAGAGGTGGAGATGGGGGAGTTTGGTTTAGATTTTGATTGCTTTTCTCCTTTTTTCTGTTTTTTGTTTTATTTTAGTTGCTTTACAGCAGGGTTGTGGTGACATGTGTATTGATAGACTGGTGTTGATGGGTGGACGGATTGGCTTTTATTATTATTTTTATTATAATTACTTTACTGATAATTAGTTGGTGCCTTTCTTCTAAAAATTAAATAATACACTATTTATTATTTTATAATTTAATAGGAAAAACTTCATTTTAGTCCTTAACTTTTATCTATCTTTTCTATTTTAGTTTGTAGGGTTCCTAAATTATTCTAAATAGCTCAAATTGGTCCTTAAAAAAAACACTATTTATATACACCAAAAAACATGACATCCTGTTTATTCTGATTGGGATCTTTACATTATTGTGCAGTATTTATTAAATATAAATTATTTTCTATTTTAGTATTTTAGGTTTTTTTGTGTATAAAAGAACTAATTTGAACTATTTAAGATATTTTAGGAACCCCGCGAACTAAAATAGAAAAGATAAATAATAAAGTGATGTTTCACAATAAGTTAAAAGACTAAAATGAAGTTTTATCTATTAAATTAGAAACACCAATGAATAATAAAGAGTGTATAATTTAATTTTTAGAGGAAAGGCACCAATGTAATTATCTAGCGCAGGATCTAAACCAAACTCCCTCACCCTCAACTCAGCTCTCTCTCTCACTCACTGGATTTCGACCTAGTTCTATTCGTTTCGCCGGATTTCGACCCATTTCTCGTTTGAGCTAGATTAAGAGGAAAAAAAAAAAAATCCAATTTTTTCGACCCGCCTCGAACTGTCCTGAGTTGACTCGCTTCACCGCTCGCCTCCTTCACCTGCCTCATGGAGATGAGGCGGAGCCGACCAATAATCGGGGAGAGATGACCAACTCAAGGCGGCCTTGGCCGCGAGGCGCGCCTAGAGGTGGCCGCCTCACGTGATTTTTGAAATATTGGTACCTGCTTTCACTTTATTATTACTGATTCATTTTACATATATTTTAGGAGATTCCCAAAAAATCTATACATAACGTGAGATCTTGTATGCCAAATTTTCTTTAAAATATTATGCTAACCGTCAAAGTTTTTTTGAAATTGCAATAATTTCTTTCTGTAACATGTGTAGTTGGGACACTTCATTGGAACATCTCCCTCCTTACAGAGTGTATGCTTCTGTGATGTTTTCTTCCAAAATATTGACACACTCTATTGTTAATTGTAGGAGTTGATTACTTGTCTGTTGCTGCCTATGATGATTTGCTTCCATCTCATTATGTTTTTTTGGACGGCAGGGTAAGAAAATCTTTTATGATGCTTTAGTTAATTCTTTTTTTTTTTTTTTCATAACTAGAATTAGTGTTGCTGGTTTATAGTTCATATTTTCTGGGCCTACGCAAAGGAAATTGATTGTTGGATTCAGAGGAATAAGTAGTGTTAAAACACTCATAATTAGTCAGCACTAACAGTAGTCATCACTCATCTCTTTCAGGAAATTATTCTTGTAGAAGGCCTTAAACTCGATGATGTCCCAGCGGGAATGTATTCTGTTCACTGCTTGCCGCTGAGGTTGCTCGGTGCTGAGGGATCACCAATAAGATGCATTCTCATAAAATGATCCTCCTCCCATGTAAGTTCTGCAATTTATACCAATAACATTATTTTTTATGAAAACGTATGTACTATATCATCATGTTTAAGTGGTATGCCCGCCTAATAAAATACTGTTAATGTATACATCTAATCTTAAAAGCCATTTATCATGGTGGTGGTCAGAGATAATTAGTAAGAAGATTCCAAATATTAATTCATAGATAGCAAATTTTATTAGAGAAGCGTACGAATAACGTAGTACACCCATCCCAGTTAAGATATTTCCATTCTTAATGATGCTTTGCCTTTTGGTGTGTAGCTGATCGCATGTTTGCTTATTTGTTGCAGGAAGCAGTGTTAGAGAGGAAGTGTTGAATGGAATAAGACATTGTATATAAAAAGAGTATCAAAATAAGTGGTAGAATATGCGTGGATGGAGCAGCAAATGTAGTAGATTGTTTATCGTCAGTAACATATTTTAGCTACTTTTTGTGCACATAGTTTCTATTGCTATGGGTGGCTTTTGCCATTACTATTGTTATTGGCAATTGGGGTCATGCTTCTTTGAATTCTAATTTAATGGTTCATAAAAATTAAATGTTTGAAAAATAATTAGAAAAATAAATAGATTCTTCTAATAACTATATATTAAATATGTCATGGATAGTAGTTAGATCCTTGGCAAATATATCAATTTTTTTCCTTTTCATTCACAATAAATTTTAAACGAGTCATGTTACTACTATATATATCAATTAACGTCACTTAATTGGTTAATAAACCTTATTTAATTGGTTAATTAATCTTAGATTCAATATAATTTGTTATATTAAGAAAGAGAAGAGAGAAGGAGAAATAGAGCACGGAATTGATCTTCTGTTTATTTTTAAGAGCTAATTGCACTCACAACTCCTGAGGTTTGGCCAACTACAGGTAAAATTAACTTTATTGTTTATTAACAATGACACCCCTTGACTTTAGTCAAAGTGAACAGTATCAGGGGTATTTTCGTCTTTTTCAATTTTTAATTTTATTTTATTAAATAATAAATCAAAAAATTAAAATAAAATAATAAAATTATTTAAAAATTAATAAAAAATAAAAAATTAATTAATTTAAATCCATTTTCCAGATCGAATCTCAACCGTCCATCAAGATTAATGAAGGGTTGAGATTCAATCTGAAAATGGATCTAAAAAAAAAAAAAAAAAAATTTTTTTTGGGATCTTCGAAGAACCCAATCTGGGTTCTTCGATCGAAGAACCCTCTGGGTTCAGATCGAAGAACCCTTCTGGGTTCTTCGATCGAACCCAGATGGGTTCGATCGAAGAACCCTCTGGGTTATTCGAACGAAGAACCATCGAACCATGGTTCTTCGTTCGAAGAACCCAGAGGGTTCTTCGATCGAACCCATCTGGGTTCGAACGAAGAACCCAGTTGGGTTCTTCGTTCGAACCCATCTACTGGGTTCTTCGTTCGAACCCAGAAAACTGGGTTCTTCGTTCAAACCCAGATGGGTTCGATCGAAGAACCCTCTGGGTTCAGATCGAAGAACCCTTGTGGGTTCCAAGGGTTCTTCGATCGAACCCAATCACAGATCCAATCCGATTCCTCAATTGAGGCTACAACAAAGATTCAACACAATCAATACATGCACCAGAGATTCAGCACCACCAACACCCCAATGGATTGAATGGGTAGCAAGCAAACATTAGCTCGACCTGGATAAAGAGATAAGTGGGTTCGATCGAAGAACCCGATCTGAACCCAGAGGGTTCTTCGATCGAAGAACCCTCTCTTGGTTCTTCGAAGAACCCAGATTGGGTTCTTCGAAGATCCCAAAAAATTTTTTTTTTTTTTTTTAATCCATTTTCAGATTGAATCTCAACCCTTCATTAATCTTGATGGACGGTTGAGATTCGATCTGGAAAATGGATTTAAATTAATTAATTTTTTATTTTTTATTAATTTTTAAATAATTTTATTATTTTATTTTAATTTTTTGATTTATTATTTAATAAAATAAAATTAAAAATTGAAAAAGACGAAAATACCCCTGATACTGTTCACTTTGACTAAAGTCAAGGGGGTGTCATTGTTAATAAACGATAAAGTTGATTTTACCTGTAGTTGGCCAAACCTCAGGGGGTGTGAGTGCAATTAGCTCTATTTTTAATTTATCGTTCATTTTAATATTTTATATTATTTTAGTAATAGCTTACTACTAAAAATATTGTAAAGAAATTCTATTCTTTTTTATTAAAATGACTTAATAGCATTGGAAGTTTGTGTAATTTTTTAAATAAAAGTTGACTATCCATATTATATGATATTGAAACTAATTCATACATACATAATAATTATGAATAACAATTAAAAAAACTCTTCACACATGGTCGTATTAATATATAATATCTACTTCCATCATCTCATATAATATGTAAAAAATTATGTACTAAATGTCCAAGGTAAAATTTGAAGTTGAATCCCCACCATTAATACTGACCCGGAAAGAACTATAAAAATAAGGCGCTCGATTCTCTATATACATTTATTTAATTTTTTTTAAGTACTTGTAAAAATCAATATTGTAACACAACAAAATAGCAAATAAAATGTAACCTAAACAAAAATTTTATGATTACATCAAAGAAAATATCATTTAAATATTACTCATTAATCCAAAAAATTAACGAAAAGGTACTAAATAGCATTAGAGTTAGTCACTTAAGGGCAAAAAAAATTTATTAATTAATATTTTTAATATTATTACAATAGCTTGAAATTTGACCAAAAAAAAAAAAAAAGTCATGTAATGATATTAACAAATTAATATGTTAGTAATGAGAACCACATTAATAATATTATAATAATTAAGATTCGATAAACAAAAAAAGATAAGAAGCCATTAGTCATATAAACAAAGAGAATTCAGCAATTAGAAATTTACTGTTATTTAAGCTAAAATAACAAAAAGACATATAACTAAGAGAAAATATATTTATCATCTTGACATTAATTTAATAAAATTGATCGAAAAGATTGGGTTCATTTAGAGCTTATTTTATGTCTTCTACCTTTTTCGCAGCTTATTGAACACTAAAAAATAAACTTCCAGAGCAAAAGATTGGGGCATAGATCAGGTTTTCATGTTTGGGGTTATGATTTTATTTTCTTTATTTTTATTTGGTTAAGTTAACTGGGTAGTATTTAGCTTATGGATTTAATGAATATGTTGATGTTGAGCCTTGGATTGGTTGAAACCTTCGGTGGAGGAGCAACCTTCTAGGATGTACTATTTTTCTACTTCTGAATTTGGACTTGCAAACATACAAACAGTAAGAAGGAGCACCGACCGTGGGTCAGTAACCACCCTCCGATGAGCAAGTCAGTATCCAGATAATTTTAAATACCGAAAATCTAAAATCCCATCTCTCAAAAAATCCCCCTCTTCTCTATGATTTCTTTCTCTATTTATAGCTGTATTTTGTATTCATTATTGTATGCTGGTTTTGACACCTAGTGACTGTTTAATATGACAATAGATTTGACATTTGTCAGTTCAATTACCGAAGAGTGTTTCCCCTGTCTGAGGTATTGATCCACCGAGCCGTCCTAGGAGGATGGTTTCTCCCACTCGATAATTTCTTCCTTGTTTGGCGCCACGTGAAACCTCCACGTGGCGTCGCAATATTGGGCAGTTGCTATTGTTATCACCATTTTCCCCGAATTTCGTGCCTCGGGGATTCACACCCCGAGGGAGGAAATTGTTTCTTAAAACTTCGATGGTGGGTTTCTTGAAAAGCCAGGTTCTTCAAGGTACCGGTGGATTCTTATTTTGGAGGATGAACCAAAAGTTTGAGCAGTATTTGAATTAGGATATAGCTCTAGCCTAGGTGGAAAGGTGCCTCGAAGGACGAAATGAAATCCTCGGTAGTTGATATTTTTAGGGTATGATGAACTTTGTAGTCTAACGAGGCAATTAATGCCATTTGACCAAGTGACTTGAAGGGTCGTGTCGGTTCGTTGCCCGAGGAGGAGTGATTGATTGACAAGAAGCCGCCATTAATGATGACTTTTCGAATGTCGAGACTCTACAGTTCGTTAGATCTTGATCGATTGCACGGTCGAGATGTTCTCTTCACTATCTGTAAATATTTGGCCAAGGTTTAGATCTTCCTCACTTTTCCTCTTCTCCATTTTAGTGCTTCGTTCGGTAGATATTCTCAGTTGTCCAAATCTTTAGGTGAGTTCTTCGTTTCATCTTTCATTTTTCCATGTCTTCTGATTCTATCCTCCGAGATTTGTTCCTCGGAGTCTCCTATCCCTGGGGGTTCGGAGGCCGCGGAGTCCGAGCAAGCTCGTGACTTCGAGTGTTCCCTTCGTTCGGAGTCTTCTCTTCCTCCGGGTATCACTCGGGGGTATAACTACGAAGATTATTATAGGGGGCAACTCCAGTTTGATCGGTTTGCAATCAACCATGTGCCCTAGAATTTGATAAATCACTCAAAATTAGTGTTGTATAGAGAAGAATTTTCGATTCCCCTAGAGGTAGGTCTTAGAATACCGAATGAATGGGAAAGGGCCACCGATCCCGAACCTGGCTCGACAGCCATCCACCCTGCCTTTATGGAGTTGGGGGTTATGCTTCCGCTTCAACCTTACCTCCGACGCTTCCTGAGGGACATAGGGTTGGCCCTTGCCCAAATCAGTCCCAATGGTTGGCGAGTCCTGATTGGTATGTGGTCCCTGTGGAGAGTCTTGGGGATTGAGACTGATCCTTCTTTTGCGAAATCCAGCATTGCTACAAGCTAGCTCCCCATACTCGTGGGGGTGATGGTTGGTGGTACTTGGCCAGCTAGACTAAGCAGGCGGGTGAGGGTCTCATCACCAGGCTTTCAACTTCAAACAAAGAGTGGAAAAAAACTTGGTTTATTGCCACCGACTGGGGCAAGGAGTTGATCCTCGGATGAATGCCTATGGGGTTGAGATCGGTGTTTGGTTTCCCAGGTTAGTAAGCCTTCTGAATTCGTTACTTGTTTTTCTTTTATATTTGTTGGGCAATTCTTGCCATTACGTTTGTGTTCCTACTGTTTCTTTCAGCAGTTCGGGAACGTGTTCATGAGAATCAGCTAACTCCAGACGAACACCAACACGTTGTAGCGGCGTGAAAAGCTCATAGTCGTGAGCAACACATTAATCATCGCTTGGGCGATCGGTTGTTGAGTTCCTTCGGATTCATTCTCGTGCCCACCGTTCTGAGGTTATCTAACGCCGCCAGAAGCAAAGGGAAAAAATGTAACTCCTACCTTCATCTTGGTGGTTGTATTCTTCATGATACATTTTATTACTATAAATAATGCATTTGTATTTCATTTTCTTACCAGCGAAGCTAGTTGGCAAGCCAAGGGGGATGGTATCTTCAAGAGCTGACAAAGGGAAAGCCCCAATGAGTGCTAAGAAGAGTCGAGTTCTACCGAAGTCATCTCGGGGGGCGAAGATCCCCAATGATTTTTTAAAACAATGCCTTCAAAACGAACAAGGGCTTCAATGGAGACTTCTGCCACCGATCGTCCCGAAGAGGGTGTGGCAGAGAATGTTAGGCCTTTGAAAGTGAGGCCTCCAAGATTCAAGGAGGTAAGCTCGGAGGCTGGAGGCGGTGTAACATCCCTAATTTTAAATAAATATGAAAAATATGGTTGAATGAATTTTGAATATGTGAATATGATATTTATGATTTGAGGGGTGAAAAATGTAATTAAACGTATGTATATTTTTAAGGTTTCTAGGTGGACCAAGTGGAGCGGTCCAGAAAGAATGCATGAAAGAAACGAAAAATGTTGGCAGTGAGTACTGCGACTAGTCACTGCGACCAGGGATCGCGATGAGCAGCTCGTGGTGAAAATGGTGATTTTAGGCAGTGAGCACCGCGACCAGTCACCGCGACCAGGGATCGCGCTAAGCAGCTCGCGGTGAAAATGTTGATTTTGGGCAGTGATCAACGCGACCAACATCGCGACCAGACACCGTGATGGTTGATCGCGATGAAAGCGGTGAAATCACTCTAGTGAGCAACGCGACCAGGTGGCATGACCACAGGTCACGAGAAGCGGTCGCGATGACCAAAATTTTATAAAAAAAATAAGATGGCGGTGGAAGCTTCACGAAGAAGTAAGGGAAAAATAGAAATAGAGAAAGAGAGACCGGGGAAGAAGAAAAAGAAAAAGAAAAAGAGAGAGAAAGAAGGAAAAGAAAGAAGAAGAGAGAGAAAGGAAGAAGAGAATGAGAAGAAGAGAAGAAGAAGAAGAGGAAAAGAAGAGGAAGAAAGAGAAGGAAAAGAGGAGGAGAAAAAGAGAAAAGGGGAAAGGAAAAAGGAAATTCAGGAAAAAAAAGTTCGTAAAACTGCTATCCAGGTTGATGTATATTGTCATTTTGAGTATTAGTTTTCAGATTCAAATTGATTGGTTGAAATTTTAATAATTCGTAAGTTTTAATTGAATTAATTTGTGAATAATATTTGAAAATGATTTTGAATTACAGAATTGTGATTATGTTGAGTTTAATAATTTTAATTTATGACATATATTATTATTACGTTCCGTTTTCTGTTATTTGATATGTTTTTGAATATCTTGTTTTACAAATGTTGATGAATATTGATTTTGGATTAATTGAGAGAATTTTTGGTTATATGAAATTTATCTGAATATTGAAAATTGAGTATGTTGATGATTTATAAAATGTAATACCTGAATTATGGCCTTAATATATATATATATATATATATATATATATATATATATATATATATATATATATATATATATATATATAGGGAAATATGGATATAGAAGATTGACATGTCAATTGGGTGCACTTAGCAGTACTGCAACGAAATACCTGATGATTATGATTAATATACGGATGCCATTTCATTTTGAAATGGGAAACCGACCGTGATTCTACGGATACCATTTCATTTTGAAATGGGAAACCGACTGTGAATATACGGATACCATTTCATTCTGAGATGGGAAACCGACTGTGTATATAGGGATACCATTTCATTTTGAGATGGGAAACCCGACTGTATAAACCCGTAATTCAGTCCTGTAAACCCTGTAATATGTATCAGAAGCCCAATTAAGAACTGAAAACTATGAATTTGAATGTTGAAATAAGAAAATGCTTTTGAGACTTAAACCCATAAACTTTTGAAATATTTTACTTTATATAGTTTCAGTATTTGAAAATATAATGTTTGTTCTATATGTATTTCTGAATTTCTGAATTTTAGATCAATTGTTTTATATTACATCGAAATTATTTTAGTGTACACCCACTAAGCATTATTGCTTAGCGCGTTGATTTCATCATGCGTAGGTAACAAGGGTACAGAGGGAGAAAAAGACTGAAAAGGTGATAGCTGCAGACTGAGGATCAGAGTCATCAAACTTTGGGTAGTTATATATAGTTTTGTATATTATATTCCGCTACGCATGTATATACAGAAATTTATAAATGTGTCATATATATATTTTGAGAAGTTGGAAGAAATTCGAGCCGAGGATTAGGCGAAGGGAGGTGCTACCGAGGAGGTTGGAGAGCTGATCGTGGAGGAGGATTCTCTTGACTTGGAGGATGTGATGCTTACCGATCTAGAGGTCGAGAGTGCCTCTGATTGATGTATTTATTTTTCTTTTGTTTGTTAGACTCTCGGTAGTCTCTTTATTTTTCATTTTGGATGTTGTTGGACCTTCTGTGGTCTTTTTTGTATGAATTTTCAGATATTGATGTTCGTATTCATATACGTGTACTCTTGGTATTTCATTATGCAATTTTTCGATTTCTAGACCGTGGTCCAACCTCGGGTCGTCACCCCCAATATTCATCCCATGGGACATTTGATCTTCTATGATCAGTCATTCTTTAACAAGGTCTTCAGAATTGTATGGTCATCGTTGACCAAATTAACAATATATGTATTAACTTCGAAAACTTAGATCGCTATTAATCGAACAAGTAGAGTTTATAGATTAATAAGTACATCCACAATAATCGGTGGACAAAACCCACAAAGATTCCAGTAGATAAATGCATGCTCGGTGGACATAGCCCATAAACATTCCGGAAGATAAATGCATGCAAGGAAAAAACATAAACGGAATACACTCGGAGGATAATTTCCACAAATATCCACTACATATTTCGGCATCTACTTACCGAGTTGTCATGGAAAGTATTTTTTGAGGTGCTCGACATTCCATGGGTTCTTCAAGGCAATCCCGTCGAGGGTACTGAGTCTGTAGGTCCCCTTCCGACCTTCGGAAGTAACTTGGTATAGCTCTTCCCAATTGTCTCCAAGAGTACCATCTGAGAGGTTCCTGGTACTCGGAAGGATCTTCTTCAGAACCAAATCTCCCATTCTAAATCTTCGAGCATGGACTTTCGAATTATAATACTTTGCAACTCTTTGGAGTAGAGATGCTGCTCGGATGCTCGCGTTCTCTCTTCTTTCCTCTAATTCGTCAAGTGCCACTCGAAGTTCTACCTTGTTGTTAAAAGGTGTGTATTCCCCTACTCTTAAAGTTCGGATATTCATTTTTGTTGGCAATACTGCCTCCGTTCCAAATGAGAGTGAAAATGGGGTCTCTCCTGTGGTCATGTGTGGGGTGGTTCGGAGTGCCCACAACACTTCAAGAAGCTTATCCACCCATGCACCCTTCTTCGCTTCCAACTTGCATTTTAGGAGGTGTTTGATGGCTTTGTTAGCTGCTTCCACTTGACCATTAGTCTGGGGGTGTGAAAAAGATGCGAAACGAATATTAATCTTATATTCTTAACAAAGGGCCCTAAAAGCACGGTTATCGAACTGAGTTCTATAGTCGTTGACTATGGTTTCGGGGACCCCGAATCGGTAGATGATTGACTTTCTAACAAATTCGGTGGCCTTTCGTTCGCTGATGCGTGCCAGGGCCTCAACTTCTATCCACTTAGTAAAATAATATATCCCCATAATTGCATACTTCTTTTGGGAGGATCTGGTGGGAAGAGACCCTATTATGTCCAGTCCCCATTGGGCAAACGGCCAAGGAACTGTCATCGGTGTGAGGCCTTCGGCTGGAAGCCTCGGTATGCTTGTTGTTCTTTGGCAACGATCACATTTTCTTGCATATTCGGTTGCCTTCCTAAACATGAACGGCCAATAATACCCTTGACGAAGTATTTAGTGGCCCAAAGTCTTCCCTCCAGAGTGACTTCCACAGACTCCCACATGAACTTCAGCAAGTATTTGTTCTGATTCTGATGTAAGACATCTCAGAAGCCTCTTCTGTACAAATACCCTTCCCGAAGGACATAACCTGGTGCTTGGCGCGTGATCCTCCTTGCAGCTGCCACTTCAGATAGAAGTTGTTCATCGAGCAAGTATTGCTTAATCAGGTCCATCCAAGACACAGGTGCAATCAGATGTTCGGTAGTGGTAAGTACTTCTTGCCCATCTATACTTTGGTTCGGTTGTTTAGAGACTACAACAACTCTAGGGAGTTTGGTAACGGTGGTTGACGCCAGTTTGGCAAGCGCATCAACCTGGGAGTTCCTCTCTCGAGATATTCTTACAAAGAAGTATCGCGAGAACTTCTCTCGGAGGGTTGTCACTATTTGGAAGTACTTCATCATTATCTCGTCCTTTACTTGATAGTTGTTATTCACTTGATTGACTATTAATTGGGAATCACTGTAAACGAGCAAATGTTCCACCCCAAGCTCCACTGTAGCTTTAAGCTCTTGTATGAGGGCCTCATAATCCGCAATGTTGTTGGTGGCACAGAAACCAAACCTCAAAGCTAACTGTGTTATTGTCTCATCTGGGGCTTGAATGACTATTCCAGCTCCGCTCTCATGCCTGTTGGATAACCCGTCCACAAAAAGTTTCCAGTTGAAGATATGTTCGTCAGTAACCGAGGCAACATCCTTGATAGTAAACTCCGAGACAAAATCGGCTATTGCTTGTCCTTTGATAGCATTCCTTGGTCGGAATGAGATATCGAATTTGCTGAGCTCTACTGACCACTTGATCATCCGATCTGACGCTTCTAGCTTTTGCATCACCTGCCTTAGGGGGTGCTTTGTCAGTACTACCATGGGGTGAGCTTGGAAATACGGTTGGAGTCTCTGAGCCGTTGTTATTAGGGCTAAAGAGAGCTTCTCAATTTTAGAGTATCTCGTTTCAGGACTTGTCATCGCTTTACTTATATAGTAGACAGCCCGCTGTGTTCCCTTATCGTCTCTGATCAACACCGAGCTCACTGCCTCTGGAGACACTGCTAAATATAAGAAGAGTATTTCCCCCGTCTGAGGTTTGGATAGCATCGGAGGACTAGTTAGGTAGCACTTCAATTCCTGAAAAGCTTTTTCACATTCTGAAGTCCATCTGTTGGAGGTGTTTTTCTTCAGTGCTCTAAAAAAAGGGAGACACCGATCGGTTAAGCGAGAGACGAACCTTGAAAGGGCAATTACACGCCCAGTGAGGCCTTGAATCTCTTTTATGGTGCGTAGATTGCCTTGATCTTGTCTTGATTAGCTTCAATACCACACCTTTTTGTTGTGAGGGCTGTTTCTCTACAGTCAGCTCACAACAGTGGTGACACGTGTCTTATCCGACACGTGTCATTCGTAGGTATTGTCCCCACTCTTAGGGATTTTATTTTGCCTCCCCCACCCCTCGAACCCTTGACCTTATAGGTTAATTAGTTGGGAGGTGGGTACCAACTGAACTGGTACCCACTTCCCAACTAATTAACCTATAAGGTCAAGGGTTCGAGGGGTGGGGGAGGCGAAATAAAACCCCCAAGAGTGGGGACAATACCTACGAATGACACGTGTCGGAGAAGACACGTGTCACCACTGTTGTGAGCTGACTGTAGAGAAACAACCCTCACAACAGTTGACCTTTTTAAATTGGATTATTCTAATTTTTTTATTAGAATTTAGACTTTTTAAAAAATTAGTTAAACCTACTATAATATATAAAGAGTTTAAAAAATTTGGAATTCTAACTATTCGGAAGGCACTAGACGATCATCTCACCTTACTAGTTGTAGGGCCGATCCTAATACTGTAATACACACCAATTGAGTCACGATAAGATATACACATAATGATTCAGTGCTAACCCTAATACTGTAATAGACACCAAGTCGCCAACTGAATTACGAGAAAATGTACTTATAATAATTTATATTGATAGCTAAACCTAAAAGTAATTTTAGCGATAAGATGATGTTAGCTACCCTCCCAAATTTGTAATAATAATTAATATTAATTTTTTTATTATTGAACACCCTCTGACCCAACCCGTGACCTAACCCGTCTGGATCGACTCAGGGAGCACTACCGGTTTTCAAAACTTTTCTTAATTCTGTTTTTAAGTTGAAAATCAAATAATGTATAATTTAAAATTCTTTCTAGTGAGCCCATCAAATACATTTTAAAAATTTCGACAGAGTTGCCTCTGTTTTTCTGATTTTCCAAAACCTGTTTCGAACAAAAGTTCAAACAATATATATATTTTCAACACTTCAAATTCATTTATCAATCAATTGCGCACCCTGTCGTATAGTGCGACTTTCCAAACAGTTTTAAATAAAACATATATAGTTAATATTTACAAACTTATGAAAATAAAAACCATTAAACAACTATTTACAAAACATATATAAATATCGAATTTACAAACTTCTGTATATGCATGCTTAACTGAATACAATATACAAAACTATATAACTACCCAATAAGTATAGTGACTCTGAATTCTTCAATCTGCAGCTATCTCATCTCTACTCTTTTTCTCGTTCGGTATTCCTGTTACCTATACGTGATGAAATCAACGCGCTAAGCATATAGCTTAGTGGGTGTACACTAAACTCATTTATCAAAATCTCAAAATAAATTTCATAATAAAAATATCACAATACTATCGTATATAAACATGTCATTATTTAAATCAATCACGAAAATAACTCATACGAAATCAATTCAATAGAAGCAACTAAATTAAGTTAATAATTCATACGAAATCGAGTTCTCAATTCTTTTATAATCATTTTATTCAATTCGTTCTCAATCATGGCCCTTTAGTATACTTAACATAATCTCAAGATTGGAATATGGGTCGTTCGACCTCAGTGGCTGTCTGTCGAACATAACTCCCAATCCTAGGATCGGCACTTGGGGCCTGTACAATCCATGGGTAGTACATATAACTCCCTACCCTAGGACCGAGTGTTCGGAATCCTAGAGAGGTACATAACTGCCTATCCCAGGACGAATCCTTAGGAAGGTACATACTCCCTACCCCAGGACGAATCCTCAGGGAGGTACATAATAATCACGATTAATAGAAATGTCGGTGTAGTACTGCTGAAATAACCCAGCTGGTATACCAACCTCCTATATCCGTGTATATGTCCAAGTATCCTAGGGCCATTTTCATACATTTTCACAAATCACAGACTTTATATTAAAACATTTCATTTCCAAAGCATATATCCAAAATAATATTCGTAATTCAACAATAACATTTCCAAAACAATATTCGTAATTCAAATAATACTTTCAAATAATTTCTTCTAACCTAACAGTTTAATCGAAAATCGAATGAAATCAGAAATATTCAAATCAATAACTATATAAATAAATCCATCAAAATATTCAAATAAGCTCAGTTTCAAATTAAAACGAGTGTACATCAACCTGGATACCATTTTTTTTTCCGACTATTTCTTTTATGAATTTCTTTTTCCCTTTTTCCCTTTCTCTTTTTCCTCATCTTTTCCTTTTTCTTTCTTCTTCTTCTTCTTCTCTTCTTCCTCTTCTTCTTCTTCTTCTTTTCCTTCTTCTTCTTCTTCTTCTTTCTCTCTCTTCCTTTCTCTATCTTTTCTTTTTCTTTTTCTTTTTCTTTCTTTGTTTCTCTCCTCCCGTTCTCTCTATTTCTCTTTTCTGTTTTTCTGGATTGCTTCTTCGTGAAGTTTCCACCGCCTTCTTATTTTTTTTATAACATTTCGGTCATCGCGACCTGTGGTCGTGCCACCTGGTCGCATTGCTCACTGGAGTAATTTCACCGCTTCTATCTCGATCAACCATTGCGATGCTTGGTCGCAATGTTGGTCGCGTACTCACTGTCCAAAATCACCATTTTCACCACGAGCTACTCATCGCGATCCCTGGTCGCGGTGACTGGTCGCGGTGCTCACTGCCTACATTTAATTACATTTTCTATCCCTCAAATTATAAATATTATATTTACATATTTAAATTCATTCAGCCATACTTTTCATATTTATTTGAAATTAGGGATGTTACAAGATTGAATTTGAAAGTGGAGAAAATTTTGTTTGCACCAAATACATTAATCAGTATATATATCTTATTACTCAAATTTTGACACATGACAAAACTGAATACTAAAAAATATATTAAGGAAGGTGAAAGAAAAAAAGTTGTTAGAGAAAAGAAGAAAAAATTGTTAAACAAATATTTTCATTAGGGATATTATCAAAAAGCTCCCACTGTTTCAGTATTTATCAAAAACACTCCCAAATTAACTATTCCGTCCAAAAAGTTAATTAATAACACTATTAATGGGTAAATGACAACAATACCCTTAACATGATTCAACAAGTCTACTGTAGCAGTCAAAGTTTTGCTACAGTAACTTTTGCTCGACTTTGCTACAGTACTTTTCTAACCCGATTGAGGAGGAGATGGACGATTAAGGAGGAGGAGATTAACGAGCTTTTCACCCCGAGGGTTCGATTGGAACCTAGAAATTGGTTTGTTCCAATCGAACCGTACAAAAAAAAAAATTGGAACAAACCAATTTCGAACCCAGATTTTTAGGTTCTAATCAAACCCAGAAGAGGGTTTGAAGGGGGACCCATAAAATGGGTACGAAGGTCCCTCACATAAGCTTCTGGCTCGCTTGTAGCTACTCAGAGGAGTAGTCGTCTCCACCTTATTCTCCGGCGCTGGTTGAGGGACCTTCTAGGAACTCTTCACACAACCAGATCGCAGGTCGCCTTCAACCGGAGGGAACTCTTCTGGGCCGGATCGCGCCTTCGGGGTGAAAAGCTCGTCGAGCTCCTCCTTAATCGTCAATCTCCTCCTCAACCGAGTTGGAAAATTTTTTGAATATATACTGTAGCAGCATGGAAAAGTGTGAGGAATAGTTAATTTAGGAGTATTTTTGACAAATATTGAAATAGTGGCAGCTAAAATGATATATATGAATTTGTTGGGAGCTTTTTTAATAATATCCCTTTAAAGTTTTTGTTTTACTTATTGAATTACTTGAATACCCTTAAAACAAAGGGTCAAACTTAACAATTTGACTTTTTGGATGGAAAACTTAACGGTATGAGTGTTTTTGATAAATACTGAAATAGTGGGAGCTAAAATAATGTATATGAAAATAGTGGGAGCTTTTTTGATAATATCCCTTTTCATTAACATTCACTTTATTATGTATAAAAATTTAAGTGATCAAGTGCACATACTGCTTGTGCACCGGTTGCAGCTAAAATTTTCTCCCGAAAGTGACTCTAGTTGATTATTCTTGTCTTAAGTTGACGAAAACAAATCTAGAGATTCTAGTTATGGTCATTAATCTTATCAACAACAATTTCAGACATTTCTTGCAAGAACAAAGCAGATACAACTGCAAAGCATGGCCACAAACACCACCATCAACTCTCTAATTTTGCTACTTATCTTCACTTTACCCATCCTCAACTGCTCCTGCTCGCTGTCTGATGAACTCAAGCCGCTTCGTCGAGAGGTGTACGGCAACGGCCGCATATTCGACATCACCCACCGCTACACCGCCGGCGCAGCGGGTCTCGGCGACTTTCTATGGCTGGTCCAGAGCATGAAGAACGGCTCGCTCTACAACTTCTCCCTGTTGCAGCTCGAGGTGCATTCCGGGACCCATGTCGACGCTCCTGGCCACATGATTGATCGTTACTTCGATGCTGGATTCGACGTCGACACTCTTGATTTGGAAGTCTTGAACGGTAATCTAATTAATCGATTGTTTCGGTTTGCTTATATTATGTTATATGTTGTTTTATTTACTGTTTATGTGATTCAATATTTGGTTGGGTGATATATATGTGTTGTGTGTTTTATAAAGTTACTTTATTTTTCTTTTAATGTGTGTAGGTCCAGCATTGTTAGTTGATGTTCCCAGAGACAACAACATAACCGGTATGCAATTCATATTTTTCTCTCTGTGCTGAATGCTTTTTTCGAATTATAGAAGTGATACAGGGTTTTGGTTCTTTGTATTAATTTAAATTTGAGTGAATCTTTAGAGACCACTTAGAGAATATTGAGGATTATAGTTCTGTTTAGTGTGGTGAACAAAATAAAGAAAAAGCTGACAACAAGGAAAATGATTAAAATTGATGGCATCAATGTAGGCAATTAGAACGCAAAAGGAAAGAACGAGAAATGGGAACCAGATATACTTGAGAGGAAAAAGGGCCAATCACAATTAAAGAAGATGAGGTGACAGAAACTGGCATCATATTGGTGTTGTGATATTCTAATTACTAGAATAACTTGCATTAATTTTATGGCCTATTCTTGAGGCAGAACTGTTCACAAACTTATTAGTCTCAATTGAATTCATTTAACAGCAAGGTTGAGATAGAAATGAAAGGAGGAGGAGGAAAAAGGAAGGGAGTGAAACCACTTTTCTACATTTATTTTATAGAATTTCTGGATTGAATTTGAAAGGATTGGCTTTCCTTCAAATCCACCAAAGATCTTCTGTCCATGAACGGAAGTAAATATAACTTATATAAGAAAAGTAAAGAAAATTATATTTCAGCAACACTGGTACCATTCTCGCTCTCCCTTTTCTTTTCCTCCCTCTCTTCATTTCCTTTCCCCACCAAACAGCTTCTCGGAGAAATTTATATGATGGCGTTCTTTTTTTGTGGATATATAAAAATTGCCTCCTTTTTGACTATTTTGAGAAACTCTTTACGATCGTAAAGGACAGAGGGTACCTCACTTAGCATCCCTGTCTGTTTGAGAAGCATAGTAGATGCTAAAAGCAGGCTGTTTTGAACTAAACTAATTTGTCACAAGTTTGAACAAGAACCTTATTGTGTGCTTATTTACCTGCTGGATAATGTACTTTATATCAGTTCAAAATGAATCAAGTGTACGTACATTTGAGAAGTAACAGTAACGTTTTATCTTCTATTTTTTTTTTATATTTCTTGTATCCATTAGTAGTTTATTATAAATGTTATTTCTCACAGCTGAAGTAATGGAGTCCTTACACATTCCCAAGGGAGTAAATCGTGTGCTTTTTAGAACATCAAATACCGACAGGTAATTCATTTTATTTTTTATTTTTGAAGGGGGTACAATTACAATATTAATAACTGCCGGGACTTGCCAAGATTAATCACTAAACGCGCAATCCGGATATCTACTCCCATAACGGGAGAATAGTACTCCCACAATAAGGGGAGAAAACTACCCACACGTGCACATGGTGGGAATCAAACTCCTCACCACTGAGGTAGGAGGGAGGTGCACTAACCACTTTACTACAAGTGGATGTGCAAATTCATTTCATTATAATGCCATTATGGTGGACCATTTTAATATTATTATTATGGTGGTCCATTTTAATATTTTGTTCAATTTCAGGAAGCTTATGTTTAAAGAGGAGTTTGACTCAAGCTATGTGGGATTCATGAGAGATGGGGCGAGATGGTTGGTAGAAAACACTGACATTAAACTTGTTGGTAAGATATATATCGTCATCAATTTCAGTTACCTTTCTTGACCTTTTTATGCTGTGACAATCGTTCAGTATTTATTTCAAGTTCCATTCTTTTGTTTCTATCTCTAGTTATGAAATTTAGATGTTTATTATTGGTCATTCTGTTGCTTTACAGATTCGTTCATTATCGTATGCTAAAGGAGATACAATTTTCTTTACTTGCTTTTGATACAGCTTCAGATCTTTTTACTTTTTCTTTCTTGTGATAGTCTTTTGGGATTTATTGCTAATGAGTAAGTCATAATGAAGACAAATTTTATACAGTGTATACAAATTATTAGGGGAAACTGTTAGAATATAGCCTTGTGGATTCATAATAATTATGTTGACCGTCAACCAATAATTGAGAAGAATTGTGGATCACACCTAAACGCATGGGATATCAATGACAATTAAGCTACAAATAAGATACACAATCTGTATTGAAACTGTTCTAGGAATCAATATTCAGACAGCTGAACCTCTTCTCTATGGTTTCTGTTTTTGTTTTTATTTGGTTCCCATTTGGAGGGTAAATTGTCACAAACTGAATGACTTTGAAAAACTTAAATAATTATGCCAATTTTACACTACCTGCTTGGGGCTATTTGATGAACTCAAATCAATATCTCATACAAAATCTCCGCATGATCTATTTTGTTTCTGCTGCACCACATTTGATGATTCACTTACTACAAAGTTTATGTTATTATATTTTTCTACACAAAATTGGAGAAAGCTAAAGAATCCCTATCCACTATTTGTCATGCTGTGAGGAAATCTTTCTAGAACCACTGTCATAGGACTAATTGCCGACTTATTAGTACCTTGCATCTATCACATTCGGGTGTAAGTCATGTGACAAATTAACATGTCCTAACTGTCCGGAATTGGTTACAGTAATGTTATACTAAACATCCTAACTCATATATAACTCTCTGCCATTTTGCCAACACCTGTCCTTTTTGACACTGCAAAATCAGTTGTTCTTCAAACGACATCCCTCTTGGCACGTTTTCAGGCTTTGCTGTACAGTCTGCATGTACCGTTATGTTCTAATATTAGTGTTGTCAGTGGTGCTTGTTGTGGGTAAACCAGCCATCTCGATGGTGCTTCTTATTTTGCCTATCCTCATTATATATGTTCAACAACTAGCTTTTAGGATGTAATTTCTTGACTAATATCTATGAGGAAGGAGCAAGGAGGGTTGTTTGTTGCCCTTTTTATTTTTTTATTAAATATCTACCAGAATATATATATTGACATACCACCTGCGGTGCGACGGCTTAAACCTGAAATATTGTCAGTCTCAATAAACGTCCTTTGCCACCAAGCTACAATTGGCGGCTGTTACCGGAATAGTTTTAAAAATGTGCAAAATTGAAGGCCTTGACAGCTGCTTTGACTTTGCCCTTCCCCTCCTCCTATGTTATATCTGCATCTTCAAGAAGTGTAAGAGTTGAAGCCATGAGACCTCCTTCCTATCCTTGCCTACTCTAGATTGTCAACTATGATTCATTTGCATTATTTGCCACCTACTATTAAGTTCATTACTCCTTTGGTTCACATATTTCCTTGGGAGATTGCCATGAACTCTATACATAATTTAGAGTTTTATGCTAAAGTTTCTTTATAAATTTCTGCTACCTTCAAAACATATTTGAAACTGCAATCATTCTTTCAGTTACATGTGTTGTTAGGACAATTCATTGGAACATCTCATTCTTTTGTGCTGTGTAAATTTTCACGATGTTTGCTTGCAAAAGACTGACACCATTGTTAATTGTAGGAATTGATTACTTGTCTGCTGCTGCCTTTGATGATTTAGTTCCATCTCATCTTGTTTTCCATGAGAGCAGGGTAAGAAAATCTTTTTTTGCTGCTTTAGTTTTCTATTTATTTTTCTTTCATAACTACAATTACTGTTCCTCTGCTGATTGCTAAATTAAACATCGTACTCAATTTGGAAAAGAGTCATTGACTAGTCAATAGTTGGAAGTTCATATATTCTGGGTCTATGTAAAGGAAATTGAATGTTGGGTTCAGAGGGAAAAGTAGTGTTGAACGTTCATAAGCCATCAGCACTAACACTAGTCATCTTCTTCAGGAAATCATTCTCGTAGAAGGCCTTAAACTCGATGACGTCTCAGCTGGAATCTATTCTGTCCACTGCTTGCCTCTAAGGTTGTCCGGTTCTGAGGGATCACCAATAAGATGCATTCTCATTAAATAAAGCTTTTCCCATGTAAGTTATCAACTTTTGCAGTTTATGTTAACAGTTGATAGCCTTTTGTTAGCTGACATTATTTCTGTCATTTAATGAAAAACCCAGTATATCATATACCAATGACATTCTTCTTTTGTGAGAAAAATATAAGTTATACTATCTATTCATACATAATACATCTAGTTTAAAACATCATCAATGATGGTGGTGGTTGAGATAATCAGGAAGTCGATAGACATACAGATCATGTGATAAACCTATCTTATTGAAGACTTCTATATTCTTTAGGTGCTTTGTCTTTCTTTGTCTTTTGAAGTTTATTATGTGAAAACTAAAAATAATCATGATGGCATGTTTACTCAAGCAAATTTGTTATTTTTTGCAGGAAGCAGTTATAGGGTCAGAGGTTTTCAATGGAATAAGGCACTACTGTACATGAAGCAAAATAGATAGCAGATTGTGCATGCATGTAGCAGCAGAACTGCAGTATAGTTTTAAACATAAATATATGTACATAGTTTTTCGTCAATAACATATCAGTCAGGTGTTGGACATGGGTTCTTTATTGTTATTGATAGCTTTTTATTTATCATTTTGTTCTTTGCATCCAAAAGATATTCTATGTCCATGTTCTTATGTGACTATGCAAGTATCAAACATTATTATGGTTAGATATGTAGGTTGATTTGCTGTTGTCTGAGTTTGTTAGTTTGTCTTTTTTTTTATTTTATTTTAACATTGTTGTGTATCTTTTTTTTGTTGAAATAATACTAGTTTGTTGCAATAAGGTGACTGAATTGTGTAATGTAAATAGATGGTCATGTTTGTTTTATCAGTAACATAACCTCTACGAAATGAAATGGTGTTTGCCAGTACAGAGCAGAAGCTCAAAGACGCGTTAAGTTGCATTATTTTTTTTTTATAGGTCCTGTCTGTAACGGCAGTAGGCTTAAAAACAGAGCATGTACAGCCTAGAAGATATGAAACTTTGAATATGATTTGTTTGTTTTCTTTTGATCATCAATTACACACACACTCTCTACTCTAATTTAGTGTTCTTTTCAAGAGATGGAAATCAACTTGAATGCACACAAATGCCTTGGTATTAAAAAAGAGATATTTATATTATTTTTGGTAATAATGTTAAGTGTTTCAAATCTGAATTTGTGATGAAATAAATGAGATTTTCAAAAAAGAAAAAGAAAAATATCAGGAGTGAAATTTGTAGTAATATACAGTACATTCACAAATATATTTAATGAAAATGTCCTGTCACAAGCAGAGATTCCTGTCTATTTCTAGTTGTTCACTTATCATCTTATGAAAATGCATAAAAACTAAGAAACAAACATTATTGTATAGTGGCGACTCAAATCCGAAATATTGTCAAGTTGAATGAGCATTTTTACCACCGAATCACATTGAGCGGTGATACTTTTGATCTTCTTTCATATTTAAGTACTGAATCTTAATGCATAGTCATGATAAATATCAATATTTACATTGAGTAATCCATCAAATTTTTTTAGAGTTTTTAAAAATTCATTAAAAAGAATTCGTATAAGGGTCCATTTGGAAGAGCTTCTCCAAGTAGAGCTTTTAGAATTAGATCTTTTAGAAGTAGAGTTTTTACAAGTAAAGCTTTTAAGGAAAAGCTGTTTGCCGTTTGGTTGTCAATTAAAAAAAACTCTTTGAAATGATAAGATTATCAAAAAGGACATAATTTTAAGTTAAAGGGCTATATTAGACATTTTAATATTTTCAAAAGTTCAAAAAGATCTACTTGGAAAAGTCCAAAATTTGAGTTTCTCCGACTAGACGTAAAATAATTTTTTTAATCGATCAAAAACTCTACTGAGGTGGCAATCAAACGGCATAAAAAAAAGCTAAAAAGAGCTTTTGAGATTAAATAATCTCTTTTGACCAGTAGATAAACTCTTCTAAAAATTACACTGAGCTTTTAACTTTCTGAAAGCTCTTACTACAAAAATCATATATTTTTGCTATACCTTAAAAAGAGTTTAAAGTTTAAAAGCTCTTCTAGTATAATATTTAAACACTCCCAAAAAAGTTATTTAGACCCAAAAAAAACTTTTGAACCCAAAAAGTCAAAAACTTACTTCCAAAAAAACCCTGCCATGCAACCCCTAAATCTATCAACTAATCCTCTTTCTTTACAAAATTTGTTGAAAATCTTACATATAAGACATGGGGCAGGTAAAGAATGGAAGCAGTCAACTAAACGGCCACAAAAAAATAAAAAGCTGCCTTGTACTTGAAGCAACCAATTTGTCTCTTCCTCCTGTATTTACTATAAACCTCCTGTATAAGAAAACAGGCGGCATCCATTTTTCAAATCGCCTTGACTCAGTAAAAACCTCCAACTCTTTCTGCTCTGTTCTTTCCACCACTCAACATTCTCACCGATTCCTTCTCTATTATCTCTCCCTATAAAAACCCCACATACCACCTCACAAAACCATGACACTGACACTCAACAACAACCACCATCATGATGAGAGGTTTACACCTCCTTTCTCTGCTACTCTGCATCTGGGTTTCCCTCGCCACCGGCCGGAGACTGGCCACCGGCCCCGAAGCTCCGTTGCCGCCTGCCGAGCGGAGAGAAGTGTACGCTGACGGCAGACTGTTTGATATAACACACAGGGTGACCAAGGACACCCCCACCTGGGACTCCAAGGTGGGGCTCGGCCAGTTCTTGTCGCCGCTTGCCAGCATAAAAAACGGGTCGGTGGTCAACGCCGCTGAAGTTAAGATGTCTGTGCACACTGCCACGCACGTGGATTCGCCTGCCCACGTGTTTGATAAGTACGCTGATGCTGGCTACGATGTCGATTCGCTTGACTTGGAACTGCTTAATGGTAAGTGTGCTAATGCTCTATATATGTTTGACGATAGTACAATCGATCAATGTATATATTTTTAAATAAGAAGTACTTCATCATCTTCATTGACACAATATTGATGAGGATGGTTGGGTGTTCTTTTGTTTTGTTTATTCTTTTTTGGGTTTGATGTTTCAATATGTGACTGTGAGTGCTTATGTACAATGAATTCACGGTTTGTGAGTTTGTACTCTCACCTTAAAATGCTAAAATCATGGTACATGTACAATGTTTACTCGTTGGTGGTTAGTTATATACGTTTTTTTTTTTTTTCAACAGGTCCTGCTCTATTAGTTGACGTTCCAAGGGATAAGAATATAACTGGTATGTGGTCCTGCTTGTAGTGCCTTGCTATCTTTGATGTTGCTAAAATCCTACAAGCATCTTCTAATTTCACTTTTGTTTCTAGTTATGCATAGATATTGTTATAATACTGTCCACCCTTTACAGCTGACGTTATGATGTCCTTAAACATTTCCAAGGGAGTACGTCGTGTGCTTTTCAGAACATCAAATACGGATAGGTAATCTATACAAACTATAGTTTTGTACATTTTCTGCCATTGTGAATTGACTAAGTGCAGTTTTATGTAACAACTTATGTATAAGGTCTTGTATGCTGCCACTTATTTTTTTATTAGTTGAAATTTGCTATTTCCTTCAACATGGGTATAAGATTAATGAGTGTTCATGTCTGTATTGAAGTTTAAATCTTCTATAAGGGAAAAAAATCATTAATGTTCACATATGACAAATTTGTTTAAGTTATAGATTCATATAAAAATTGAGCTATATATCGTGGTTTTAGGTGGATGTAATACACTTTAATCTTTGTTAGTTTTGTACTTCTGTGCTGCATTAGGTGATATAGCCCTGCTAAAGTTTAAGCACACCGACTTTGGGATGTAATTAACATTCAGTGACTAAATTGCAGGAAAACATAAGGACAGAGTATTACAATGAACTTTGTTACTGAAGATTGGAATTTAATTGTCACAGAGAAGTTTAAAAGTTCTACATAAACCTCTTACCACCTTGTAAAACATGATGAGTAAATCACTTACCACCTTGTTTAAGAATTATTACGAATTTGCTAAATAAGACTGGCTTGTTTATTCGCTTAAGTAGCCGCATTATTCGAAAGGCAAAAGGCAATTCTTGTAGAGCTTTTATTCCTTATTGTTTATTCCATTCACTTACTATGAAAATGATTATTCCCATTACTTGATCTCATCCTAAATCGGACTGCCCATTTGCCTGTACATACAGTTTGGCTCTATGGTAGAAAATAATCATGATTTTTACAAATGGTTAGGTAATGAAGGAATTATTTGTCAAGTGCAACTTGTTTTGTCCGGTAAATCGAACACAGGAAGTTTGTATTCAGAATTTATTTCGTTTTCAGGCAGCTAATGTTCAAAAAGGAGTTTGACTCGAGCTATACCGGATTCATGAAGGACGGAGCAAAATGGTTGGTGGAAAACACAGACATTAAACTTGTTGGTAATACATAATTTTTAATTGATCCGGAGCAACACCTAGACTGTCCTATTTTCTTCGTTTCCATTTTGTTGACGTGTCAAGCATCTTTTGCTTATAGTGGCATGCATATTAGACCAATTTTTAATTCTATGCATTTTAAGAGAACTTAATATCGCTTTCATTTTTCTCTCTGCCCTTTTTTTTTTTGGCACTTGGGAGAATATGGGATCATAATTTGTATGCTTTAAGGCAACTTTTGTAATTAGAAGTTAATCTCTTTTAGTGCAATGAAATTTATAGTTAAAACATTTAGATCCCCATGTTTTATAATTGCATGGTAAAAAACTTTAGTCTATGTCCTTTCTGTATATGTTATCTCCATTCTAGCTGGTCTTTTCACAAAACTGATGGTTTCTTTCTGGCCTCTGTTTGTCATAAATGCAGGACTTGATTACTTATCTGTAGCTGCATATGCTGAAGCACTTGATACTCATCTTGAATTCCTAGCTAGCAGGGTAAGCAAACATTTTTATTCATTTGATGGCTGCTATGTTCTAAACTCAAGTGAACCATACCTAATCGGTGAAGTTTTTTCTTGCTTCTATTAAAAATTTCATGCGGGATTTAATTGTATTCTTTAGTTAATGTACATCATAATCTTCTAATATATTGAAACGGTTTAGAGAAATTTGCCTCTAGTGACATTTTCATTGTTAGCAATCTGAGACATGCTCTGGGTTAATGTCTTCTTCTCATATACACGGTTGGCTAATAAGGATGTAATTATCTAGCTCAAGGGTAATAGGATGAACTTTTCAATTATGACACTGATGCTGCTGCTTTTGGTAAGGAGTCTTAATTCTTCGCACTTTCAACTTCCTTAACCTAATGCACATATATTGTAAAAATGAATGTCGTGGTTCTCAATGATTGATGCAAATTTCAAAGTAAGTTGTTGTAAGACACTGCCAATGCTGAATGCTAACACTTAGCAAATGCTTCAGGAAACCATCTTAGTGGAAGGCCTGAAACTTGATAACATCCTACCTGGACTATATACTCTCCACTGCTTGCCTGTAAGGTTGGTAGGCGCTGATGGATCGCCAACAAGATGCATCCTTCTCAAATAATATTTCTTTTTTACTGGTAAGTGATTTCCTATTAATTGTGGAAGCTAATCTTTCACCATTTCTGCAAGTCTATTATCCTAAAAGCATGTTTAAATGTCTTTTATAATACCTATTTATCTTGCAAATGACCTGATCATATTTTTAAATCATTTCACTTCCCAAATCCCCGAGCCTTTTGTTGCGTATGCTTTTTGCTTCTAAATTTATTGTTGCAGTTTAGTGGTATGTACGCTGATGCATATTTGAAACAATTGCAGAAAACCATGTTAATCCAAGGAAGTGTGCTGAACATAATTGCAAGAACAGACAATACAACAGAGCTTCTCTGAGTTCAATCTTGAATGACGTTGATATGATATGTCTACAGTTTTATTATGAGTGTAGAATTTTTAATTGTTTTGTGTTTTATCATTGTATTGCCTGAGTATGTTAGTTTTTTGTCTTAATGTTTTGTTTTCCTTCTTGAGGTTTGATCATTGTTGTATTCTTTTTGTTGACATAATATGATTTTATTCTTTAAGAAAAAGAAAGTGAATTCTCTATCTATTGTAGTAACTTGTTACAAAGTAGATGGCCAAATCCTATTTTCTTTACATTTTGGGAAATATTATGTAAATTTTATATGTAACATAATTAAAATGTTGACTGTAAAAATTGGGTTAGGGGAGTCAACGATAGTCAACTCGTGCCACGTAGGATGACTGAGTGATTGACAACTATAACTGTTAAGTATTCTGATTCGTAATGCTTGTAGTAGAGTTATTGGTGACAGTGAGAACTCGAGGTTGGTTCACCTGGGAATAATAGTTGAAAATAAAGAAAGATCGATGATCAATGATCATAGTCGGGAAGGGGACCATCATCCACTGGACTCCCAAGGATAAGGGACCCTCATTTGTCCTTAGCATAGAATTGTGGAACCCCATCCTTCGAAGGAAGCTCCAGGTGTGTGTCGAGAACCGGTAAGTCCTTCATCCAACAATGCGCTCGCCACAGCTTCCTTCAGTGACTCTGAGTTTCCACCCCCTACTTTTGGTTGTTGCGGATTGCAGCATTGAGCTCCACCAGCGACTCCTTGTACACCGTGCCCTCGAGGAAGGACTGATACTCCTTCATCCCATTCATGAGCTCTTGATGCATGAAAGCATCAAAAGCGGGAGATTTCTTGTAGCGGTCTACCGCCCTTATTTCTAGCTCCACCTTGGCCCCGTCAACCAAGACGTCGAAGGCCTCCACCTTGTCAGACTACTCCTTTCTCCGACAAGGCTAACCTCTCCCCAGCCTCAACCGGAGCTGCAACAAGTGCATTGAGCAAAGCATTCAGAGAGGTTACGGCCTTAGCCTTCTCAACTACAACGGCAACCTTATCAGCCTCAAGGGCTGCGACCTTTTCTCTCAAGGTGTCTCTCTCCCTCCCACCAGCTTTAAACTTGGTAAGAAACTGCAAACGAATATATCGGTTAGAAAACAAGTCAATTTTGCTTGTATAGCTACTCAAATCCAAAAGCAACTCACCAAGGTGGAGAGGCTAAAGAATGACTGGATCTGATCCTCTCGAGTAACCCAGAGAAAGCGCTCAGCCCTGGACTGATCCCCTAAGGGGATCTCCCCTACCAGGAGTTTGCCTAAAACATCGTCGGCAGATAGAGAGGCCGGTTGAGGGATTTCATCTCCCCGAGAACTCCGCGCCTCATCGACCTCGAGCACTTGTAGGGTAACGACAAAAATTTATTAGAATATCATTCAAAATCAAGCTGATATATATATTTTAGAATAAATAACACATAGTCCCCCTAAGATTTGCTCATCTATAAACGGAATCAACCTTTGAGCAAAGACCTCTCTTACCGTTAGTCAAATTTCATCCAATTTAATAGTAATCATGTTTGATTGTTAAAAAGACCACAATACCCCTAAATAATATATGCAATTACTAATATTCATTAAATAAAAAAAATTAAAAAAAAGTTAAAATCTTCACTGTCCATCTCATTTTTTTAACTATTTTTTATTTAATAAATATTAGTAATTTTATATATTATTTAAAGTCATTTTGGTTTTTTTAACATTTAAATATGGTCAACTATTAAATTAAATAGAGTTTGACTAACAACATGAGAGGTCTTTGTCAATAAATCCAAATGTTGATTCCGCTTATAGATGAGCAAACCTCAGGGACTATGTATGTTATTTACTCTATTTTTTAATATCTTTTAAAAAAAAATGTATTGTATTATATGAGTTATTATGAACATATGAGCTAATAACAATATAAATTCAGCATATTTATGGTACAAAGAGAATTGAGTTATCTTTCATTTTCATTTGATTTGGGAAGAAGATTTGAATTCTATACTTGAATATTTGTACGTAGATCTACTTGAAAATTCGATTGACCAAGTTGGATTTTCATGCTCTTATATTGGATTAGATATTAATCCAAAGCCGATTAAAATTCTATTGGAAATTCTGTGACATAAACATTATGGTTTCAATAATATTTTAAATTGGAGTATACCTCCATTTACTTTTGAAAAATCTTATTTCTCAATATGCTTTAGATTCTCCAAGAAGACAATATCTACCAGCACAGTAACATTAGAACTATTGAAATCATGTCATTAAACACAAGAGCAAATTACACATAACCTATACGAGGCTTAATCTCTTACTTTCATATACAACTTTATGGTTAATTCACACAAAATTCTCTTATCGTTAGTTAACCATAATTAAATTTAACTGTTGACTTTAATAAATGTTTAAAATGTCTAAAATATTTCTGAAATTAAATTAAATTTTTTTTATAAAATAAAATAAAATATTTATAAAAAAATTAATTTTTTTATAAAAAAAAGTGGGTGGAGATCCTAGATGAAAAAAATAAAAAAAAATTAATTTTTTTTATTTTGATTTTTTGGGATGTCCACCCAATTTTAAAAAAAAATCATTTTTTTTCTTATTTTATTTTTTATAAATATTTTATTTTATAAAGAAATAATTAAATTTAATTTAAGGGATGTTTTGAACACTTTAAATAATTGTAAAATTCAACAATTAAATTTAATTGTAGTTGACTAACGGCAGGGAATTTTGTATGAATTGACCATAAAATTGTATATAAAAGTGAAAGGACAAACCTCACGTAGGTCGTATGTAATTTACTCTAAACAGTAAACACAATGTAATATAATGGTCTCTAATTCCTGACCCTTGGATGCTTCCAATAATTATTGTGTAGGTGAATATTAAATCCAAATATAATCAATTAGATAAACTTTGATAAAAAATGTGTTTGGAAATGTACTTGTTGACATTGCCTTCCTTGGTAGAAATTAACAAAATGACATTCCTATATTTCTGGAGTTTTGGATGTTTCAGATATGGAGTATTGACTTGGCCGGTGTCTGTTTAAAAAAAAAGAAAATGAATCCTGCAATTTACCGGCCGGTGCTCCAAATCTACATGCATGGTTGTAAAGGTGAACCCGTCCCGTAAAGGATTGAAACTCGGATGACCAGTTCTGGAAGAAAAGTCGACCTCTCTTTAAATTTTTTCCACAAGCAACTTCTTGTTATAATAATATTCTGTTTTCTCTACACTACTCATATCATTTCCAAAAATGAGAAGCAGCTTTTTGGATGGAGAAGAGTAGCATTTGCAAAAAGGGGATTTTTCTCCCTTCATTAATAAGTGATGCCATGTTCATGTTGAAGTGTCATATAAAGATGACTTGTAGAGGAACATTCACTGGATGACAAGTCATGATGCGAAAAATAAGGCATCTGGGGTCATCATATTCATCATTTGGGTCAGCTATAAAAGGGGCTGTTGACAATGACAACTTCACTCAGAAAACATAGCAAGCCCTATAACACATTAAGAAATAATTCCAAGGCTTGTTCAATGGCTCAGTTCAAGACACATTTTGTTGTGCATCTTCTTCTAATGGTGCTACTAGCATTGGAAGCAAAAACGCCACCAGGAATTGCCAAGAATCCCAGCCACGCAACCTGTAAGATTAAGAAATACAAGCATTGCTATAACTTGGTGCATGTATGCCCCAAGTTTTGCCCTGATTCTTGCACCGTGGAGTGTGCCTCTTGCAAGCCTATCTGCTCCGCGGGCTCAACCCCTCCACCAAATGATGATGATCATTCTCCGCCAGATGGTGACGGTCATCATTCTCCACCAGCCTCTCCCACCCCTCCAACTCCAACGCCATCAACTCCTTCGACACATCCTACTCCTACCCCACCAACAACGCCTTCTCCCACCCCTACAACACCAACACCTTCAACGCCTTCTCCAACACCTCCTACTCCCGCTCCTCCAACTACTACTCCAACACCGCCTACTACCCCATCAACACCATTTCCTCCTCCTTCTACGACTCCTCCAGCAGCAGAAATCGGACCAGCAACAGCCAGATGCAGAAACAACAACTATCCTCACTGTTACAACATGGAGCATGTTTGCCCCAGATCTTGCCCTGGTGGATGTGAGGTTGATTGTGTCACTTGCAAGCCTGTTTGCAGTAAGTCTACCAAATACAAACCAATGAAACTCGTCCTTTCAGAAAAAAAGACAATTTTATCTTTCATATCTTTAACATCATCACCTCAAAACTTGGAAAACATAAAATGATTAATTAGCGGTTACTTTTGTTGGTTGACTTATAATTGATTCATATATAATTATTTTATAGATATTATAATACTCACTATATAACTTGATGTAATAGATATCGATTATCGTGTATGGTTTCCATATAATAGCATAATTTTAGCATTCTAAGTGATCTCTTTGATTCATGTCAGGGTGTGATAGGCCAGGAGCAGTGTGCCAAGACCCTCGCTTCATTGGTGGAGATGGCATCACCTTCTACTTCCATGGCAAAAAGGACAAAGACTTCTGCCTTGTCTCCGACTCCAATTTACACATCAATGCTCACTTCATTGGCAGGAGAAATGTTAACATGAAGAGGGACTTCACCTGGGTCCAGTCCATTTCTATCTTCTTCGACAACCACCAACTCTCCATTGCCGCCCTCAAAACCTCAACATGGGATGACTCCGTCGACCGCCTCACTCTCTCCTTCGACGGCGAGTCTGTCACTCTCTCGCAAACCGACGAGTACTCAAAGTGGCAATCCTTGAACGTCTCCGTTGCCAGAGTTGGTGAAACCAATGGTGTCGCCGTCGAAGTAAAAGGAAAGTTCATGATCACAGCCAAGGTTGTGCCCATAACCGAACAAGAATCGAGAATTCACAACTATGGCATCACAAAAGAGGATTGCTTCGCTCATCTTGATCTGGGTTTCAAGTTTTACTCATTGAGCGATGAAATGACCGGTGTTCTGGGACAAACTTACAGACCAGGGTACGTGACTCGCGTCAACATGGGTGTAAACACGCCTGTAATGGGTGGCGACAGGGACTTCGAAACTTCCGGCCTATTCGCCACCGACTGCGCTGTCTCTCGGTTCAACGGCGGCTTTGACGGTGAAGGCTCCGCGAGTGTTTTGGATTTGCCCAGCATGAGTTGCGCAAGCGGGATTGATGGAAAAGGAGTCGTATGCAAGAGATAGGCGTTTGTTTGCTTACAAAAAACCAATGAATCGGATTGTAATAACAAAACCAATCCTGGAATAATAGTGTTTTGTGTTGATTAAATTGTTCACTTCATATTACTCAATAAAAATCTTGAGACTTCTGCTCTGCCAATGATAGTTGATCCGCTCCATCCAAATGAATTTATTTTATAATTATGCTATGCTTACGAATATAAAAAGATCGAGAAATGCATTTCGTCTTGAGAATGTTAATGGAACTAAAGAATTAATTATGCAAGAAATATATTAATTAGAGAGATAATCAGATTATACTCTGAGTACCACTATATATATATATATATATATATATATATATATATATATATATATATATATATATATATATATATATATATATTTTATTTGATGGAGGAATTACACAAATATCTATGAGATTTCATGACCGTTGCTTTTCAATGGTCATGAGAGATTGCCTATTTAAAAGGCAATTGTCGGCGTTCTTTGTGTTCGGTATCATTTTTTTGAATTTATCTTGCTTGCTTAAAAAAAAGGAATAATTGCAATAAAGTACCCTGACGTTTGGCTATATTGCAATGAAATCGTGAGTTTAGCCTTAATTGCATGTTAGTACCTTTGACCAAGTTGACCGGTATGTTGACTTTGACTTTTTGGTAAAAAGACAAAATTGCCCCTGGTTAAAAAAAAATTAAATAAAAATTTAAAAAAATTGAAAAAATTAAAAATTTTAAAAATGTGTCTCCACCGTCCATCAATCTTGATGGACGGTGGAGATACATTTAAAATAAAAAATAAAAATTTAAAACCAAATAATTAAAAAAATTTAAAAAAATATTTATATTAAAAAAAAAATTAGTGTTCTTGGTGGAGATCCAGATTGGATCTCCACCGTCCATCAACATTGATGGACGGTGGAGATCCAATCTGGATCTCCACCAAGAACACCAAGAACAACCAAGAACACAAAAAAAAAAAAAAAAAAAAAATTTCCATGAACGATGCAGCTGGGTTTGAAGACGAACCCAGGATCTGGGTTCGCCTTCGAACCCAGATTTCTGGGTTCGAAGGCGAACCCAGTTTCTGGGTTCGAAGTCGAACCCAGATTTCTGGGTTCGAAGTCGAACCCAGATCCTGGGTTCGTCTTCGAACCCAGCAGCTGGGTTCGAAGGCGAACCCAGCAACTGGGTTCGCCTTCGAACCCAGCTGTCGCCGATGGAGCAGCGCTCCATCGGCGACGGAGCAGATCGAGTTTTGGAAATTTTTTTTTTTTTTTTTTTTTTGTGTTCTTGGTTGTTCTTGGTGTTCTTGGTGGAGATCCAGATTGGATCTCCACCGTTCATCAATGTTGATGGACGGTGGAGATCCAATCTGGATCTCCACCAAGAACACTAATTTTTTTTTTAATATAAAATATTTTTAAAATTTTTTTAATTATTTGGTTTTAAATTTTTATTTTTTATTTTAACTGTATCTCCACCGTCCATCAAGATTGATGGACGGTGGAGATCTATTTTTAAAAATTTTTATTTAATTTTTTTTTTAACCAGGGGCAATTTTGTCTTTTTATCAAAAAAGTCAAAGTCAACATACCGGTCAACTTGGTCAAAGGTACTAACATGCAATTAATCAGTTAGTTAAGGGTATTAACATGTAATTAAGGCTAAACTCACGATTTCATTACAATATAGCCAAACGTCAGGGCACTTTATTGCAATTATCCCTAAAAAAAAATTTCTACTAAGAGTGTTGATGAAATGGAAGCATCAGATACATGCAGCAGTGAAGTCAATGGAGGGCTAATTAAATTCAAGAATAGAAAATGTGTTTGCGGTTGAAGAGCTGCTGTACAAACTTCATAATTGAGAGCAAATCCATTTAAATTGTATTTCTATTGTGAGAGCTGCTGTACAAACTTTATAATTGAGAGCAAATCCATTTAAATTGTATTTCTATTGTGAAAGGGGAATGTGCCAATATTACTCTTTTTGGTGTCCATATATAGATAAGTATAGAGTCCGTGAAAGTGAAGATGTAGTTGATAAAAATGTAGATAAGTAGATTTGTAATATTATTGAAAATATACAAGAAGATATCAAATATGTAATTTTCATGATGGAAATAATGAGAAAAATATATTAAAGGGAAGAAAATAATATTAGAATCATCAATTAGTTAGTCATCATTTTTTTGTTCTATGGTGTAATCATGGCATTTGTACGCCTACTTTCCAAGAATTAAAAACTGTAGTCACCTTATGGCAGTTCTAATACTAGTGCATGTAATATAATAAGATGAAGCAGACATTGATATATAACAAAATAAACTTCACGTGTGGTCATAAGTATCATAAGTTTCAACAATGAAATGTTGCTAATGTACAGGTTGAATAACATGTTTATCAACCTTGTATATTTTACAGCACCCATATGAAATCAGGAAATTAATCCTAAATATAAAATATATGAATCCAATGGCATTGTAGCTGCACAGGAGCATAATTACATCACCCAAATAAACCTAAATAAAATACACCAACAGTTTGGCAATACCTGCAAGCAATAGCATAATTACATCCTCCACAAATTACACCCATTAATATGTACCAAAAACAAAATATCAACCAAAAGTCATATCACCTATCCCTCCAGTAGTAGGCCAACACTCACCAGAATATCAACCACAAGTTCATATCAACAAAAAATAAGTACACAGCTAAGGCAGCATCATTTGAACAATTTACTTTCCTCCACAGCACCATCAGCCAACCCAACCACACTTCCTATATAAATTAAGTAAAAAACAAAAAATAAAAGTATTCTTAAAAACTGAAGGGAGTTATGTAAATTATCTGGGTTTGCTTGTGATTGGGTGGGTTGTGATATTGGTGCATTCTATGTGATAGGTAGAAAGGATGCAACAGGCTGTGACGCTGGAGTTGTTTAGGGACATCTGCCTTACATGAATAATATATGAAATATTAGTTAGTTGAAATTGACAATTTTTTTTTAAACATAGAGTTCAATTATTTATTACCTGCTCAGTAGTCTTTGTAACACCCCCTGACCCAACCCAACTGGATCGATCCAGGGAGCGCTATCGGGTTTTTAAAATTTTCTAAATTCACTTTATTTATTTCAAACCTTTTAAAATCGTATCAATTTGTAATTCAAAAATATTTTTCTAGTGAGCCCATCGAACTACACTTTTAAAAATTTCGGCAGAGTTCCTTCTGTTTTTCTGATTTCCCAAAACCTGTTTTCCACAAAACTCTAATCAAATAAAATTCACAACACTTCAAATATCATTTTCAATCAAATGCCCACTCTGCCGTTTAGTGCGACTTTCTAACAGTTTAAAATAAAATAATTCATAATTCAATATTTACAAACAATCTACAAATGAAAAACAGAAATCATAAGATTATTTACAAAACATATATATAAACTCTTCGAAATTTACAGACTTCTGTATATGCATGCTTACAGAATATATATACAAAAAAAATATAACTACCCAGCTGTAGTGACTCTGGGACTCTGTCGGCAACTCTCTCTTCAGTCTTTGGCCTCCTCAATATCCCTGTGACCTACGCGCGATAAAAACGACGCGCTAAGCATATCGCTTAGTGGGTGTACACTAAACTCATTTATTAAAATTCATAAATAACTTTTCATAATAAACTCATAAATACCTTTTTATAATAAAAATATCACAATAGGATCGTATATAAACATGTTACGATGCAAATCATTTACAGAAATAAAACTGATTAAATCAATTCTATAGAAACAACTAATTTCAATTTATAATCCATATAAAACCAAATCATAAACTAGGTTATAATCATAAACGTATCAAATCAATTCCGAAATTCACTTATAAACATATTATTCAATTCATTTCAATTTTGGCCCTCTAGAATACTCAACATAAACCAGGACTGGAATATGGGTTGTTCGACCACAGTGACTGTCTGTCGAACATAACTCCCACCCTAGGACGAATCCTAAGAGTGGTACGTATCTCCCTACCCTAGGACCGAGTGGTCGGAACCTAGAGAGGTACATATCTCCCTATCCTAGGAACGAATCCTTAGGAAGGTACGTGTCTCCCTACCCCAGGACGAATCCGTGAGGAGGTACGTGTCTCCCTACCCCTGGACGAATCCATGAGGAGGTACATAATAAATCATCAATAGCAATGTCAATGTCGGTGCAGTACTGCTCACTGAACCCAGCTGGTATACCAACCTCCGATATCCATTTCTATGTCTACGTATCCTAAGGCCGTTTTAATACACTATTTTCATATATCAAATGTTATTCACAAATCGAATTGAAACGGAAAACATATATGCACAATATCATAAAAACAATTCAACTATTCGGTCATTCGAACTTCTGAAACAATTAATTTCAACCTAATCAATAATCAAAATACGATAAAGATAATGAAATCGAAATTATTCAATAGAAAAACAATATAAACATATATTTACTAAATTATTCAAAACTCAAACATAAATCAAAACACATACAAACTTCGAAAACAAGTGTAAACCAACCTGGATACCGTTTCCTTTCGACTATCGTTTTTCTAGGTTACTTTTTCCTTCCCTTTCCCTTTCTCTTTCTCCTTCACTTTCCTCTTCTCTTTCCTTCCTCTTTTCTTCTTCTTCTTCTTCTTCCTCTTCTTTCTTCTTCTTCTTTCTTTCTTTTTCTTCTTCCTCTTCTTCTTTCTCTCGGTCTCTCCCTCTCTCTTTTCTTCTGTTCTGTTTCGATGGCTTCTGTGAGAAGTCAATTATTTTTATATATTATTTCGGTCATCGCGACCGTCGTCGCGACTTGTGGTCGCGCCACCAGGTCGCGTTGCTCTCTGGAGCAACTCCACCGCCTTTATCGCGATCACACATCGCGGTATCCTGGTCGCGATGCTCACTGTCAGGATTTTCAATTTTTGTCATCACGAGCAGCTCATCGCGACCTGTGGTCGCGGTGACCAGGTCGCGGTACTCACTGTCCCAGTTTTTCACTCTTCATACATCATTTCTGGACCGTTCCATCTGGTCCACCTGGAAACCATACAAATAAACATACATTTAATTACATTTACACTCCTCAACTCACAAAACTTTTTATCCACATATTCAAAATTAATTATCCGAAATTTGGGATGTTACAATTCTTCCCCTCTTAAGAAATTTCGTCCTCGAAATTTACCTCAATTGAACAGTTGCGATATTGCTGTCTCATAGTTTCCTCGCTCTCCCAGGTAGCTTGTAACATCCTAAATTTCGAATAATGAAGTTTGAATATGTGGATATAAAATATTTGTGAGTTGAGTGGTGTAAATGTAATTGAAATATCTGGTCCAGGAATGATAAAATATTTATGGTTTTCAGGTGGACCAGATGGAACGGTCCAGGAATGATGCAGGACGAAAAAGAAGAGTGAAAAACTGGGATAGTAAGTATCGCGACCTGGTCACCGCGACCACAGGTCGCGATGAGCTGCTCGCGATGACAAAAATTGAAAATCCTAGCAGTGAGCATCGCGACCACCATCGCCACCAGGATACCGCGATGTGCGATCGCGATGAAGGTGGTGGAGTTGCTCCAGAGAGCAACGCGACCTAGTAGCGCGACCACAGGTCGCGACGACGGTCGCGATGACCGAAATAATATAAAAAAAAAAATTGGCTTCCCACAGAAGCCATCGAAACAGAACAGAAGAAAAGAGAGAGCGAGAGACCGAGAGAAAGAAAGAAGAGAAAGAAGAAGAAGAAGAAAGAAAGAAGATGAAGAAGAAGAAGAAAGAAAGAAAGAAGAAGAAGAAGAAGAAGAAGAAGAAAGAAGAAGAAGAAGAAGAAGAAGAAGAAAAGAGGAAGGAAAGAGAAGAGAAAAGTGAAGGAGAAAGAGAAAGGGAAGGAAAAAGTAACCTAGAAAAACGATAGTCGAAAGGGAACGGTATCCAGGTTGGTGTACACTTGTTTTCGAAATTTGTATGTGTTTTGATTTACATTTGAGTTTTGGATAATTTAGTAAATATATGTTTATATTGTTTTTCTATTGAATAATTTCGATTTCATTATCTTTATCGTATGTTGATTATTGATTAGGTTGAAATTAATTGTTTCAGAAGTTCGAATGACCGAATAGTTGAATTGTTTTTATGATATTGTGCATATATGTTTTCTGTTTCAATTCGATTTGTGAATAACAGTTGATATATGAAAATAGTGTATTAAAACGACCCTAGGATACGTAGACATAGAAATGGATATCGGAGGTTGGTATACCAGCTGGGTTCAGTGAGCAGTACTGCACCGACATTGACATTGCTATTGATGATTTATTATGTACCTCCTCATGGATTCGTCCAGGGGTAGGGAGACACGTACCTCCTCACGGATTCGTCCTGGGGTAGGGAGACACGTACCTTCCTAAGGATTCGTTCCTGGGATAGGGAGATATGTACCTCTCTAGGTTCCGACCACTCGGTCCTAGAGTAGGGAGATACGTACCACTCTTAGGATTCGTCCTAGGGTGGGAGTTATGTTCGACAGACAGTCACTGTGGTCGAACGACCCATATTCCAATCCTGGTTTATGTTGAGTATTCTAGAGGGCCAGAATTGAAGTGATTTGAATAATATGTTTATAAGTGAATTTCGGAATTGATTTTATACGTTTATGATTATAACCTAGTTTATGATTTGGTTTTATATGGATTATAAATTGAGATGAGTTGTTTCTTTGAATCAATTTCACCCGTTTTATTTCTGTAAATGCTTGGAATTGAAATATGTATATTATGATATTTTTATTATGAAAAGGTATTTATGAGTTTATCATGAAAAGTTATTTATGAGTTTTAATAAATGAGTTTAGTGTACACACACTAAGCGATATGCTTAGCGCGTCAGTTTTATCGCGCGTAGGTCACAGGGATACTGAGGAGGCCAAAGACTGAAGAGAGAGTTGCTGACAGAGTCCCAGAGTCACAACAGTTGGGTAGTTATATTTTTTGTATATATATTCTGTAAGCATTCATATACAGAAGTCTATAAATTTCGAAGAGTTTATATATATGTTTTGTAAATAATCTTATGATTTCTGTTTTTCATTTGTAGATTGTTTGTAAATATTAAATTATGAATTATTTTATTTTAAACTGTTGGAAAGTCACACTAAACGGCAGAGTGTGCATTTGATTGAAAATGATATTTGAAGTGTTGCTGTGAATTTTATTTGATTAGAGTTTTGTGGAAAACAGGTTTTGGAAAATCAGAAAAACAGAGGGAACTCTGCCGAAATTTTTAAAAGTGTATTTCGATGGGCTCACTAGAAAAATATTTTTGAATTACAAATTGATACGATTTTAAATGGTTTGAAATAAATAAAGTGAATTTAGAAAGTTTTGAAAACCCGGTAGCGCTCACTGGGTCGATCCAGTCGGGTCGGGTCAGGGGGTGTTACATTTTAAGTGGTATCAGAGCGCGGTTTAGGCGTTTCTGGACCAAAAGAGTCTGTATATGCATGCATTGTCTAAAGATACCCATAGAAATGTGTGACTCTAATCTGCAGACCTCTCTTCTGTCTTATATAGGATAAAAGGAAATGGAAGGAAGCGGTGATAGACCTGAGAGTCCCGCCAGCGTGGCTGGGGGAGCATCTAGGGAATCAGTAAGCCCGAGAGTGGCGAACCCTGTACAGCCAGCATTTATGCAGCAGATGGCTGAGTTCTTTCAGAATATGGCTAGAGCAACGCCACGAAGATCAACCATAGAGCGACTGGCTAAATACAGACCCACAGATTTCCATGGCAGAAAGGATAAGGATGCATCTGCCGCAGAGTACTGGTTTGAGAGGACTGACAGAATATTAGAGCAGATGCACTGCACACCTGAAGAGAGATTGGAGTGTGCAGTATCCTTATTATAGGAGGATGCCTATCAATGGTAGACCTCCATTATACAGACAGTGCGACCAGAGGACAGAACGTGGGAATTCTTTCAGAAGGAATTCTGGAGAAAATATATTGGTCGCATCTATTTGGACAATCTGAAGAGGGAGTTTACCAACCTGAAGCAAAGGCAGATGACAGTGACCGAATACGAGAAAGAATTTGTCAGGTTGAGTAAATATGCACGAGATATGGTGGCGACAGAGGCGGATAAATGTAGAAGGTTTGAAGATGGATAAGATTGGAGTGTGCAGTATCCTTATTACAGGAGGATGCCTATCAATGGTGGACCTCCATTATACAGACAGTGCGACCAGAGGACAGAACGTGGGAATTCTTTCAGAAGGAATTTCGGAGAAAATATATTGGTCGTATCTGTTTGGACAATTTGAAGAGGGAGTTTACCAACCTAAAGTAAAGGCAGATGACAATGACCGAATACGAGAGAGAATTTGTCAGGTTGAGTAAATATGCACGAGATATGGTGGCGACATAGGCGGATAAATGTAGAAGGTTTGAAGATCGATTGAACGATTATATCCGCCTACAGGTTGTGTGACATTCTTAATTTCTACTTAATGAATTGTGAATATATAAATAGAATGTTCATTAATTGAGGAATGTTACAGGTTGCTGCCTTTGAATTCGAAGATTTTACCAAACTCGTCTCGGCAGCTCTGAATATAGAAAGAATTAAGAAGGGAGAGCAGGCCAGAAGAGACAGAGGGCAGCAAAGAAGAGGGGCAGGGCCATCCAGCTCATATCAGCCCTAGAGTAAGAAATTTAAGGGGCCGCAGCCTAGTGGTCAAGTGCAGTCACAGAGGCCCGTACCCACAGCTCGGCCTGGTCAGTCTGCAACTTCCGTGGCCAGTACCCCTAGGAGTGTAGTTAGGGGACCAGCCCCTGCCTTGTGTGAACATTGTGGAAGAAGACATCATGGTGAATGCTGGAAGCTTACAGGAGCCTGCCTGAGATGTAGATCTTGTGACCATTTCCTGAGAGATTGCCCATATATTCGATCCATCCCTGCTTAGTAGCCAGAGAGAGCAGCCCCTACTACTTCCAGAGGTAGGAGGCCTAGTCTGGCAGTACCTGAAGGTGGTAGCCACAGAGGAGTGTCAGAGTTAGTGGCAAGACCCGATGGTCGAGCTCCTGCACGAGTTTATAGTGTTAGAGCTCAGGAAGACAAGGATGCACCTGACATGATAGCTGGTATTATTTCTATTTTTGATACTACAGCTATTGCATTGATAGATCCAGGTTCCACTCATTCATATATATGTGATGCCATGCTGAAACACCGAAATCTGGAAACTGAACCTACTCAATATGATGTGTTAGTTAGTAATCTGATAGGCCAAAGTGTCGTTGTGAACCATGTATATAGGAATTGTCCTATTCGGATACAGGAGTGTGAATTCCCAGGAGATTTGATGGAGTTGCCATTCCATGAGTTTGATGTGATCCTAGGCATGGATTGGTTAACTCGGCATAAAGTGGTGATTGACTGTGAACTGAAACGAGTGACCCTCAGAACAGCAGATGGTACAGAAATCACAATGGTGGGTGAACGGAGGGATTTTCTCTCCAATGTTATTTCAGCTACCGCAGCCTGTAAACTGATCAGAAAAGGTTGTGAAGCGTATTTGGCACAGGTGGTTGATTCCAAAAAGGTTAATTCTGAAATTCAGAAGATACCCATTATGTGTGACTTTGCAGATATGTTTCCAGAGGAGCTTCCTGGTTTGCCACCTTAGAGAGAAGTGGAGTTTGTGATTGATGTAGTACCAGGTACGTCTCCAGTATCGATAGCTCCCTATAGAATGGCATCAGCAGAATTGAAAGAACTGAAGATACAGTTACAGGAATTGCTGGATAAGGGTTTCATTAGACCCAGTGTATCCCTTTGGGGAGCTCCAGTGCTGTTTGTGAAAAAGAAGGATGGGTCATTGAGATTGTGTATCGATTATAGGCAGCTGAATAAACTTACTGTCAAAAACAAGTATCCGTTGCCGAGAATTGATGATTTGTTTGACCAGCTGAGAGGAGCCTGTGTCTTCTCAAAGATAGATTTGAAATCAGGTTATCATCAGTTGAGGATAAAAGATTCAGATATTCTGAAAACTGCATTCAGAACCAGGTATGGACACTATGAATTTGTAGTGATACCATTTGGGCTAACTAATGCGCCTGCAGCCTTTATGGACTTGATGAACCGGGTATTCCGACCATACTTGGATCAGTTTGTGGTGGTATTTATCGATGATATCCTGGTGTATTCACAGACGGCAGAGGACCATGACAGGCACCTTAGAGTAGTACTACAGATTCTGAGGGAGAAGCAACTGTATGGTAAACTGAGCAAATGTGAGTTTTGGTTGCCTGAGATTGCATTTCTGGGTCACATTATGTCAGCAGAGGGTATTAAGGCAAATCCGAAAAAGATTGAAGCAATAGTGGAATGGAAGCCTCCCAGAAATGTTACAGAAGTCAGAAGTTTTCTAGGCTTGGCAGGTTATTATCGACGGTTTGTGAAGGGGTTTTCCTCCATAGTAAGTCCATTGACCAAGCTACTGCATAAGAATGTCAGATTCGAATGGACTCATAGATGCCAGGTAACTTTTGACCGATTGAAGGCGATGCTAGTTGAGGCTCCAGTTCTGATTCAGCCTGTTTCAGGTAAAGACTTTGTGATCTATAATGATGCCTCACATCGGGGTTTAGGTTGTGTATTGATGCAGGAAGGCAAGGTGGTTGCATATGCGTCCAAACAATTGAAAAATCATGAGCTGAACTATCTGATCCATGATCTGGAACTTGCAGCCATAGTATTTGCTTTGAAAATCTGGAGGCATTACTTGTATGGTGAGAAATGTTATATATATACAGATCACAAGAGTCTGAAATATCTGCCTACCCAGAAAGAGCTTAATCTGAGACAGAGACGGTGGATGGAGTTGATCAAAGACTATGACTGCGTAATTGATTACCATCCAGGAAAGGCGAACGTGGTAGCAGATGCTCTGAGCAGAAAAGCACTGTTCACTTTGAAAGCTATGAATGTGCAATTACGGTTGAATTCAGATAATGCATTGGTAGCTGAATTGATATGTAGACCCAGTCTGATTCAGCAGATTACAGACAAACAGAAACATGATGCTAGAATCCAGATGATATGTGGACAGATTCCGGAAGGAAAGCATCCGAACTTCTCAATCAGAACTGATGGTATTGTATGTTTCAGAGACAGGATGTGCATTCCAGATGATGAAGAATTGAGAAAGATGATCCTGACACAGGCACACAGTAATTCGTATGTGATGCACCCAGGTAGTACAAAAATGTACAGAGACTTGAAAACTCAGTATTTGTGGTCTGGTATGAAAAAGGATGTGGTAGAATTTGTGAATAGATGCATGACTTGTCAGTAGGTGAAAGCTGAACACCAGGTTCCATCAGGATTGTTACAGCTAATAGCAATACCTGAATGGAAATGGGACCGCATTACAATGGACTTTGTCACCGGATTGCCACTCACCCGGAGTAAACACGATGCAGTATGGGTTATAGTGGACCGATTGACAAAGTCAGCACACTTTCTACCTGTCAGAACTGACTATTCCCTGGATCGACTGGCAGAATTGTATATCAGAGAGATAGTCAGATTGCATGGAGTGCCTGCATCCATAATATCAGATAGAGATCTGAGGTTTACATCCAGATTTTGGAAGAAGTTTCAAGAAGCCTTGGGTACTCGACTGAATTTCAGTACAGCCTTCCATCCGCAGACAGAAGGACAATCAGAAAGGGTAATTCAGATGCTTGAAGATATGCTCAGGAGTTGTGTAATTGATTTTGAAGGGAGTTGGGCGGATCATCTCCCATTGATTGAATTCGCCTATAACAACAGTTACCAGTCAAGCATAGCTATGGCACCGTATGAGGCACTGTATGGAAGGAAATGCAGGACTCCAGTATGATGGATAGAGTTAGGAGAGGACAGGTTAGTAGGCCCAGACTTGATTCGACAAACTGAGGAGAAGGTGAAGATTATCAAGGATAGATTGAAAGTTGCTTCTGATCGACAGAAATCATATGCAGATTTGAAAAGGAAAGAGATAGAATATGAAGTCGGTGAGAAAGTGTTCCTGCAAGTATCTCCGTGGAAGAAAGTGCTCAGATTTGGCAGAAAAGGTAAGTTGAGTCCTAGGTTTATTGGGCCATACGGAATCATTGAACGTGTGGGACCAGTAGCCTATAGATTAGCTATACCTCCAGAATTAGAAAAGATTCATAATGTTTTTCACGTGTCTATGCTAAGGAGATACAGATCTGATCCTTCCCACAGAGTTCAGGCCGAAAGTATTGAAATCCGACCAGACCTGACATATGAGGAGGCACCAGTGCAGATTCTTGATCGGGAAATCAAAGAACTAAGAAATAAAAGAGTTCCACTGGTGAAAGTTCTCTGGAGGAATCACAATGTAGAAGAAGCTACCTGGAAGAGCGAGGAAATTATGAGACAACAGTATCCACAACTGTTCAATTGAGGTAAATTTCGAGGACGAAATTTCTTAAGAGGGGAAGAATTGTAACATCCCAAATTTCAAATAATGAAGTTTGAATATGTGGATATAAAATATTTATGAGTTGAGGGGTGTAAATGTAACGGTTCAGGAATGATAAAATATTTATGGTTTCCAGGTGGACAAGATGGAATGGTCCAGGAATGATGCAGGACGAAAAAGAAGAGTGAAAAACGGGGACAGTGAGTATCGCGGCCTGGTCACCGCGACCACAGGTCGCGATGAGCTGCTCGCGATGACAAAAATTGAAAATTCTGGCAGTGAGCATCGCGACCAGGATACCGCGATGTGTGATCGCGATGAAGGCGGTGGAGTTGCTCCAGAGAGCAACGCGACCTGGTGGTGTGACCACAGGTCGCGACGACGGTCGCGATGACCGAAATAATATAAAAAAAAATTGGCTTCTTACAGAAGCCATCGAAATAGAACAGAAGAAAAGAGAGAGGGAGAGACCGAGAGAAAGAAATAAGAGAAAGAAGAAGAAGAAGAAAGAAAAAAGAGGAAGAAGAATAAGAAGAAAGAAAGAAGAAGAAGAAGAAGAAGAAGAAGAAGAAAGAAGAGGAAGAAGAAGAAGAAGAAGAAGAAGAAGAAAAAGAAAAGAGGAAGGAAAGAGAAGAGGAAAGTGAAGGAGAAAGAGAAAGGGAAGGAAAAAGTAACCTAGAAAAACGATAGTCGAAAGGAAACGGTATCCAGGTTGGTGTACACTTGTTTTCGAAATTTGTATGTGTTTTGATTTACATTGAGTTTTGAATAATTTAGTAAATATATGTTTATATTGTTTTTCTATTGAATAATTTCGATTTCATTATCTTTATCGTATGTTGATTATTGATTAGGTTGAAATTAATTGTTTCAGAAGTTCGAATGACCGAATAGTTGAATTGTTTTTATGATATTGTGCATATATGTTTTCCGTTTCAATTCGATTTGTGAATAACATTTGATATATGAAAATAATGTATTAAAACGGCCCTAGGATACTAAGACATAGAAATGGATATCGGAGGTTGGTATACCAGCTGGGCAGTACTGCACCGACATTGACATTGCTATTGATGATTTATTATGTACCTCCTCATGGATTCGTCCAGGGGTAGGGAGACACGTACCTCCTCACGGATTCGTCCTGGGGTATGGAGACACGTACCTTCCTAAGGATTCGTTCCTGGGATAGGGAGATATGTACCTCTCTAGGTTGCGACCACTCGGTCCTAGAGTAGGGAGATATGTACCACTCTTAGGATTCGTCTTAGGGTGGGAGTTATGTTCGACAGACAGTCACTGTGGTCGAACGACCCATATTCCAATCCTGGTTTATGTTGAGTATTCTAGAGGGCCAGAATTGAAGTGATTTGAATAATATGTTTATAAGTGAATTTCGGAATTGATTTTATACGTTTATGATTATAACCTAGTTTATGATTTGGTTTTACATGGATTATAAATTGAGATGAGTTGTTTCTTTGAATCAATTTCACCCGTTTTATTTCTGTAAATGCTTGGAATTGAAATATGTATATTGTGATATTTTTATTATGAAAAGGTATTTATGAGTTTATTATGAAAAGTTATTTATGAGTTTTAATAAATGAGTTTAGTGTACACCCACTAAGCGATATGCTTAGCGCGTCGTTTTTATCGCGCGTAGGTTACAGGGATACTGAGGAGGCCAAAGACTGAAGAGAGAGTTGCTGACAGAGTCCCAGAGTCACTACAGTTGGGTAGTTATATTTTTTGTATATATATTCTGTAAGCATGCATATACAGAAGTCTGTAAATTTCGAAGAGTTTATATATATGTTTTGTAAATAATCTTATGATTTCTGTTTTTCATTTGTAGATTGTTTGTAAATATTGAATTATGAATTATTTTATTTTAAACTGTTGGAAAGTCGCACTAAACGGCAGAGTGCGCATTTGATTGAAAATGATATTTGAAGTGTTTCTGTGAATTTTATTTGATTAGAGTTTTGTGGAAAACAGGTTTTGGGAAATCAAAAAAACAGAGGGAACTCTGCCGAAATTTTTAAAAGTGTATTTCGATGGGCTCACTAGAAAAATATTTTTGAATTACAAATTGATACGATTTTAAATGGTTTGAAATAAATAAAGTGAATTTAGAAAGTTTTGAAAACCCGGTAGCGCTCACTGGGTCGATCCAGTCGGGTCGGGTCAGGGGTTGTTATATAGCTTCTTCTACATTGTGATTCCTCCAGAGGACTTTCACCAGTGGAACTCTTTTATTTCGTAGTTCTTTGATTTCCCGATCAAGAATCTGCACTGGTTCCTCCTCATATGTCAGGTCTGGTCGGATTTCAATACTTTCGGCCTGAACTCTGTGGAAAGGATCAGATCTGTATCTCCTCAGCATGGATACATGGAACATATTATGAATCTTTTCTAATTCCAGAGGTAAAGCTAGTCTGTAGGCTACTGGTCCCACACGTTCAATGATTTCGTATGGCCCAATAAACCTCGGACTTAACTTACCTTTTCTGCCAAATCTGAGCACTTTCTTCCAAGGAGATACTTTCAGGAATACTTTCTCACCGACTTCATATTCTATCTCTTTTCTTTTCAAATCTGCATATGATTTCTGTCGGTCAGAAGCAACTTTCAATCTATCCTTGATAATCTTCACCTTCTTCTCAGTTTGTCGAATCAAGTCTGGGCCTACTAACCTGTCCTCTCCTAACTCTGTCCAGCATACTGGAGTCCTGTATTTCCTTCCATACAGTGCCTCATACGGTGCCATAGCTATGCTCGTCTGGTAACTGTTGTTGTAGGCGAATTCAATCAATGGGAGATGATCCACCCAACTCCCTTCAAAATCAATTACACAACTCCTTAGCATATCTTCAAGCACCTGAATTAACCTTTCTGATTGTCCGTCTGTCTGCGGATGAAAGGCTATACTGAAACTCAGTTGAGTACCCTAGGCTTCTTAAAACTTCTTCCAAAATCTGGATGTAAACCTCAGATCTCTATCTGATTTAATGGATGCAGGCACTCCATGCAATCTGACTGTCTCTCTGATCTACAATTCTGTCAGTCGATCCAGGGAATAGTCAGTTCTGACAGGTAGAAAATGTGCTGACTTCGTCAATCGATCCACTATAACCCATACTACATCGTGTTTACTCCGGGTGAGTGGCAATCCTGTGACAAAGTCCATAGTGATGTGATCCCATTTCCATTCAGGTATTGCTATTGGTTGTAACAATCCTGATGGAACCTGGTGTTCAGCTTTCACCTGCTGACAAGTCATGCATCTATTCACAAATTCTACCACATCCTTCTTCATACCAGACCACAAATATTGAGTTTTCAAGTCTCTATACATTTTTGTACTACCGGGGTGCATCGCATACGAACTACTGTGTGCCTCTGTCAGGATCATCTTTCTCAATTCTTCATCATCTGGAATACAAATCATGTCTCTGAAACAAACAATACCATCAGCTCTGATTGAGAAATCCGGATGCTTCCCTTCTGGGATTTGTTCACATATCATCTGAATTCTAGCATCCTGCTTCTGTTTGTCTGCAATCTACTGAATCAGACTGGGTCTGCATATCAATTCAGCTACCAATGCATTATCTGGATTCAACTGTAATTGCACATTCATAGCCTTCAGAGCAAACAGTGCTTTTCAGCTCATAGCATCTGCAACTACATTCGCCTTTCCTGGATGGTAGTCAATTACGCAGTCATAGTCTTTAATCAACTTCATCCACCGTCTCTGTCTCAGATTAAGCTCTCTCTGGGTAGGCAGATATTTCAGACTCTTGTGATCCGTGTATATATAACATTTCTCACCATATAAGTAATGCCTCTAGATTTTTAAAGCAAATACTATGGCTGCAAGTTCCAGATCATGGATCGGATAGTTATGCTCATGATTTTTCAACTGCCTGGACGCATATGCAACCACCTTGCCTTCCTGCATCAATACACAGCCTAAACCATGGTGTGAGGCATCACTATAGATCACAAAGTCCTTACCTAAAACAGGTTGAATTAGGACTGGAGCCTCAACTAGCATCGCCTTCAATCGATCAAAAACTGTCTGGCATCTGTCAGTCCAGTCAAATCTGACATTTTTATGCAATAGCTTGGTCAACGGACTTGCTATGGATGAAAATCCTTTCACAAACCGTCGATAATAACCTGTTAAGCCTAAGAAAATTCTGACTTCTGTAACATTTCTGGGAGGCTTCCATTCCACTATTGCTTCGATCTTTTTAGGATCTGCCTTAATACCCTCTGCTGACACAATGTGACCCAGAAATGAAATCTCAGGCAACCAAAATTCGCATTTGCTCAGTTTGCCATACAGTTGCTTCTCCCTCAGAATCTACAATACTACTCTGAGGTGCCTGTCATGGTCCTCTGCCGTCTGTGAATACACCAGGATATCATTGATAAATACCACCACAAACTGATCCAAATATGGTCGGAATATTCTGTTCATCAGATCCATAAAGGCTGGAGGTGCATTAGTCAACCCAAATGGCATCACTACAAATTCATAGTGTCCATACCTGGTTCTGAATGCAGTTTTCGGAATATATGAATCTTTTAACCTCAACTGATGATAACCTAATCTCAGATCTATCTTTGAGAAGACACAGGCTCCTCTCAGCTGGTCAAACAAATCATCAATTCTCGGCAACGGATACTTGTTTTTAACAGTAAGTTTATTCAGCTGCCTGTAATCGATACACAATCTCAATGACCCATCCTTCTTTTTCACAAACAGCACTGGAGCTCCCCAAGGGGATACACTGGGTCTAATGAAGCCCTTATCCAGCAATTCCTGTAACTGTATCTTCAATTCTTTCAGTTCTGCTAGGGCCATTCTGTAGGGAGCTATTGACACTGGAGACGTATCTAGTACCACATCTATCACAAACTCCACTTCTCTCTAAGGTGGCAAACCAGGAAGCTCTTCTGGAAATACATCTGTAAAGTCACACACAGTGGGTATATTCTGAATTTCAGAATTAACCTTTCTAGAATCAACCACCTGTGCCAAATATGCTTCACACCCCTTTCTGATCAGTTTACAGGCTGCAATAGCCGAAATGACATTGGAGAGAAAATCCCTCCTTTCACCCACCATTGTGATTTCTGCACCATCTGCTGTTCTGAGGGTCACTCGTTTCAATTCACAGTCAATCACTACTTTGTGCCGAGTTAACCAATCCATGCCTAATATCACGTCAAACTCATGGAATGGCAACTCCATCAAATCTCCTGGGAATTCACACTCCTGTATCCGAATCGGACAATTTCTGTACACACGGTTCACAACTACACTTTGGCCTATCAGATTACTGACTAATACATCATATGCAGTAGGTTCAGTTTTCAAACTTCTTTGTTTCAGCAATGTATCACATATGTATGAGTGAGTAGAACCTGGATCTATCAATGCAATAGCTGTAGTATCAAAAATAAAAATAATACCAGCTATCACGTCAGGTGCATCCTTGTCCTCCTGAGCTCTAACACCATAAACTTGTGCAGGAGCTCGACTATCGGGTCTTGCCACTGATTCTGATACCCCTCTTTGGCTACCACCTTCAGGTCCTGCCTGACTGAGCCTCCTACCTCTGGAAGTAGTAGGGGCAGATCTCTCTGGTTTCTGAATAGGAGTAAACTGGTATTTCGAACAATCCCTGTAAAAATGATCACGAGCTCCACACCTGTTGCAAGCTCCTGTAACTCTCCAGCATTCACCAGGATGCCTCTTTCCGCAGTGCTCACATAATACAGGGGCTGGTCCCCTAACTGTCCTCCCAGGGGTACTGGCTACAGAAGTCGCAGACTGACCCGGCCTAGCTGTGGGTATGGGCCTCTGCGACTGCACTCCCTTAAACTTCTTACTCTGGGGCTGATATGAGCTGGATGGCCCTGCCCCTCTTCTTTGCTTCCCTATGTCTCTTCTGGCCTGCTCTTCCTTTTTAATTCTTTCTACATTCAGAGCTGCCGAGACGAGTCGGGTAAAATCTTCGAATTCAAAGGCAGCACCTGTAACATTTCTTAAATCATCAACATGCTATTCATATATTCACAATTCATTATGTAAAAATTAGGAATTTCACACAACCTGTAGACGGATATAATCGTTCAATCCATCTTCAAACCTTCTACATTTATCCGCCTCTGTCGCCACCATATCTCGTGCATATTTACTCAACCTGACAAATTCTCTCTCATATTCGGTCACTGTCATCTGCCTTTGCTTCAGATTGGTAAACTCCCTCTTCAAATTGTCCAAATAGATGCGACCAATATATTTTCTCCGGAACTCCTTCTGAAAGAATTCCCACGTTCTGTCCTCTGATTGCACTGTCTATATAATAGAGGTCCACCATTGATAGGCATCTTCCTGCAACAAAGATACTGCACACTCTAATCTCTCTTCAGGTGTGCAGTGCATCTGCTCTAATATTCTGTCAGTCCGTTCAAACCAGTACTCTGCGGCAGATGCATCCTCATCCTTTCTACCATGAAAATCTGTGAGTCTGTATTTAGCCAGTCGCTCTATGGCTGATCTTCGTGGCGCTGCTCTGGCCACATTCTGAAAGAACTCAGCCATCTGCTGCATAAATGCTGGCTGTACAGGATCCGCCACTCTCGGACTTACTGATTCCCTAGATGTTCCCCCAGCCACGCTGGCGGGACTCTAAGGTCTATCTCCACTTCCTTCCATTTTCTTTTATCCTATATAAGACAGAAGAGAGGTCTGCAGATTAGAGTCACACATTCCTATGGGTATCTTTAGACAATGCATGCATATACAGACTCTTTGGTCTAGAAACGCCTAAACCGCGCTCTGATACCACTTAAATGTAATACCCCCTGACCCGACCCGTCTGGATCGACCCAGGAAGTGCTACTGGTTTTCAAAACTTTCTAAATTCACTTTATTTATTTCAAACCTTTTAAAATCGTATCAATTTGTAATTCAAAAATATTTTTCTAGTGAGCCCATCGAACTGCACTTTTAAAAATTTCGGCAGAGTTCCTTCTGTTTTTCTGATTTCCCAAAACCTGTTTTCCACAAAACTCTAATCAAATAAAATTCACAACACTTCAAATATCATTTTCAATCAAATGCCCACTCTGCCGTTTAGTGCGACTTTCTAACAGTTTAAAATAAAATAATTCATAATTCAATATTTACAAACAATCTACAAATGAAAAACAGAAATCATAAGATTATTTACAAAACATATATATAAACTCTTCGAAATTTACAGACTTCTGTATATGCATGCTTACAGAATATATATACAAAAACAATATAACTACCCAACTGTAGTGACTCTGGGACTCTGTCGGCAACTCTCTCTTCAGTTTTTGGCCTCCTCAATATCCCTGTGACCTACGCGCGATAAAAACGACGCGCTAAGCATATCGCTTAGTAGGTGTACACTAAACTCATTTATTAAAATTCATAAATAACTTTTCATAATAAACTCATAAATACCTTTTCATAATAAAAATATCACAATATGATCGTATATAAACATGTTACAATGCAAATCATTTACAGAAATAAAACTGATTAAATCAATTCTATAGAAACAACTCATTTCAATTTATAATCCATATAAAACCAAATCATAAACTAGGTTATAATCATAAACGTATAAAATCAATTCCGAAATTCACTTATAAACATATTATTCAATTCTGGCCCTCTAGAATACTTAACATAAACCAGGACTGGAATATGGGTCGTTCGACCACAGTGATTGTCTGTCGAACATAACTCCCACCCTAGGACGAATCCTAAGAGTAGTACGTATCTCCCTACCCTAGGACCGAGTGGTCGGAACCTAGAGAGGTACATATCTCCCTATCCCAGGAACGAATCCTTAGGAAGGTACGTGTCTCCCTACCCCAGGACGAATCCGTGAGGAGGTACGTGTCTCCCTACCACTGGACGAATCCATGAGGAGGTACATAATAAATCATCAATAGCAATGTCAATGTCGGTGCAGTACTGCTCACTGAACCCAGCTGGTATACCAACCTCCGATATCCATTTCTATGTCTACGTATCCTAGGGCCGTTTTAATACACTATTTTCATATATCAACTGTTATTCACAAATCGAATTAAAACGGAAAACATATATGCACAATATCATAAAAACAATTCAACTATTCGGTCATTCGAACTTCTGAAACAATTAATTTCAACCTAATCAATAATCAAAATACGATAAAGATAATGAAATCGAAATTATTCAATAGAAAAACAATATAAACATATATTTACTAAATTATTCAAAACTCAAATGTAAATCAAAACACATACAAACTTCGAAAACAAGTGTACACCAACATGGATACCGTTTCCTTTCGACTATCGTTTTTCTAGGTTACTTTTTCCTTCCCTTTCTCTTTCTCCTTCACTTTTCTCTTCTCTTTCCTTCCTCTTTTCTTCTTCTTCTTCTTCTTCCTCTTCTTTCTTCTTCTTCGTTCTTTCTTTTTCTTCTTCCTCTTCTTTCTTTCTCTCGGTCTCTCCCTCTCTCTTTTCTTCTATTCTGTTTCGATGGCTTCTGTGAGAAGCCAATTTTTTTTTAATATTATTTCGGTCATCGCGATCGTCGTCGCGACGTGTGGTCGCGCCACCAGGTCGCGTTGCTCTCTGGAGCAACTCCACCGCCTTCATCGCTATCACACATCGCGGTATCCTGGTCGCGATGGTGGTCGCGATGCTCACTGCCAAGATTTTCAATTTTTGTCATCGCGAGCAGCTCATCGCGACCTGTGGTCGCGGTACTCACTGTCCCAGTTTTTCACTCTTCATGCATCATTTCTGGACCGTTCCATCTGGTCCACCTGGAAACCATACAAATAAACATACATTTAATTACATTTACACCCCTCAACTCATAAAACTTTTTATCCACATATTCAAAATTAATTATCCGAAATTTGGGATGTTATAGTCTTCTTCTTGTTCTGAGGTGTATTGGCTTGTAGCAGATGTTTCTTTTTTTCTTTTACAGCTCTTGACATTATGTCCAAATACTCCACATACATCACAATTAGCACCACTGCTCCTCTTTTTCTTTTGGTGCTTTATCTGGGGCTCGTTTTCTATTTTTCCTTGGTCTTCCAGGTAGGTTCTTTCTGTCAGGTGAAAGGACTTTGTTGAAGGTTATCTCAGGCCAAAATGATTGATAAGGAATGGATTAATCACATTTGAGTAGGTTTTTATGTAATCTCGGTTTTTCTAGGCTGTTTTTTTCTGTAGAATTCGGTGAGCTTTTGGCCCTTAAAGCAGGGCTGGTTTTGGCTAAGGACTTGCTGCTCTCGGTTAACTGGGTGGAGTCGAATTCTTTGGGTGTTGTTTCAGGGATTGCTTCTGGGATCTTTTCTAACAGTTTGGCTGGTCTTATTTTTTATGATGTTAAGGCTTTATTTGTGGTAGTTAAAGTTGTTAAGCTCCATGTTATTCCTAGATTAAGGAATAGAGTGGCCCATACTTTAGCTGGCTTAGCCTTCTCCTCTTTGGAGGATCGTTTTTGGTTTCATGAGAAACCTGAGTGTGTTGATCGTTTTCTTTAGCTGATAAGCTATTTGTTCTTGCAAAAAAAAATAATAATTTGAAATAATTTCATATTTATAAAATCATTTAATCCAATCAAATTTCAAATTATTTCAATCACAAATTACGCTAAACAAATGACAAAATATATTTAATTTGATGGAAAACAATCCAATCCTAAATAATAATTCTAACCTCTTCCTCCCATTAATCTTAACAATCGTTTTAATGTTTTTCATTAAACATGCTCACCAAATAGTTTGAAAGGAAACGACAACATATCGCTTCACATTCCATAGATACGACTGGGGGTGAGCATTTTCAACCCAATCCGCGAACCCAATCGGATCCAATCCGAAATGGTCGGATTGGGTCGGATTACTTTGTAAAAAATAACCCCATCGGGTTATTTTCTACAACCCGAAATATAATCGGGTTGGGGTCGGATTATTTTATCAACCCGACAACCCAACCCGATTTTGTTATAATATAAAGGGTGATTTTCATTTGGGTCCCTAACTTTTGAAAAATTATCAGTTTTTTAAAGTAGTTTCGTTTATTGGTATACTTGGGCCCTAACTTTTTGGAAATGTATCAATTTGGTCCTTCTGTAAGTCAACCGTTAGTCAAACTTAACATTTCCACGGGTATTTTTATCTTTGAACCTATTAATGGGTCAACAGTTTATTTGTTTTATGAAAATGACATATTTACCCCTAATTAAAAATTGAAAATAAATTATTTAAAAAAATTTAGTTGAATCTCCACTGTCTATCCAGATTGATAGACGGTGGAGATTATATTGAAATTTTTTTAAATAAAATGAAAAGTGAAAATCAATTTTTTTTTTAATTTTTTTTCTTTTTGCTGTTTAGAAGAAAAGAAAAAAAAATACTTTCAAAAAAAAAAGAAGGAAAGAAAAAAAATTTCAAACTGTTCTTGGTGGAGATTCAGATTAGATCTTCACCGTCCATCCAGATTGGATGGACGGTGGATCTTCACCAAGAACACAAAAAAAAAAAAAATTTGCAAAACTCTTCGATCGACAAATAACCCAGAAGTTTCTGGGTTCTTCGTCGACGAAGAATCCAGAAGTTTCTAGGTTTCTTCGATCTGTTCTTCGTCGACGAAGAACTCAAAAGTTTATGGGTTTCTTCGATCTGTTCTTCGTCTTCTGGGTTCTTAGATCTATTCTTCGTCTTCGATCTGCTCTTCATCTTCGATCTGTTCTTTGTCTTCATCTTCGATCTCTTATTCAATCGTTTCGGGGGGAAGCTCCATGGATTCCTCCATGGATTCGATGAATCCATGGAGAGATCTCCATAAATTCATCGATCTCCATGGATTCATCGAATCCATGGATGTGGGGCATCCAGATCAAATCTGGACCATCCATCTGATCTGATGGGCGGTCCAGATTCAATCTGGATTTTTTAATTTTTTTTAATTTTTTTTTCAGTTTTTTTACTTTTTTTAATAATTGGTCCATATAGGATCTAGACCGTCCATCAGATCTGATGACGGACCAGATTCTTTTTTAATTTTTTTTACTTTTTATAATTTTTTAAAAAAATTGATCTAGATAGGATGCAAATCCAGATTGGTTTATTTAAAAAAAATTCAAAAATTTTTAATTTTATTTGTAAAATTTAATATAGTTTTTAGTTTCTAAAAAAATTCTAATATAATGTCCAGCCTCCATCAAATGATGGACGGTGGAGATCCATTTAAAAAATTTTAAATTTTTATTTTTTAAATATTAATCTAAAATGACTATACTATCCTTCTAAATATTAATAATTTGTTTTAAAATTTGAGGTTAAAATTACAATTTTTATTTATTTAAATAGAGTTAAGGACAAGTTAGTCTTCTTACCAATTCTGTGAAGGTTGACAATTAAAAAATTAGTCAAAGGAATCAAAATAATATATTTTCAAAAAGTTAGAGCCCAAGTATACCACTAAACGAAACTGCTTTAAAAAACTGATAATTACCCAAAAGTTAGGGATCCAAATGAAAATCACCCTAATATAAAAAAATAAATTTCACTAACCCTAAAACTAAAAGTCTACTCCCACCGTCCCAAGTCCCCCGGCCACAGTCCCACTCTCGAGTCTCGACTCTCCCAGACGGCTACTCTCGATTTTTTACTCTACCTTACCTTGCCTTGCCTTGCCACCAGTCATCCCCGCCGGTCCCTCGCTTCATCGTCAACCGCCGCCGCACCTCGCTTCATCGTCTTCCAGTCTTCCTCGCCAGCCGCCGCACCTCGCAATCTCTGTTGCAGCAGATTTCCTCTCTCCGCAGGCCGCACTCTGTCGCCGCAGTCCGCAGATTCATCGTCTTCCAGTCTTCCTCGCCGGCCGCCTCACCTCGCCAACTCTGTTGCAGCAGATTTCGTCGCCGGCCGCCGCACCTCGCACCTCGCGGCTCACTTGGGTATTATTCTCAAGATTTTCTCTTTGATTTCTTTTTTTTATTTTTAGTTAAATCAAACCTGGGCTTTGTTTTCGAATATTCTCAGTTGAAGATTTGAGGTGCCAGTTGGTGATTGAAGATTTGTATATTTTTTTAGTTAAATCAATTTTGTGATTCATTCTATTAGAACTAGAGAGTAGTAGTTTGTATTACAGAAGCACAAACGAAAAATCTCGTCAGTGTCGCCGAGTGAGAAGAAGAAGAAGAAGATGGAGGGTGTGTCGTACCAGCGATTTCCCAAGGTCAAAATCCGCGAACTCAAAGACGACTACGCGAAGTTTGAGCTCCGGGACACCGACGCCTCCTTGGCCAACGCGCTCCGGCGCGTGATGATCTCCGAGGTCCCAACCGTCGCCATCGACCTCGTCGAGATCGAGGTCAACTCCTCCGTCCTCAACGACGAATTCATCGCCCACCGCCTCGGCCTCATTCCCCTCACCAGCGAGAACGCCATGAACATGCGCTTCTCCCGCGACTGTGACGCCTGCGATGGTGATGGCCAGTGCGAGTACTGCTCCGTTGAGTTCCATTTGAACGCCAAGTGCCGGACCGACCAGACCTTGGACGTCACCAGTAAGGATTTGATAAGTGCCGATCATAGGGTTATTCCCGTCGATTTGGTGGATCCTGCTGCCTACGATTCCGGTGACCAGCAAAGGTCCGTCGATTTGCAAGTATGCTAGTTTAGTTTAATTTCTTGTCCTCTCTTTAGTCTTTTACATGCAAGCATTTTAGCTTCTGTCAATATATTTATTACAAGCATGTCCTGAGTTATTGAGATCTGTTAATAGTGTTATAGAATTATTTTGCTCTACAAGATGTCCATGATGCTTAATATTTATTTTTGAGTTTATAATACTTCTCTTGTATTTGTATCCTACATTTTTTTTTATTAATTTACATATATATATTCTGTTCTTATGATATTCATTATTTTCTTGTTTTTGAGTTACATGATAAATCTTTCTTGATTGAGATTCCACTGCCATTTTTAGCAATTCAGGATCATTTGTTTCAGAAGGTAGCAAATATATTAACTCAATTAAGTACTTATAATTGTTTGAGTTTAATATTGTTTAAACATGTACCTTTTAGTTCAAAGTTTAATTCTTAATAAGAAGAGAAAAAAAATTGGTGAATATTTCTCTAAGTTCTTTTCTTCTTTCTCCCTTGATTTTCGCCTTTCTTCTTCAAGTTTGTAGTACAATCTTGTGGCCTCTGCTGGTAATGTTATTTGGTTGATAAAAAGAACTAATGTTTTTGTGATGGTTAGCATAGTAAGGTTATTAAATGCAGTTGAAGTTGAGTTGGTTTATTTTGTATTTAGAGGGATTATCATTGTAAAGTTACGCCGTGGGCAAGAGCTGAGACTGAGGGCAATAGCCAGAAAAGGGATTGGCAAAGATCATGCAAAATGGTCACCTGCTGCAACTGTCACTTTCATGTATGAACCTGAGATCCACATTAATGAAGCTTTGATGGAAACTCTGACACTTGAGGAGAAAAAGGCCTGGGTTGAAAGTAGCCCTACAAAAGTGTTTGACATTGATCCTAATACAGGACAGGTTGTTTTCACCCCAAAAAGTTTCTAATTAGTGTTGTTCATCTTAGTAAGATTTCCGTATATTCTGCTTGCATGTGCACTTAAAATATAAATGCTGTTCGTGTAAAATATAGGATTTTATATGCTAAATAAAATAATTGCTTGAGAGAAATTTTGTATGAGGTGCAAAATTTTGTATTGTGTGCCTTACTGTATGAGATGGAAGTTTTCCACTGAGTTGAGGATGTATAATGTTACAGAAAGCTGATTGTTTATACTGTGATTACCAACTAGAGTTCTCCATGAAAAAAGAAAGGAAAAGGTAGAAAGCAGAAGATACTTGTTATTATTGAGCGGTTTTACATTGACAAATACTAAGGTTTTCAGTACATTGGAGACCATTTTTGTAACAGTTGTGGTCATTTAGAGGGGCACAAAACAGAACCTTTAATGGGTTTCTATTTTGTGGTATTAAAGCAGCAATCTATCAGCTTTCATATCATGTTAAGTCCTTAGTTTTAATAGAAGAGTTATAAACAGGGAATGTTACCCTGGAGAAGTGGCAACTATTGTCATTATTCGTTTTTTGTGGCACTTAATATTGTGAAGGTCTCCTCTTGTTTGCATACCAATTTATTCTGATGTTGGAAATTGGTGGGAAAATTCTTGTAATGTCAAGAAGCTCCAAACTGAACCTTCGGAGTTTCTTTTTGAATGTGTTGATTGTGTTCTTTTCTTCTTTTTTCCTTTTTTTCATTTTTTAAACTTTTTTTTCTTTTCCTACCGTTAGTCACGCTCTAGATCCTGGTACATGATAAATTTAAACATCATATTATGGATTAATTATTGATGATGAGGGTGAAAAACTTTGAGAGCCTTATTTTAGGTATCGGGATCACTACACATTTGAGTGATAAGCTTATTGGAGTGTTATACAGGTTGGCACACATGGTGTGTTGGTTAGAGAGAGTGCAGTAGAAAGGAATTTTCTGTGTTCTATTGTGTCATGTTATGGACAACATGTATCTGGAGCTTATATTTAATGGGTTCAAGGACATGTCAATCTAATTACCCTGGAAGTGGAACATTCACTAAGAAAATTTGGCTGATCTTACTTGTATTTGTCTTGTCTAATGTAATCTTGCTTGTGATGTAAATTATCCCATTGATGCATTGGTTCAGTTGTGATATTAACTTTTTAAGGGATTTTATTTTCACAGGTTATAGTTGTTGATCCTGAAGCCTACACTTATGATGATGAAGTGCTGAAGAAAGCAGAAGCTATGGGGAAGCCAGGGCTAGTGGAGATATATCCCAAAGAAGACAGTTTCATATTTACAGTTGAATCAACTGGTGCAGTTAAATCTTCCCAGCTGGTACTGAATGCCATAGAAGTTTTGAAACAAAAGCTAGATGCAGTTCGCCTGTCGGAAGATACTGTAGAAGCTGATGATCAGTTTGGTGAACTTGGAGCACATATGCGAGGGGGATGATTGCTTCATAACTCTGCACTGATAATTTGGATCTCTTCAAAGGTTCAAGGCAATTAATCGGCTTCCATTTTGCTTTTACTAGGACTTATATATTGTAACTGCATGCTTCTTAGAAACTAGTACTGCCAAGGAATCGATTAACTTTCGTGTCTTTGCTGAACTTGACATATGTTCTGAAACTAATGCATGCTTTGTTCTGCTTTGTAGTGTAAATTTTCCGTCTTCGAGCTGTTTATACTAAAATTGCTTTTACTAAAATTGCTTTATATTTCATCTTCTTGAAACATAATTGTGGACATAGTTGGCTATTTTACTTCCTGGTTTAATGGAATTACAGGCAAATAGGTGCCAGCATGTTTTTTCACTTGAGGAATCAGTGCCTCTCAAACCTTTACCCGGCGAAATTTTAGCGGTTTTAACAGTAATTTCCATCGCTATCTTCTATTTTTGTTCGTATACTATGATTTTTATTGTCTCCTTATAGTACATGTATCATGTGTTTAAATTTTGTACAAAACTTGAGTCAAGTCACGGGTTAAGAAATGAGGTCCAAACTTGCATCTTCATTTGCCTGCATAGTGTGCCCTATATAATAGTACAAGAGGTTTCGGTTTTGAATTTGGATTAATTGTATTAAGGTACTCTGAATTTATTTATAATTATACGTATAATATTAGTTTACTGTTTATTACACTTAAGTATCCTTGATTATGATAACTACTGTCAATTAAACAGTGCATTTAACGGTCCAAAGGTAAATCAGTCTTTTATGTGTGAATTTTTTTTAAAAATAAAAATAAAAAACCATGTGTTTAAATTCTGTACAAAACTTGAGTAAGTCACGGGTTAAGAAATGAGGTCCAAACTTACATCTTCATTTGCCTGCATGGTGTGCCCAATATGATAGTAGGTTTTGGTTTTGAATTTAGATGAATTGCACTAAGGTCTCCCGAATTTATTTATAATTATACATATAATGTTAGCTTATTGTTTATTATACTCAAGTACTCTTGACCACATTGATCACCGTTAATTGAACATTGTATTTAACGGTTCAAGGGTACATTGATCTTTTATGTGTGAATTTTTTTTTTTTTTTAAAATATCTAACCAATAACAATACACCACATCATTTTTAAATTAATTTTTAAAATATAAAAAAAATCTATTATAATGAAGAAATCTGAAAAAATCAATTGAAAAAAAATTTAAAATAGCTATTTAGTGGAAGAGATTTGGAAAAAGATTTTTCCCCTTCAATTGAAAAAAAAAATTCTACATCTCCATCTCTCCATCACTGCTTCGCTCCATTTGCATGGATCTCCAACGGTGGGGTGATCTCACCTCCCCCACCACTGGTGGGGGCAGTTCGCGTCTCCTACCGCAAAAAGGGGGGCGGCGAGACCTCTTTTATTGATTTGAATTTCTTATAGAATGGGAGGCAGATTTGGGATAGGAAGATTTTCTCTATGGAGATTTTTGAGGAAGGTGTTGTGTAATTATGTGGGTTTCTAAGTTCTAAGAAAAAAAAAAATAAAGACAAATGAATTTCTCTTGGAGATTTCTGTGTTGGGTTTAGTCTCACCTGATTCGAATCGGCTTCTCAACCCATAGTCACTTTCTGGGTATTTCAGATTCTTCTGTTTTGGTACTTATTTGTCAGTCAATTTGTGGGTATTTTGTTCTCTTCATGTTATTTTTGCTTGGTTTTGGATTGTGTTTGCTGTGGAGCTTTATCATGCTAGTTTCTGCAACTTTTTCTATGAGTATCTCAACTGGATTTCATGTTATGGTCATGATTGATTATTGTGAGATCATCTATTGTTGGTTGTTCTGATGAAGTATTGCATATCGTCTGTGATGCTTCATCGCAGATGGATTCCATATGCGATGGATATGGGAGCAGATCTGTTCTGATTTTTTTTTTTTTTTTTGTATTCTTGATAACTATTATTTATTTTTAATAATAATTATTATTTTTAATGTTATTTTTTTATATTTTTTAATAGGGGTAATTTAGTTATTTTATATAAAAATTTTGATCAACGGTTAATTTTAACTAAGTCAACTAAATATAAAGTACTTGAATGTAATAAATGGTAAACTAATATTATATATATGTAATTATGGATAAACTCAGTACAGATCAATTCGCCCATTAAATTTTATATATAGTGAGGTGGGTGTGGGTCATTGAAAATAATGTTGGAGAATAGGGTTAGGTTGGTGTATTTACTGCCAAAAGATACCCAAATCTTTGTCTGAGAAGCAGACATGCTTGCTGGAGGCAGCCAAGTTTCACAGTTCTAGGACATGGGCTGACCTTGAGATATCATAAACTCCTTTTGTCCTTTTCCCATTCGCCATCTAAAGCGACTCTTGAGGCCTATAAAGCTTACCTATTTATATGCCATTACCTGTCAATTATTTATACAGCTTTTGAGATGCTCTTACTCTTTAATAGTTAAAAGATATTAATTAAAAATAAATTATTTATTTATTTATTTACTTGACAAGGTCCGAGATCATCACAAAGTTCAGTTGGTGAATGAGATCATCACTTTATTTAATATCTTATCTGTACTAATTATTTGCTCATATTAGATGATAGATAATAAGCTCTTGCATTTTCTAACTATATCATGTTTGCTGCCCCAATCTGATAATAAGAATTGTATATCTGGATTTTAAGGTGTTTGTTAACATAAAAAACTTTGATAAACTGGTTTTATTTTAGAGTATAGAGATATAGTCAATATGGACCACATATGTGATATCTTATACTTATTTGCCTGGTAATAACTTCATCGTACAGGGCCATTACTATCAAAAACTTTTCTCACCTTATACAAGTAATCTACAATGTACATGGTACAAGCCACAAGATAAGGTTAGATGGGTGTTTTGTTTCATTGGTTTTGGGTGACATACATATATCATATATATGGTTTGAGTTCTTGGCTTTACATGAGACAGTGACCAGCTGGATTCAATCTCTCATGCAAACACATTGGATGCCTGCTGCATTGAGTTGTATGTATATATATATATATATATATATATTATTATATATATGAACATTAACTGTGTCTTGTGTTTATTTATACGACTCACGTAATAGACATGCAATGCAAGACCCAATATGACAGAGCACAGAGGCTTTTTCTGGGGCCTCTGCTTCTGATTTTCTTGAGGGCCACCACAGCCAGCCAGCCAGCCCACCATTCACACATTATTTGCAGAAACGTCTCAGGAGAGCCCTCTGCTTCTAGGTTGGGACCATTTTTTATTTTCTTTTTTTCTTTTTGGATACTTCTTGAGAGTTTGAGACATATAATTAATAACATTTTTGTCCACTACTTATTGGTACAGTGTGATAACTACGTACCCTGGTAAAAAAGAAAATTCCATCAAGTAAAACACTTTCTGGTTTTAACCAAAACTAGTAAAAACAAAAAGTACTTTCCCAACACTTGTTGATAAACATATTCCAATAGAATTTACACCCTCACCGTTAAAATATTGAATGGAAAAGTGCACTAATCACTTGAACGAATGGAAAAGTGTACTAATCACCAAGGAACGTACATCTTTCTATGTTTTTGAGCAATATAGGGAAAGAAGACTATTGCTTACCCAATGGCGCCTAAAGCTGGCAGAGGAAGAGAGGGCAGGCATCAAAAGTAAACATTTATATCTTTCACTGGTGACTCCTATAAATGTTGTCACCATTAATTTTCTTATAATAAAAACAAATCCCCCCCTCCTCCTAGCTTCCTTCTACTGGGTGCACATATCTCAATTTCAGTGGCTAGATAGTATCACCCAATTGCACTCGTAAGCACTGAAAATTTTCTCCAGCCCCACACACATTTGGTCCTCTCTCTTCTTTTGTTAGCTTTTAAGACTTTACAGCTGTGACCAAAAGAATTTACAAAACAAAAAAAAAAAATGTATAAATTTAGCATCATTGAACATTGATTGTCACGAAATATTATTATTATTATTTTCAATATGAGCTCGGATTTTGGATTATGGCAACGATTTATTAAATATCATATGAAAGTATATTCAATTATTTTTTTTCTTATATGTTATCTGTGATGACGATTCGACTTTAAAATATTATCAAAGTACTCTTACCATCGAACCATATTAAAATGTGATTACTATAATTTTTATTGTGCACTTTTTTTTTCCTTTTTTTTTTTTTTTTTACTTCAGTTACATAATTATCATCCTATTTGATAAATCAGGAAACATTGTAAAATGGACACAAATGAGAATGTATTAGGTAACACATACATAATTGATTGTTAGAGAAAGTCTTTTAATCAGCCATAAACCTTCTTCACGGTCACATAAGATTAGATAATGCGAATGGATATTTCCAATCCACAAGTTTTTCTTTATATCCATATATAGAGTATAGACCCTGCCCAATGGGATATAAAAAAATTTGAGTTTGACTAATACACATGACAATAACTGATTGGTCCATAAAAGAAGACCAGGTCAAAAGGAAAAGTTTACGAATCAGCAAGTAAAGGTATGGTAAGTGGCATGATCATATTATTCTACAATTATTGGTGTTGGGACAAACTAATACCTCATTATCTTTTTGGTGCTTGGGAGCAAGCTGTTTCCCTTTGAAAAAACAACACTCTCTCTCTCTCTCTCTCTCTCATGAATCATGAGCACTAGCACGCATACACACTCACCAAACATTTGAAGAAGAGAATTATAAAAAGAAAGACTAAAACATCCTCCACTATATCAAAGATTTTGTCTCCCATTTTCCAAATCCACACTTTTGCCCCCTGTTTACCTTTTATAGCTTTGAGTGACTTCCCATCACATTACACCCAGTACCCCCCAAATCTCTCTCTCTCTCAATACGAAACACTTATGTTCATAACCCAAAAATATCTACTTATAAAAAACTTTAACTTTAATTACATATGATTAATATAGGTCACAATCTGCGAATTCGATATAAATGAAAAAAACAAATAAATAAATTTGAATTGATTTAAACGTGTTTGGATTAGTAATTAAGTCAAACTCGTTTATATAAACAGATGGTATCAAGTTTGAGAGTACTAATTTACTTAAATAAATATATCGTATTAAGTTGGACATAAATAAATTAGTACCGTATCTAATTAAGTCGAACCCCCTTTTATCAGCACTACCTTCAATATCGTCAATATTTGACAACAGGTAAGAATCAAACAAAATATATGAGAGGTTGTCATATCTAATCTCTCAATACTAGTCAAGATAAACTTGGATCTCAAACATTGATTGCATAAATAAAATTCAAACATTTTGACTTTAGGGTTTATCTTAAATTTGTCTTCTTATAACTATACCGCCGATTAAAAATATATGCTAAATTTCATAATAATAAAAAATTAAAAAAATTGACACGTGGTTATAGCATTATTGATGGTTAATTATATCTCCAATAAAGGTGGCAAGCATGCACTACTGCTGCTTAGATTCAATTTCTTCAGAGAAATGAATATAGTGTACCACACGTGAAAAAAGCAACAGAATATCTAAATATAAATAAAGAAGATGATTAAAAAAAAAAAAAAAAAAAGCAATAAAATTATCAAAAGAGGTAAGGCAAGCTTTAATAAGAATCCACTATAAATTTTCAAATGAATCTCTCTCGCTCTCTCTCTCTCTCTGTATCTGCAGTCTCAAGAGAAGAAAAAAAAAAAAAAGAAAGAAAAAAAAAGTGGTACCCCCCAAACTTTTTATTAGGGATTACTTTAATTAAGATTATGGAGTTAATCCAATAGAATTTTCAGTAGAAAGGAGAGATTGATAAAACATTCCATTTGTTTAAAGTTGAGAGGTAAAGCAATTGGCCACATTTTGTTTCTCTGTCGTTTAGTAGTGATTTGCATATTGGGGATACATCAGTATAGGCGCGTGTGATTCAAATTTTGGTAATTTGTTTAATTCTAGCTTAAAACTCATAAAATTTATATATATTTGAAGGGAATTTTAACTTAGAACCTTAACTTCGTTAAGAGATATGGTTATCACCGGCTTATACTTACAATCACCATAAAACCTCTATTAAGAGTTCAATTTACTTTAATATGTGAGTCCTTGAAATTTACTCTACAATTTTTTTCTCTAAAAATTAAAGGGCGAATTGCAATGAAATGTCCTAAAGTTTGATCATATGAAATTGTGAGTTTAGTCTTAATTGTATGTTAGTACCCTTAACTAATTGGTTAACTGTTAGAGCTGACGGTCAACCAGCAGTCAAAAGGGTAATATGATCATTTTTCCTTATTATTTTTTTTAAAAAATAATAAAATTTTAAATTTTAAATGGATCTCTACCATTGATGGACAGTCAACATCATATTAAAAAAATTTTAAAAAAAAATTAAACAAAGAATGATTAAAAAAAGAAAAAAAAAATTCTTGGTGGTTGGATCTCCAGATTAGATCTCAACCCAAAAATAAAAATTCGATCTCCATCGCTGGAGATCACTGGATCTTCAGCGATGGAGATGGGCTCTTCCATCCCTGGGTTAAGCGATGAATACTTGTATGATACTATTCAATTTTGATGGACGGTAGAGATCCATTTAAATATTTTTTTTACTTTAATTTTAATATTAATTTTTTTATTTTTTAATCAGGAGTAGTTATGTTATTTCACACATAAGTCAAAATTAAACTATTAGTTTTGACTGAGTCAATTAATGGTAGGGTACTACCGTAATTAAAACTAAACTCACAATTTCGTAAAAATATGACATCATTACCAAATACCATGTGTTATTTTAATTTCTTAGTTATGAACTAATTTGTATAATAGAAAGGATGATGGATCTTTGTATAAAGTTTTAATTGATTTTATATACATGTTTGGATTATTTATGAATTACATGGTTGAGTGGTTATTTTATGCTTAAATGTATGTTAAGTGACTAATCATCCCTTAGCATGATAAGTTGTGTTGAGTTATGAACCGAAAGGAGACGCTCACAACGTGTTCGATAAAATGTCCACCACAGTTTAAGAGTTAAATAGAATAGAGATATATTAATTTATTTAGTGTGATCCTTAATAGTATTATTGTATTTTATTGCATTCGCATACATTTGGATATTCTATGTCTCTATTAGTGTATGTGGGAATAGGTTCGATTTATCTCGAGAGAGGATTTTGAATAATTGAGCTAGCATGATCATCAACCAGTAATAATTAAATCTCGTCAGGGTACTTCATTACAATTCGTTCTAAAGTAAAAGTGTTATTTTTTTCTAACCTGGTAATTGTGAAATTTGAATCAAGAATGAATTCGGTTCACAATTCGGCAGAGTTTCGTGGCAGAATCATCGTTACAGCCAGTGGCAAAAAGCGATAGAGAGCCGTGGGACCTGGGGCGCAACCCAGAGGTCACGCGGGCAATTAGCCAGCGGATGGGAAAAAGGGCAAAGAGTCGCACGCGAAGGCAGAGTCAGTTTAGGCAGTAAGTCGTGCGACCTAAGAGCCATCAGTTTTTCATGTTTCAATCAGACTCTTGTTTTGAGTCTGAAACCTAACCGGATAGGAAAATATTTTTATAGGTCATTTTTGTCTTAGTTTTTTCCTATAAATACTCATGTAATGTTAGGGTTTTAGTAGGGCAAAAATTCAAGAGTTGAAAGAGATTATCAAAGATTATACATATAGAGAAAAGTAGTGTGAGAGTTTTTCTAGTGTCTTTGTAATCAGTCCTTTTATATTGAATTGAATGCAAGTGCGCTCCGTAGATGTAGTAAAGTTTCGGAATAAAATTAATGTATTTATTATTATTCTTACTTTATTTTATGTGTGTTTTGTCTTTGGTGTATATTTACATATAAGTTTTATTTTTTCGCTGTAAGAAGAACTCAGTATAAATTCTTAACAAATTTTTTTTATATATAATAAATTATAAATGATAAGAACAAGAGAAGGAGATATATATTAAATTTTAATATACAGCAGTAATATAAAAATACTAAATAATTTAATATATATCTCACTTTATAGTGATAAGGACTGACATTAATATATGAACACACTAATTTTGGGTGGACGTGTAAATTCGAATATATAGAATTACTTAAAATAGTATTATGTAAAATAAGACAAAGAGGATGATGGTATAAATTATGGAAAATAAGAGTCCTACGCAAAGCAAAGCAATGCAAGTGCGTTTGTTGGGGGGCGCGCGTGGGATGAGGAAATGAGTGTAAGTTGGGTCACAGCTACTAGGTACAGTTAAAAGAGTTAAAAAGACAAAAAAAAACAAATTGTAGAAAATCTATTACAACTTGCCTCTCTCTTCTTACGAGGTCAAACCCCCCCCAACACTCTCCTCTCATCTGGCCGACAACATCCTCACGACCCTTCTCATTTCATACGTACATTCTCTTTAATTAAGCTTATTTTACCATAATTAATAAATATTAATACAACAGTACTATTAATTTTATCTAAAATCTTTTCTGAGTACATTTACATATAAATTTAAATAAATATTTTAAACGAGAGTACATATATTAAAACTAATAAAATCAACAGCTATAAATATAATCCGAAAAGTAACTTCATTTGTCATAGAGAGGTCCACTTTGTAAATTTATTAAACACATAAAGGAGTTATAAATGAATGTATTATATCTCATTGACATTGACCATTGCACAATGTGTTTTAACCCTATTCTCCGGAAAAGTTTAAAGACCTCCCCCGCGACGTATTAATAAGAGACAACTTAAACCCGTCGGCCGGCACCTCTTCACTCTAATAATATCGTATTAACAAACAGATAATGGGAATATATATATATATATATATTATTATACATAAATAAACAAAAATTGTTTTGAATAAGATTAATTTTTTTTTATATAAATATATGCTGACATAAAGTATTTTGGTTGGAAGAGATTGCTTGTAGAAAGAAAGAAAAGATAGTGCCGCAGTGCAGCCCAGGACGTACAAAAGAAAAAGAGACATACTGCATGCATATACATCCTTGATAGATATCAATTTTCTCAATGTCCTCTTGCCCCTTATCTTCTTGTAAATGCCACCCATCTCCACAACTCTCCACGACAGGGACGAAGGGTCTTATTGGAATTGCAGAGAGATGGATGACAATTTAACAAGACAACACTTAATATATATAATGATAAAAATATATATATGTGAAAAAAAAAAAAACTCTCTCCCTTGTTTTAGAAAGAGAGACTCATCATCAAATCAACTGGGACTACTACTACCAACAGAGACCCTCAAAGGCAGCAGTGGCTTCTGCTCTTGGGCTCTGCTCTTCTTAAACAAAGGCTCGGGTGATTGTGATGATGATGATGATGATGTCACTGACCAAGACTCGTTCGAGCTATCACAAGAGCTAAAAACACCATTATCAATCACATCCAACTTTCGCTTCCGATTGGTTTTGACGCATGTTGTTGGTAGCAGCAGCTCTACAATGTGCTTGTAACACTCATTGACTTTCTCCTGTTACAAATGCAGTAGGTAGAGCAATAAATTAAGGTCACATCATGTTTGTATTATTGACTGTTGCATGTTTTTGGGTAAAACCAAGATCTGGGACATTAATGACAATAATGAAGAGAAGAATCAATAAAAAGCTAACCTTGCTTATATTAATTACACCCAGAAGCTGGTTTTGGTAGTCAATTGAGTTCAAAGGCTCAACTTGGTCTATAACGTGCATCATTGTGGCAGTGGCCAACACAGATGGGAGATAGCTGACAAATCTTGAATCTATCAAAAGAACCAAACAAAGAATCCAAAGAAAAAGCTGATTGATTAACCCATTGAATTGAATCAGATCAAAAGGGTATCGTTCTTTGTTGTTATCGAAAGATCTAAAATTTTAATTGATCGATATTAATGATGAGAGTCCTTACCAGAGACCAGAGTGAGAAGGAGCCGCTCACATCTCCTTAGAAACTCCCAGTGAACACTGGTCTTCAATCCGAGTCTCCTGATAATGTGATCCAGAAATGAGAGAGGAGTCACTAAATGCATTTTCCATTTGAGTGTAGAGAGCACCAAGAGCTCCATTCTCTGGATGGCCTTGGCCTCGAAAACATACTCGGTGTCCTCCACCTAGAAAGAAATTAAACAAACCCGGATCGACATTGAAACTGTTAAAAACTTGAAATCAATTAAAGGACATTATCAAAATGGTACAAGTTACATTATATAAAGAAGACTTGAGTTTCACGTACTTGGAGGTCTAGGAGGAGAGGCACTTGGGTTTCTTCAACTTTTGCAGCCAAAGAGAGACAAGTTACAGCCAAGAGCTGGATCATCCAAGGCTTGTCTCTCTGAAAGTGGAGGCTGAAGAGCAACCTATCGAGATAGTTAATGGCAAGTACTGCAGTGAGAGTAGTGAAGCCATAATGAGCAACAACTTTGAGAACCCACTCCACAGCCTCACTACGAGCCAGAAGAGCAAGACAACATGAACTTGCTTCAAAGCGAGTGAGGAGGTTGAAATGGGCTTGCTGCTGCTCTTGTTCTTTGGAGAAGAGAGAGAGAAGCTCTTTATCATCCCAGAAAAGGTCCTGCTCTAACAAGAGAAATGGAGATAGACAAGTGTTTTCTCCATTAACATACACATTCTTCTTAGGATCCTCTCCTTGTATGACTTCTCCAAATCCTCTCTCTTCTTCGTCTTCTTCCTCTTCCCATCTCTCCTCTTCACAGTAGAGTGCATCAAGCAAGAATGAAGAAGCGTTTTGCTGCTCTCGCTCTTGTACTATCGCCATGATCGATCTTCTTCTAAGAAGAAGAAGCCCTTTGGTCCACTACTGCTCATTTTACAAAACAAAATCCATTCCTCACACCCATTTCTCTCTCTCTCTCTCTCTCTTCGTGTAATTTGCTGCACAGAGAGACTAAAAAGAGAAAAAAAAGAAGGAGCTTTGAAAGCAGAGAGATACTACAATGAGGAAGAAATAAAGAAAAGAAAAGGAAGAGGTTGATTTTTATCAGAGTGAGTCTCACGCTTTGTACTTTAGTTCCTCTCTATATATATAAATCTAACATTAAATTATTTATTTTAGTTTTGAACATATTTTCGGGTTTTGAAAAGAAAAATCTTGGTGCTTTCGGTGTGTTCCGTTGGCGGGCAGCAGAAAAAATTGTAAAATGGCACACACACCAAGCTGGACCCCATGAAAACTACTACTTATTTTTTCAAAAAAGAAACTCTACTACTCTACTCTCTCTGTTTACCTATATTATGTATAGATAGATAGATAGATATTCATCAAAGATTCAAAATCAGACACTATGGTACTACAAGCTTTTATTTTTTTCATTAATTTAGATAGATCTTCTCTTTAATTTTTTTTTTTATAATTAATCTTTCTATATAAAAATAAAAGATAGCTCTGAATCCAGTATGGGTTGGTTTATTGTCGTGTGAGTACTCTTAAATATGTGAATTGAGTACGGGTCATTAATATTACCGTACCACTTAAATTTTAACATAAATAATATAAATATAAAAAATATATTACTGAATCAATTTTATCTCATTAAATATAAATTATTTAATAGTATTATATGTTGAGAGCACTGAGATTTTTAATAATTTTATTGGAATTAGGATTATAAAGCATCAAATGTAATTTTGAGCACAATGTTGTTATGATTAACTCAAAGAGTTTGAATAACAAAACTAATGATATGTTTGAGGTATAATTAATTTAATGGTTGGGTTGTGTGGTATTGTTTGGTAAATGGACAAGAGTGATAAAATGTAGAAAAAGTCAAAGAAATGATGCCGTTTTGTCTGCGGCAAATGACAGTGCCTGAAGCTGACTCATAATAAGCCGTAGTCGTACTCTGTCCTCCTTTTTACTACCCACTCCTCCCCCCTTCACTTTTACTTTGCTTTCTTTTTCCATTTATTTACTTCTTATGGGTCACGTTCCCTCAACTTAAATTTATGATTCCCATAAGGCCATAACTATACAATTATTTTTTATAATTTTATTTTGACATCTATTTATTATTAAATTATGAGTGATATTATCACCGCCTAATATGATTCGGTGATAAAATTACTTATTCAATCTTATAATAATTTAAGTTTAAGTTGTTATCACTATAAATTCTATATCAAAAAAAAAAAAAAAAATTTTACAAGTGGTATTAATTTATTTAAAAATTTATTCAAATAATACAATAAATTGATTTGTTGTAATTAACATGTTATTTTATAATTAATATAATATTTTATATTTCCATTAAAAAGACTTTTTTCTTAGCAAGACTATTAACACTAATTAAACAATATAAATGATCAGTATGATGCCTTTAGATATTATGATTAAATTTCAATTATCATAATAATTTTTAATAGAGAAATTGATAATTAACCTCACCATAATAAAAATATTGAAAATATTTTAAGAAAGATTTTTGACTAATTAAAAGGGAAATTTTAATGAAATTCATAAATTTATAAAAGTATTCTAATTATCTTAACAACCATTTGAAAAAAAAATATTATATACACTTATAGTAAAGTAATTGAATATGTGATAGATTTTCGAATCTTACATTTACCCATTAAATCGTAAAGTGTGAGAATACCTGTCGTTAGGTTCCAGTACACACTTGATTCAATTGGTGTCGGATTTAAAAAAAAAAAAATTAGGAAAGCCTATATTTAGATGCACCTCATAGAAATCGATAATATATAGTCATGTATGTTCTTTATTTATTTTTTTGAATAATGTTCATGTATCTTCATGTTGTTTTTAATTAAAATTGAATGTAGTTGGAGTTCATTTTCTTCCTAAAACTTATCTTATCTTTGAAAGTGCGTAATAAAAAAAAAAGAAGTTATTTTCGTCTCTACCAAACACAACTCAAGTTTTAGTGGAAGTGGATACAGAATTTTCTTCTTCTTATTTTCCTTTATTAACATGCAGTTGCTTGCTGTGGTTGTTAATTCTCTGTTAGTATATCATTTCCTAATTATAATGAATTCTTAACTACAAACAACTTAATCTACTTTTATTTTAACAATAATCAAACCAACCCATTTTCACTTTTCTCTTAAAACGTTTAGTTTAGTCACAAAATACAAATCAAATCTACTTTTTGAAACCATCAAGTGCATTATATATAATGATAATAATATGTGTTTCGACAGCTTTCATTCACTGTTTGGAAGACAAACAAAAATGGTAAAAAGAAATTTAGTTAAAGAGTTGTAATTATGTCAACTACGTGAGTGTTAACCAGCTAAAATTGGGTTTGCACATAATTAATCCAACTCTCGTGTAATTAATTTGCTATTAAGTGAATTTAATTATGCAGCCAAATACAAGCAATAATGATCTATCTATCCTATTTAGGTGAAATGAGCAAGGATGGATCATAAAGCTAATGATAAAGCACCAACTTTTATGGTTTTAGATTATATAATAACTTCTTATCTTATCAGAATCAATTTTGAACGTAAAATTTTAATTTTAAATTACTTTACGTGATTTCATGTAACTTATATGGTGGGAACGATGAAAGTTTACATTCTTATGTTATATAGTAACTTAAGAATGATTTTATATTACGTAATTTGAATACCGTTATGTAAAAAATAATATATTTTTATATTAATAATTATTTAACATGGTATCGAAACTGTAATCAAGAAGAAGAAGATATCATGAATTTATTTATCAGAAATAAACCTGAAATTTTTGAGTTGAGTTGAACAATAATGGCTCTACAAACCCATCCTCGTACAACCAAATTGAGGTTAAATGATTGTTTTACATGATGATGGACAGATTGTTGAGGAGTCTAAATTTAATCATCCAATTAATGTTATTTAAAAACTCTAAATAAATATGAAAAGTGAAAGAAAACTAGAAAAAAAAAAAAAGAAAAAGAGTCTTCCTCTTTAGTAATGCTTGACAAGCTTCTTCAACTACCAAAAACTTTATAAGATATATGAAGATTTTTTTGGTGGCATGTAGATGCACTTACTGTAACAGAGGAGGATCTTTCAAGCTCATCAATTACCTCACATGGGTTTGATCTCTAAAGAGTTAAAAAGCAAAAAGAATTTTACCCAACTTATAAAGTGAAGAGCTTGACATCTTTGACTCACACCCTAAAAAAACTTGCTTGCCTCAACCACTCATTGAAAAGAATTTTGAGTGTAAGTGGAGATCAGCCATGGCTAATGAGTGCTGGTTCCTCCCAAGTCCCACCTAAAAGTGAAGTCAATTGCTGGATTCTTGAATTTTGTAATTAGTGTTAAAAAAAGAAGATAATGATTTTGATTAAGTCCAATCTAATCCTTGCTAATTTCAATTCCTAATTTAAATATAATGATTCAGTATAACCCTATGTTTTCCAAATGTTATTCATCATACCATCAAGAGTAATATGATGAATCTGAGTGTTTAATGGAGAAAAGTTGTATGCTATAATTGATTCATCAAAAATAAATTGATTCATTTTATTTTATTTCAGATAATTCAAAAAATCATCAGATCTTGTATGATATAATTTTTTTTTTTTAAAATTGTAATTACAAGAACTTGTCAAAATTAATCATTAAACGCACAATTCAAATATTTACTTTCACTACGAGAAACATATACTTCCATAATAAGGAGATAAAACTATCTACATACGTCGATAAATACAAATTGTGAACTTAAACCCTTACCTTAAGGGAGGTATAAATTGGTGGTCTTGCAAAAGAGGTAACAGCTCTAAATTTGTTCACTTTCTTCATTATTTTAATTAACTACTCGAAGCACAAATAACCAATTAAAGAATTCAACCAACAAAATGAAAAAGAAAACGAAGATATGACCAATGAAGAATTCAACCTCAAAAACTAAGAAAAATGACACATATGAACAGTTCAAGATGAAGTAATCAAAAGTCATCTAACAAAATCACAAAAATCCCCCCAAATTTGATGCATACCAGAGCATCAACACAATATCTACACATGAGCAGTAACATCCAGTAACAACAGATACCCAAAATTTCTGTTCCGGCCACCCGATAAGTCTAGAATTTCTGTCCTGTCTTCCCTCGATCATGTAGGAGCTTCATCTAGTATCGTGGTGGCGGTGGATAAACTCCCGAGTAAGGATCTATAAAAGAGAGTAGGATAACAAGTTTAGTTTTTGTGTTGAGATATAAGTACTTATAAAGTAAGAGGTAAGCAATATAAAAGAAAGTTACTTGGAGGATAAGGTGACTCATGTTGAGTTGGTGGATACGCAGGTGGTGGATATCCATAACCTGACGGAGGAGGAGGATAAGCGACTGGTGGAGGAGCATATTGTTGTTGTGGATATGCTGAAACAGAAGTATGTGGTGGATATGCTGAAACAGAAGCCTGATGTTGATACGCTGAAACAGAAGCCTGGTGTGAAGGATAGGTCTGGTGTGAAGGATAAGGCGATGGTGCTCCGTAGATATTGGGTGATGGTGGATAACTACCTCCAGGTGGCACCAGGTGTGAAGATGCTTGAGAATTAGCTACGTGCATATAAGATGGTGGTGTTGCCCCAGGTGGTGGTAACACCGCCGGCATTGCCATTGTTGGATGGTAGCCGCCGTAGAATTGTTGTCTCTTCAAGTACATCAAAACCAATATTCAGCTTTCGATTACCAGATATTCTAGTAAAAATGGTACAAGAAAATACAAATTCAATAATCAACAAAAACTACTAGAGAGGAGCTTACAGCATTTGCATAATGCAATATGACTTGCACACTGCCCGCGGGACTGCAATGAAGAATGTATTCACTTCAGATAATGACAAATATCAATATAATATATTAAACAGCATTTGCACAAACATGGTGGGGTATCAAACACACAAACAAAGAGATAGCCTATCTTACAAAGCAACAACATATTGAAATACAGTTCGGTACTTTGATTAGTGTCTAAATTCATACATCACAAATTCCCAAAATCAGGAAGCTAATTAATATAAGATATTAAGATGTGACCTGCAATTTCAATTGTTTGGGAAAGCAGAAGGTATAGTAAGAAATCAAGAAATGAATTAATGCCTGCCAATCTTGTTCTTTGACACCATGACTCCACAACCCTAAGGGAAACCGGATATGCAGCCCATATTTCTGCTAGCCAAATGGCGAGGATCGTATAGTTTAACTGTTCTGTGACAATTTCAGGTGATTCATTTTCATTCATTCAAATCGAGAAATTCCAAAACTGAAATCTAGACAGTTAGGAATTGGCGATATTTTAATAATTTAACTGATTCCAGAAAAATGTAGTTTGGCAACTTTGGGCTTAAGGCTATGCAAATCCAAATCCATGCACATTTTGTTAATTTACAATTTTCAGCTAAAAACCAGAAAATTGGGAAATTTTCTTATTTCATTAAAAAAGCACCTGTAAAGGAAGTTTATCATTATCAATAAATGTGGCAGATTTCACGCTTCACATGAAATACCTAAAGTTTCCCACAATGTTTTGCTGTAGTCTAAAACCATGTCGTCAAAAACCTTATAAAAGGCGCTAATTTATAATGCAACTCATGGCTTCAGAACACGTCAAAGAAACATTAATGAATTTCTTATTAAGAAACATGCAGCACATTACAATTTACACAGGACTTCTAATAATTGACTTTTAGACTCGGAAGAATACATTAGGATAAATGCTGAGCATCTATATCACTTACCTATATAAAATTTCTAGAGTAATAAAAGGTATAAGACTAGTAACATGTTCATATGGCTTACCCTATCAGACATGATAGAAACATGCATCCTACACTTATGACAGTAACTATTCGATATTGAAATCATAACAAATTCTAATTTTAGGAGTTTTAAGGACTTGATTCAAGTCGTAGAGTAATGCAAAAAAAGGGACTGCTTCTCCCGCCAGCTTAACAAACCAATTTAACCTCGCAAACCGAAAATTTCAAGGTAGGTAACACGATTGGAAACCTAACTATTTAAGACACTCAATTCAAAATTCATAATCTTGACCACTTGAAAACTAATAACAATATTGAAAATATATGTTACCTGCCAGTTTTACCCCATAAAGGCCAAGCTGTATCATCATAGCCTTGTTGAAGAACCTTAATCAATTGTATCCTACCCAAAACATTTAAATAAAAAAACCCAAATTAGCACCAAAAGCCAAAAGGGTAACCAAAAAAACAACTTAGAGATTACGGAATTCGTAAAGATTAATTACTTTCCACTGCCGATGAAATCGTCTACAGTTAATGTATTGCTGTTCCAAACAATTATATTTAGCTCTCTGAGGCCTTCAATCAAAGGGAATACAAATTTTTCTTGAAACTTTGGATTCTTGCCACCATCTAAACCAAATCAAATAAAAGTCAACAAGGGTTTTCTCATTAGATCTCAAAACAAAATTATAAATTTTCAAAAAGACAACCCAATCTCTAATAAACATAACATAAGAACACCCACCTGTGCATGTTTTAGTACGGTACTTGGTACTACCATATTCAAGACAAACGTACGGGTCCTGTCTAGAGAACCATTCGGTGTCTTTCAATCTTGTGCATCCAACAACTATAAAAAAAAAAAAAAAAAAAAAAGCCACAACAATGTCACTAAAAAAACATGGGTCTGTTTAATTATGCGTCATAAAACACTAGAACAACATCAGAACCGGAAACAAAAACATGGGTCTGTTGAATTGAGATGATTTCAACATACCAGTGACTTCGAGAGGGTGTCCTTGAATCGACATGGAACAATGATGATGAGGACCAGAATGCGTTTGACTGCTTCGATTATATTAAAGGAAAAGGCAAAAAATCCACTTCGTCTGCGCAAAAATCGCGATTGATAAGAGGCAAATAGCTGAGACTAAAATAAGAACCAGGCAGGGTCTACTCGGTAGAAAACAATTAATAAGTCTCTTCTTTCTTTTTATAGTTTTTTCGCTTTTGATTATTTTTGGTCAATAAAAAGCAAAGCAGCGTTAGAACTTGGTCAATTTTTTTAAGGCAAAAACTTAGAAGAGTTGTTTTACTTGTCTTGGGTTTTTACAACGAATTCGAATTCAATTCGATATTGTGTCTGAATTTTTGGGGAGGTAAGATTTTTGCAGCGGACGCGGTTGCTTTTATAATTTAATACGTGTCGAAAAAACACGACGATTGAAGACCAAAGACTAGTCGACTTGCGTTACACACGTCAACGTGGATATATTTATCTTATGTCTGCCCAATTAATTTCCCCGAAAGGCGATTTTAAAAAAAAAAAAAAGCTCTGAAAAGCTCAAAACTTTGAATTCTTTTTTAATATTTATACATAAAAAAAATAGATAATTATTAATTTAATTCCTAATTTTTAAAAAATTATTATTTTTTATAAGTAATTTTATTTATTAGTATTTTTAGACTCTAACTTTTTTAAAATATATCATTTTGATCATTCTGTAAGTCAACTGTTAATTAAACTTAACGGTTCCAGTGATATTTTTATCTTTTTGATATTTTAAAAATATTAAAATATCTAATAGAACCATATTATATTTTATTAATTTTATAAAACCCTTTAACTTAAAATTATGTCTTTTTAAATAATAATTTTATAATTTTAAATAATTTTTTTTAATTGACAACCAAACGATAAATATTTTTTCTTTAAAAATTCTATTTGTAGAATCTGTACTTCTAAAAGAACTACTTGTAAAAGATTTATTTGGAGAAAATTTTTCAATTTGTTAAAGTAAAATGTTATATTTACCAGTAGTTTGACTGTAAAAAGGACTAATTTGATCGTTTTTAAAAATTTATGAACTCATTTGATAATTAAAATATAGGATCGAAATAAGAAAAATTGCTAATTACTTGGAATTAATAAAAAAAAATTGTGACTATTTAGTAAATTTTAAAAAATATATATGGTCAAACAAGTAGAAGATTTAAATCAAATAATTAAAAAAAAGTTCTTACATTTAAATAGTTTGTTTATCCATTTCAAATAAGGCAGCATATATAACGGTCTTTTTTTTCGTGGTTTGTAACAACTAGGTAATCATGATGTTAATAAATTTTTTTTTTTTGGGTCAGTATTTTTAGCACTTGGATTTTACCTAAAGTGAAAAGCAATTTAGAGGTTTTAAGAGTAACTAGAAGAAACAAATCGTTGATGTCTTTCGTTTATGATAATTGAAATGAGATATGGTAGTAGATATTTTTTATTATGAAAGTAGATTTTCGGACCGCACATTTAGTGATTGATTTCGACAGGTCCCGATAAACTTATTATTAATTTTATAATTATACCCTAAAAAAAAAAAAAACTAGAAGAAAGAAAATTTAGAACTTCAAACTTATCAAGCTGAATGAGCAAGCCTAAAAAAAAAATTAATCAGAAGAAGGAAAAATTGGACCCTCAAATTTATCAACTTGAATAAGCGCCTTTATTATTAAGATACATGCGGTGATGATTTTTTTTTTAGTATTCTTGAAATTGAGAAATGACTTTTAACCTTAGTATTATTATTATAAGGTAAAAGTCCTTAATTCAGGAAATAAAAGATCCCGCATTTGGAAAAAAATTATTTAAATTAAAATTTAAGTTAAATAATTTTGAGTCTCAAATGCGAATCATTCTTGCTACTTTGCCAGAATCATTCTTGCTAATCTATTGCATGCAAGGAGAGACAAAATGTTGAAGGGAGAAAGACTACGGTAATAGTTAATTCCATAATAAATTTACTCTAGGACGAGTTTACTAATTATGAATGAAAATTAAAGTGAATCAAGTTCCACTGTAAAGGGAATGTAGGAGAATCAGAATCAAGTTGTTGAATTTCATTTCATTGTTTACTAACACTTAGAAATTAGAAATGGAATCAAATTCTTCTCATTTCCTAGTGTTTACTAAAATAAGGAATTAGAATAATAGAACATTGATTACAAAAATACCCTTATCCACTTCTTCATTTTTTTTTATTTCTTTTTTACATTTTTTAAACAATCATCACATATTAATAATCAATTATGCCTTTTTAATTCAATGGATTTTTATTTTTTAAAATTTTGGAAAGATACTGCTCGATTATAGTTTTTTTTTTTAAATGTCGAAGTTCATATATAAAATGTTTACGATTTCAGTATATATTTCAAGAAACCAAAATATACTTAATTAATTCAAGATTAAATATATGAATCGCTATAACAATTATAAGGAAAAAAGAATGGCAGAGAAGAATTTGTATCTATAGTAAAATATGAAGAAAATGATAAATAAAAGAGAACTACAGAGAATAATTTCTAGAAAAAAGATTGTTTTTTTTTTAGGTAAAGTTATAAAAGAGAACTATTATACACTTTATTATTATTTAATTCTAATTTGAGGATATGTTAGTAATAATACATGAATTCCCTTTTTCAATAAGAAAAGGGAACTTAATTTTTTGAATAGAAGGGGCATCTTGATTCTTAATTTGTGCACAAGATTTACGTAACTTAATTCTAAAAAATTATTGATGAAGATAACAATAAAATAATTGGATCCAAACTTAAATAACAACCTAAATTGAATAGGACTCCACTCTTCAATTGGTTTCATAGAAGGAAATCTCAAAATTTGTCAATAAAAGATAAAGTTGAGTTATTGACTATAAGAATTTTTCTAAACAAACTTGACAAAACAAACTTATTAAGATACAACAATACTGCTAAAAAAACAATTAAAAAAATAAGAGCCTGAACAATTTAATTCTGTACAAACATACCGATAAATTCTAGGGACATTATAGACTCAAATCTGACATCGATTATAATTTGCTATTTCTGCGGACTTCTATAAGCGCATCACATCGGCATTAAAAAGATGTCTAGTAGTCGAAACATATTTATTAGAACATGTAATAAAGTTTCTATTGTCAATTATAAATAATAATAATAAATGCATAAATTCCAGCCACATTCTTTATGAAATTATTATTTTCAGCTCCAGACAGCTTTTGATTTACAGGGGCAATAAAAGCCAGAAACAGACTTAGATGGTACAAATAAATCGAATGGATTGAACATCACCTATAAGGTGCACTTAAAAAACTTGCAATACCAATTTTATGTACAGATCTTCTAAATCAAAGCCACCAAATGGTCTGACCTAAGATCATTCACTTTCATAGTCTTCTTCATCACCGAATGAGAAGACAGACGCATCCGCTGCCATTGCCTTGAATTCACTTTCTGTGTTAGCAGCTCCGAGGCCAGGGATAGCATCCTTTTTCTGCTCGCTGGGCGCATTTGTCGGTTGGGAGCCCACATTTCCCAGAGAAACTTGTTCTGTTGCACGAGCTAAGTTTGCAACTTGATCTGATTTAGGATTTGTTTCAGAATTGGAGGAAGTGGTTGAGCCAGCTCCTCCATCTGCAGAGGCTGCTCGAGCTTGCCTTTTTTTTGCTGAACCAACTTCCTCTGCCTCACTGTCCGAAAATACATCATCTTGATTTCCTGAGTTTTTATTCTCATTTGGAGCAGTCGTTCCCTGATTAACTGCGGCAGGAGCTGAACCTGAGCTTTCATTTGATTCTTTGGTAACAGTCTCGGAGCTAGGACTTGCTGGAATAGGGCCAGTGTAGTCCACTAATACAACCTCCACCTGGAAGCCTGGGGAAGGCAATTTCCTCTGCAACAGTCCAACCCATATAGGAGTTAATATATGCAACAAGAAGAGAGATGGCACTCTCTATACATTAAGGCTACAACTTAGGAAGGAAAAACATCGGCAGAGGTAATGTTTATCAGTGTTGCCAGAACAGTATTTGCCCACGATGATGATCAGCATTGAAATGATCATCTGATGACATTTTCTATGCCTACCTTGTCGAATCCATCAAGGTCGTTGGTGTTTAGAATTTTCCTGTTTTCCATCATGGTTGTGTTCAACCAGCTGAAAATCAAAAGAAATGAGACAGGTTTTTACTCCATTTTATAACGTGTAATAAAAAATTAATTTAGTCACAGAAAAGCTAGACCACAAACCAGTAAAAATCTCCTTGGCGGTCATGAAAATGGATTTTGAAGTCTCCAGCCAATTCTGCCAAACCTGGTTCTCCAGGCAGAGCAAAGACCATAACCCCTTTCTTTGGAGCACTAAACCAAAAATCTTCTGGCTGTGGAGAAGAAAATGTACTCAAGATGCTAGGAAGGAAGCCTTCGGCATATAAATAAAATATAAGACCATTTTAAAAGAATAACTATCAGCAAAAATTCACACCAACGTACCGACAAATCCTTAGTTCTGGGATGCTTTTTTGAGGAGAAGAGAACACCTGAGTATTACAAGAGCATTAAAGAAAGATCAATCATCAGATTACAATTACCCTTCTTGCATAAGATCTTAAAAACCATTAAGTATTTCAGAAAGGAAAACGTAATCAGAATTGCAACCTAAGCTCCAAGCCAGCACCTCTACAGCAGTTAAGCTTTCAACCTTAACACTCCAGTCTTATACCAGACAATGACTAATAAGACGCAATACAAAGATAAGGCACTTTTAAAATAAAAGTTTACAATAGCCAACAGTGTTAGTAGAATACCACCAAGGTATTCTGCTTTTCTACACATTCATTTATGCTTGTAGTACAACCATTGATTTAATTAATTACAAACGAATGTCAGGTAATATTAAAATATGTATTAGTTATTAAGATCCATACATGTCAAGAAATTCTTTCCCAAGAGGTCTTAAAGTAGCAAGTGGAGTTGACAGTGTTTGTTCAAGTCTAAGTGATGAACTTCTGTAGAAAGGTTTGTTGAAGGAGAATAAAAAATTAACCATTAAAAACCATATAAACATGCAAATGCAATATTTAGCAAAAATAACAAGAATAGAATAAGAAAATTATACTACAAGTCAAATGAAACAAACAAGTTAAACAAAGTGAAAACTTCGGTAATTGCATCACTGACAAGGACAGTTAAGCCATTGCAAGAAAAATCATGAGATACAGCAAGGACGCAACAACACACCATTATGATCAGATACAGTTATATGGGGCCTGATCCAGTAAGGACACCTGTGAAGCCGAAAACCTCTAAGCATGCATCTGCACGACATGTGATTACAATATTCAGTACCTACGCAAATGATATGATGGCATGAAAGTAAAACAGAGTTTGTTGTATACCTGCGTCCAGGCTGGTTCTCTCCGTTGAAGTATGTTAAAATACGTTCAAAATATTTGACATATCTCTGGGGAAATAAATTAAAAAAAGATAAGCACGTGGATAGGCAATTCTCCAAATCAACATATAGTAAGCAAATATGCGCTTACAATTTGACTCGGAAGAACAAGCCCTTTGCCATCCACGCATCGTTTCTGGTTGTAGTAGTCCATGGACTCCTCAGCAGTGGGAAAGAACTGCAAAAACACAGCAAAAATGTTAACAATTAAGGGCAGTAAAACTGAACTAAGTAGTATGAAAATTCTCTCCAAATTTATTGAAAGATCATTCAGAAATATTCTACATATATCTTGCCTTCAAGTACAGTAGAAGGCTAGAAATCATTAATCCTGTCCTCGCCATTCCAGCCTTGCAGTGCACGACAACAACATTCTCAATATCTTGCTTCAACCATGAATATGCACTTTGACAAAATGATATGATCAGTTGAATTGGGGGACAATTATGGTCATCAAATGGGAAACTGGCCACCTGAAGCAAGAATTCAATAAGTATAAATAAGAAGCTGCCATAAAACTTCCGATAGCTATGTAACCTAAAATTTGAACAGTCAAAACAAACATCAGCTATCTCAATATCCTAAACTAAACAAAAATAAATAATAAATAAATAAAGTTAAAGGAATTAAGTGTCATGTTCTTTTTAGAATTAAACAAAAATTTGTCAAGAGAAAAACTTGAGTTAAATGATTTAATCGCCTGCTTTCACAATATCCCAGTAACTTTTATTTTCAATTTGAATTTCCTTAACACAATATATGCTCTGTGATGCTTCCAACTGTTACCAAATGATTTCCATCATCTATGAGGGACATATCAATTGAATTATAGTATTATACTGAGTTAATATAATCATTTTCCAAAGCTTAGCCATAAGGCCCATATAACCATAAGCAAGACACATGTGAACCTACTAGCCAACCAACCACAGATCAGACCTCTGTTACTGAATATAATTATAAAACTTATCTTAGTTCTTTCTTCCAGTAAATCCAAGTCAAAAAGCAATCACTTACCTTCCCTTCAAATAATGATGCATCATAAAGCCTCTCTGAACAAAGATTGTAAACTTTGTACTTGTCCTGCAGATATGAAGCAGATTAAAAATAAGGCAAATGACCCATTTATACCAAAAAGAAGGATGCATATACCAGCTCAACAAATAAATAATAAAATAAGAACCAAATGACTACACTTGATAGCAAAATCTGCATTAGTTTGTCCTCAAACATCAGACTTGGATCTGGTATGAGCATAAACAATTCTAAATAATCTATATGCAATAAAGAAAGTAAAACATCTCGTTTATGATAAACACACAAAAAAGCAGTCGAATTTATATTGTTATACACAGAAACGCACACTAAATGTACTTCAATAATATCTGTGACTAATCAGATAACGGTTGAAATATTTAATCAAATAAACCAAAAGGAGAAATTATAATATATACATATAGCAAGATCCAGGTTAACGGTGAGCACGTCAAAGATAAATGCCAGGTAGTATTTGCTGGAAAGAAATCTTTATTGAACCAGAGGATGAGAGGCTAAGAAATATGAAAAGTCTAACTTAATAAGCAGCATTGAAGCAGCAAAATAGTGTTTGGTAAACATGAAGGCAATCAAGGACAAACTTGATTAACACCTCCAGAGTTCAAAATGGATTTTTGTCACTTTTGGTGCAAACACATATAGATTTTAATGCCCAGCCTTAGTTGTCTAGGATATTAAGAGCCCACTCTGCTCTTTTCCTTTATAAGCTCAAAAAAGCCAAGGGTTTGACTTGAGAGTTAGGGAATTTTCTTTAAAACACAGTTGACAACCCAGACAATTACTTGACAAAAGGTATCACAAATTGATTTCGAATAATGTACTGAAATAGAAGAAAAGGTTTTACCTTGTGATGAGTTTCAAAGAATTTAATCACTTCTTCCATGTGGTTCCGATATAACCCCTGCACCACATATCTAAATCCATTTATGCAATTCACACGAAAAAACTTAACAATAAACTAAGGGTTAACTATCCTCACCTCAACATATCCGAAAAACCCCGAGCTCATATCACCAGCAGGGAACCCCATAGCAATTATGTTCTCAGTGATATATGTCATATCCAAATCAAATCCTCCTTCCTAGAAATAAACATACAATAAGAAGATGATTATTATATAAATTACTGTATCTAATATCAAGCAATGGATATATCTTTGGAACATTCTATAGTGCATTGGTGTATCCATACACCATTAAAATTTTTCCTTGTTTTGACATGATTACATGTAATGCACGTGACTTGAAGCAAGTAGCTGCATGTGACAATGCTAAAACAAGTCAAAATTTTAATGGTGGGCAACCCCTATATGTTTTTACTCTAGAAACTTATAGATATTAATATTAAGGGAAGAAAATCAATGTTGTATGAAGAATTGTGTCAAAAAGTCTCATGTTAAGTTGCACTCCTCTCTTATTACCTAAATCATAAAGAGTATCATGTCTACCGATTACCAATGCTACATGAAAGCTGAAATCAATTTCTATATAGAAGAAAGAAAATGACAGAAAACACAAGCACTGCGATTCATTAGCAAGTTATTCAAATAGAATAAATATATATTTGCTGTCCCACCTGGTATCTTCTTTTATTTTGAGAGACAACATGCCTAGCCTTGACCTGCACAGCCTTGACTGCATTCTTGGATGAGTCAACCAATCCCTTTGTAAAGGTTCCAATAAAACCAGACTGTGCAGTTGTTGAAGTTCCTTCAGAACTATCATCTGTCTGAGGAGATTTTGGAGACGAGCGCAGCCCTAAACCACTAGTAAAACGTGCAAAGGGTGATTTTCCATTATTTACAGTTGATGAATCATCTTCTGTAGCAGAGAATGGCTGAGGAATTTTCAAACTTTTGGCCCATGTAGATATGCCAGTAGCAGATAGCTTTGATTGTGTATCAGCAGAATTATCAGTCCCCAAATCTGCAGTGGCAGAACGATTTACTTCAGCAGCCTTAACAAGAGGTGGAGCTGATCCAGAATCCATTCCTACACACTTCTCAAATGTGATTGATGTTCAAAGTTCAAGAACCCAGCATGTAAGATCAATGTGAAAGTTACAACTGCAAGCATAAAGATGACATATTATTAAAGCAATGAAGGAACATCGAATTATTCCACAAACATGGAATTTGCATCCACAAAAGAGAGATAAAGACCATATAGGCCTCAATGCCTAGAGCAAGTGTCACATCAGGTGAGAAATAAATATACAAAGGGTGCAAAACAGATATATGATTCCTTTCATTTCTCTCAATAGCTTTTTAGTCTCTCTTTCTACCCTTCTTATCTCATTGCATCCATTTAGTGCAAAATAAGAAATGGCCAAAGAAGAAAATCTCTTGTAAACAAAACAAAAAAGAAAATGAAGGTTGGATACAAAACACTTGGATTTCTGGTTCATGTATAGACCTAAAAAATGTTTGGATTTCTCCTAATCAACATCGCAATGACCAACACACTGTATATATGGAAAAATTTCTATATAATAAAATCAATTACCACATCCACAATCAAACCAACAATTTTGGCTCCACTCGTTTATACCACAGATATTATAAGAAGAAAACAAGACTCAAGATTAATATACACTCATAACATTAAACTTTCAGTTATATTTCACGAAATCTTTCAGTAAGTTCCCAAGAATTAACAAGAACAAAAAAATAATAATAATAATGACCAAGATTTATCGAAAGCGAACGCATTTCTTAAACATTACTTCGATATCTGCAGAGCCTTAAGGCCCCATTACAATTAAAAAACAACATCAATGCATTCTAAAAAAACCGGCATGCTTGATGCTTCCTAAATGGAAGAAATGACTGCCACTACCATTTTTGCTTTCTCCACGAAGTTTTCAGCTTGTGACACGCATTCCATACTAAAAACTCTTGCTTTTGCATTGCAACAACCAAAGAGAAAATTTTGCTATGTAAAGCAACAAAATTATAAGTAAATGAGAAAATGTTTTCACGATTAACAAAAACAAAACAGCAATTGTAGCTTCTACTCACATAATATATTGCTAACAAATATAGAATTCTTTTTTTTTAAAAAAATAAATCTATATTCGCCACGAATTTATAAAACGAACAAATAAAGCTATAATAAAGACGAAACTTAATCGAAAATTGTAGATCTATGGCCAGGATATTATCTTACCAAGATTTAAATGAGTCCAGTTCAACGGTGCTGAGGATCACGTGCGAGAGTGAAGTGAAGCCGAGCTAGGGTTTCAATAAGAGCGAGAGAAGACGAAGAGAATGATACACATTGAAGAATCGTTATTTTGATGGCGTTGCCACGTAGCAACGCTCATGGTTCGCTGATATAGCAGAAACCGATCGATGCGTGTTGTGATTTGGAGTTAGATTGCCATCTGACGGTTAGAAAATGTACTCGAGTTTGGGTCCCGTGCTCTTCGCTACACTAAAACGCTTTAGGTAATGGCCAAAAATCCCTTCTTTTTTTTTTTGCCCTTTTTTTTTAAAATTAATCACGTTAATTATAAGTGGAGTTATAAGTGGAGAAGTATCGAGACATGTCGAAATTAAACCCCTTCTAATATGGTATGGATATCTACTTTTACAACAGAAACCGTCACTCTCAACACGAGAGAGATTTATCTACATTGATTGTATTTTTACGTACAATGATAATATAAATATATACATACTTTAGCGTTTAAATGAGCGTGTGAGGCTCCTCCACTATCAAAGCAATTGACCATTAGTCTCTTCTAGTTTAATATTTGGCTAAAACACTCATATAATTTAATTTTTTTACCAAACTCCCCCCGCCCTAACGTTAACTTTTGTTAACTTAATAAGCGAAATTACACATTTACCCTTAACATAATATGGAAAAAAATATAGATAAATCTTTGCCCTCTATAATCAAAAAAGGAAAATTTAAAAGAAAAGGAGGATGGCGGAGATCCCAGATCATAGAGATCCAAGATCTATATTGTTAGAGATCGATGATTGACGATGGAGTCGGTTGATCTGATCTCATATGAGATCTCCACCATTCTTTTGTTTTTTGTCTTTTTAGTTCTTTATTTTCCTTTATTTTGAGAGATGAATGGTGGAGATCCATCTATTTATTTTTATTTTTTATTACTTTTTAAATGTTGTTAATTTTTTTTATTTGATCTCTACTGTCCAATCATATGATGGATATATGATGGATAGTGGAGATCCATCGATGTTTTAAATTAAAAATTTTAAATTATAGATTTTTAGTCACTTATCTATACGTCATTGGGTGCTTTCAAATTTTTAACGAAATATTTAATGGTTAGGGGTATTTTGAGAATTTAAATTAATGGTAAGGGGAGTTTGGTGAAAAAAAAAAAACATTTATAGGGGTGTTTTTACTATAAATAAAACTAGATAGGCAATTTTGACCATTATCCAAACTACATGGGTCATTTTAATAATTACCCTTTAAAAAATTAAACTAAGAGGTGTATTCAATCTAGAATTTATTGGAGTTTGATGGATTTTTTTTAAGTCATAGATTTTAGTGGAATTCACAGATTCTATAAATTCCATGTAGATTTTGTAAGAATTCTGTACAGAGTTTGTTAAACTTGTCCACATATTTATATAAAATTGAATGTATTTTTATTGATTTGTAATGAAAAAAAAAGTATAAATTAATAATAGTTTAAAATCTATCAAATTCTATGGGAATAAAACAATATTTGTTATGTAAGTTTTCGTTTATATTTTTCATTTTAAAATCCACTAAAATCCATTCAATTCCATCATTTAAACAAAATCTGTAAAGTCTATGACTTTTTTAATACACCTAGATTTCGATGGATTCTTAAAAGTCTGGATTCAATATATCTAGATTTTGATGAACTTTTTAAAAGTTTGTAAAAATCTGAATTGAATAGACCTAGATTTCGATGGACTTTTTTAAAGTTTGTAAAAGTATATATTAAATACACTTAAATTTCGATGATTCCTTACAAGTCTGAATTGAATACACCTAGATTTTGACGCACCTTTAAATTCAAACCAATTCTAGATTGAATACCCCCTAAATATCATATCTAGATCCGGGGTGAGGAGGAGGCTCGTGGCCCCCTTCTAAATTTGGGAGGAGGCTTCGAGCCTCCTTTATTGTCGATAAAGAGGCGATGACAATAAGGCTTGCATGGGCATCCTCATCACTTGTTGGATTATAAAAGTCGACAACTTTCTCGAGTTGTTGAAAGTGAATAGTCATCAACCCTCGTGTTGTTTAAGAGGGTCTCTATGTTGGTTGGTAAAAGGAGAAGCTCATTTCCCCTTTACAGATTAAGGGTAGGCCTCATCTCGTTTTGTTTGTGGAATAGACTTTTTATGTGGTGTCATAATGGTTAAGGCTTAATTTTTTTTTTTTTTTTTTTTTTTTACTTGGGGGGAGTGATGATTCAAACTCGGAACCTTAACTTTATTAAGAGGTACGGTTACCATCAGACTATACATACGACTGCAATGAAAACTTATTAGCCTTTATTGTCATTATTATTATTATTAATTTATTTTTAAATATTAATAACTATGAGCAATTTAGCCTTTTCATTAATCAATCAATCAATCAAAGTCAACTTTAAAAATAAGGAAATCTAATTGATATATATATATATATATATATATATATATATATATATATATATATATATATATATATATATATATATATATATATAGCACAAGACCCAAGCCACAATCTCAGCACTTGTGAAAGTTTACTACAATTAAAATGCATCTAATGGCCCTAACCTCAGGCCCGGTTTGGACACATGCCCAATGTTAACGAAAGCACACAACACAGGCCCATAAATGGGCAAATCCATCTGGTCAGCCATCAAGTTGAATCAAACAGACACCAAGGTCTTGATGGACCTTGATAATTTGATTTGTAGAACAACTACTCCTTTCAAGGGATTTACCCTGTCTCCACTCTCCACTCACTTTCTTAATAAGACGCTATCTCTCCCACCCTTACTGAAAATTCGACCTAAAGATTAGATACCGAAAATTACTCTTTCTCTTAAAGCAGTCAATCTGAAGAAACTATCTCAATTCGAAGGGAACCATTTTGGCATCCACCATTGTAGATTGGCGGTAATTGGTCACCCAAACTCCGGCGCCGCTATCCGTCTGACCAAGTTTATTAGAGCACACTACATTCTGGAACAGGGAGTATACCTCACTTAATTATTTCTATTTTTCTTAATATTTGAACTACATTGCTGACCTGAGCATTAGAGTTCCCTTGGTTGGCACTAACCTGAGCATTAGAGTTTCCAAGCGATCATACGATCTTGGTTTGCTTGTTTTGCAGGTTGGTGTCCATTCAGATCAATTACAGGTCTGACCGTCTATAAAATGCTATTTGTTCTCTGGTTGCACTTATATCAAACTTCAGAGGAGATCCGAATATATTTACCTATTTTATAATAATATAACTAATAAAAAAAAGGAAAATTAAGATGCCTCTGTTATCGTTTTTTATTTTTCAAAAAAAATAAAAATGAAAACAATATTTATTTTTATTTTTATTGTTTTCATTTTCATTTTCGAAATATGAAAACATATATGGTAGATTGTTATACTAAAAACAATATTATGAAAATGTATCTGTCAGTACATATCTAATTTTTATATAACTTTTAAATTTTTTATAAGGAATAAAATAAATTTTTAATTTTATTAAATTTAAACATTAGTAATGAATTTAGGAAATTAAAAAAAATCTTATTTGTAAACATCAATCCTATACCAGTGCAATCCATTTCCTCGTACAATGGATTTAAAAATCATTCCAAGCAATTCAAGTGGTCAATGTGAACCAAGTAATAGAAATTTCATTTTTACAAATAAGATCATCAACCAATATGTGTAGATCATCAACTCTGACGTGCCTTTTTCCAGGTTCCCACCAACTGGATAACAAGATTAGATTTTGCTGTACCAGATAACAATGCTTCTATTTTGTGTAAACATAGTACTAATTGCTCAAATATTTTTACATGAAAATTGATGTTTTTTTTTTTTATATATATCAATCAACTATTGTTTGATGGTTGGATTTTATAGAGCTTTTCTAATTCAGGTAGAGACAAAGGGTATTGTTAGGATTTTTTTTTTTCAATATTAAAATTCAAAATTTTATATAAAATTCCTAATATTCATTTAATTACGCTGACCGTTAATTCTAAAAGATCATGACAAACTTAAGAGGTCATTGAGGTATAAGCATATAAAAAGGCAAACTTTAGGGAGTTTTGGCATAATTTGGTCTTATGGGAAGCATGACAAGGACTTAAAAAAGCTCTTCATATCATAGACAATTTCTAACACCAAACTCACACAAACATTTTCCATTCCAACAACAACACAGGCCATGTAGATTAATGTAAAAATTAACATAGAAGAGAATTTAGACTATTAATGAGTACTGGTTTCTATCTTAATTTACAGAACGAAAAGAAACTGGGTCATTGACAGTTGCGTACTAGTTCCGGTTTGAGAATATATTAATGCTTCTGTACAATAATAACCATCAAATTAGCATATTTGGTTTAAAAAGGGTCACAGCTGCTGGTACAGCATTTCTTCCTCAAAACCTTTTCAAGTCTGAGTATTGCATCCATGGAAACCATATTCTTCTTCCAGACCCTAAAATCAATCTCAGTTTTCTCAAACACTACTGATCTTCTTGTCTCCATCAACTTGAAGAGGCTTAATAGCGCTAGCAGGAACTCGTTTCAATGCCTTCACTGCCAACGGATTGCTCGTGCTCTGCATTAAATTTTGATAATTAATCAACAGATGAAAACATATGATGAAAATGTTTATCTGACCCTATTTATATATATAAAAAAAAAAATAGTTAAGTGTTATGATTTTTAGTTACCATGTGGCAAGTTCTGCCTTTAACGTCACATACGGGATAGTCCTGCGGGCAGCAGCTGTAATGATCGTCACAGCAGGTGGCGGATTCAAGAGGGCAGCAGCCCCATCCAAAACAGATATCACCATACTTGTACATGCAGCAGCATGTGCTCCCTGAAGGGCACGAGTAATAGTCATCGCAAACAGAGGAAGGGCGGGGGGGGCTAACTGGAGTTGGAGGAGAGGGACCAGGGTTAGGTGGGTTCTGGCCCTTCTTAGTGGGGTACGAAGCCTCCATTGCAATGCCGCACTTGCCAGTTTTGGTGTTAGCCAAATTGCGCTCCATCTTGATGTATCCATTCTCACCCCAACTAGGACCCCATGAGTTCTTTACAATCCAGTAGTCTGTACCATTTTCAGTGCCATACCCAACAGCAAGCACCCCGTGGTCTAGTTCTGTTCCACAACGTCCAGTGAACACACCCTGAATTTAAAGAAAGTTATTAATGTAATGTGCCATAAAAAAAATCTGTTTCTTCAAGAAATTCTGTTACAACACTCTTGTTCTCATAGTTGCAAGCAAGCAATTGAGAAGCATGATGATATCAAATTAGTAAAGTTTTGACAGGCTAAAATGGATCATTCTTCCAAGATAATACTTTGAAATGGCAAGTTTTAAAAAATATTTACTAGTCCAGGAACATAAAGTGTAAACAAATTTGGATTCTCGGCTCACTGAATACATAGTAGAGTAGATTACACAATTCATTGACAATATATAGACAGAGATAAAAACGATCAAAGGATCGACGCTTTACCGATTCATAAAGTTGGAACTCCCTGCCACCAGCTTCAATGGCAACACTAACAGGTTGATTTGCCAGGGCCTTCTGCAAGGATTTCTCATCATTTTCTGGAACATCTTCATAACCATCAATGGTAACAACCTTGGCATTTTTCTGCAAGGCAAGAAAATTATTAGAAAACTACGATATCTGACTAAGAACATCTCACGTCTCTTCAAGAAAGATGTAACCTGGCTAATTTAACACCCACCCTGCTAGGGTCACAGTTTGCTTCAGCAGCTCGGTAAGGGTAATCCTGTTCAGTATCAATGCCACCATTTTGAATAATAAATTCAAAGGCATAATCCATGAGACCTCCATTGCAACCCTGGTTATATGATCTGTCACAATCTACTAGCTCCTGTTCCGATAAAGAGATTAAATCACCAGTTACAATCTGGCTTATTCCTTCCACTGAACCCACGGTCGAGAATGCCCAGCAACTCCCTTCATTTAAAATTGCCCAATTTTATGAGTTGAGTAACAAGACATTGCAATAACTATTACAAATTAAAGATTTACTTAAAATAATGCATAAATCTATTCAATCACCAAGAAGAGAACACAAACTGTCCAAATTAAATTGATTTGATAAAGTATTCCTTATGAGTTGAATAAGGATACAGAACCTTCGAAGAATAATAAAACCGATACCGGTCGGGTCATGGGTTAATATAGGAAGCAACTACAATAGCTGGTCTGCACACTTTTTTTGTAAGCAACTACAAGTCTACAATAGTTGGGGAGAGGTCTCCCCACACGTTTTTTTTATTTATTTATTATTTGTTGTTTGAGACTCGTACCCTGCAAGGGTTTGAAGGGAAAGTGCAGTATCCATTTAAGAAGGATTATATCTTCATACAAAAGCAACCCCATATGTTTTTCAAATTTCAATCATCTGATTGTGATGAGCAAAGAAAACACAATGAAATTTCTAATCAATCAAATTGGTTCAATCAATTGTAATTGCCTAAAAAATTGATTCGTAAAATTTTCTAGAACCCATCCAAACAACAACAAGACACATTACGACAACTACAAAATCACTGAAAACAGAAACAGTAAAAAAAAAACATACCACATTGGCCTTGATCCTTGACAGGGACGACGGCACCCTTCTCTCTCCAATCGACAGAGGCAGGCAAGTCATCGCCTTCCTTGAACAAATACCTCTCAGTCTTCAACTTCTTCCCAGCCAACCTGCTGTTCTTTCTCTTCTTGGTACCCAAATACATGGCCCTGAACTGCTCGTTCGTCAAATCAGCAAACTTGTTCAAACCCACCTTGTAAGTCCTCTCCGCCGAGTTGTGTTCGTCGACAAACCTCAGATTGTCCTTGAATATCTCGAACCGCTTCTCCATCTCACCCAGACCGTTGTAGTTCTTCTTGTGTTTCACCAACCACGACTCGTACAGCCTCCTCATCTCGGCCTCCGACCTGCTCTTCACCGGCTCGCCGCCGTGCTTTATGTCGTAGTTGATGATCGACATGTCGGCGGCGAGAGCCGCCGACGAGAAGAACATCACAAACAGAGCAGCCAAGGCTTTGCTTTTCCACGCCATTGTTGTTGTTGTTGTGTTGGAGAATAATGGGTGCAACTCTGTTTTGTGCATGAGAATATAAAGAGATGGGGATTGGTTGTGCTGAGGAGAAAATAACTGCGTTGAAACAGGAGGTTGTAGTTGTCACGCTAGGTCATGTGAACAACCTATATATGGAAAAAGTGTCGATGTCGTGTTGCGTGTGGTTTTTTTCAATGTGAATTAGGATTTTTAGGAGATTTAATTGGCATGTGAATGTAATTGTTGGATTTTTAAAATAAATATTTTAACCTCATCGTCTTCTGCGCTGTGACACGTCAGAGATATGCGTATCAAAGGTCGGTTTCTTTGTACTTTATTAAACTCAATTTTTTTAACCGATTATTGTGTTTTTCTTTAATTAATTAATTCTCGTTATAATATTTTTCATATCAATTGGTTACATTAAGTCCAATATTGTTTGTTATTAAAGGCGTTCATTTCACCTGACAATGACTCATATTTGAGTCGTCAGCACTGTTCACAAAATTACTTCTCCAAAACCTTCCTAAAAATATACTAAATATAAAAAATAATAGAGAAATAAAATAGAAAATAATAACAATTACCACAATACAATAATTTACGTGCAAAACTCTAAAAGCAGAAGAAAAACCACGGTCATCAGAAAGAAATTTACTATGTGATAAATTGTTACAATCACACAATACTATTCTTTCAAAACTACCATACCAATACACCCACACTCTCTCAAAGTATAAAATAATTCATACCTTTCTACACTCTAAAATAAGAGAAATAAGAAAGAAATTTAATTATAATTAAATACAATGCTTTAAGTATATTTAATTGGTGCAATTATAAACTAAGGACTTGGTCTCCTTATATAGTCTTGAGAAGCCTTGACATATTCTTATTTTTCCAATGTGGGATTCATATCCTTTCATTATCTTTTTTTTTACTTTCGTTATTTTACCAATTTTCAACAAGCACCGCAAATGGTATTTTAAAAAAATAAATAAAAACTTAAAATTATATTTAAAAATTTAGTATTTACATCCAACTATGCATCAGCTCTACAGGTAAAATCTGATAATAACCGACCTTTTTCAAATCGTAAATCTCTATAACTAAAATAATAATAGATTGGATGAGATTGAACTAGTAGTTTATCCTTTACACTTATTTCTTGTGAGTTCGAGTCGTGTATTCCTTACTAAACTTTGAATTAATTGTAATGTTAAAAAAAATTATATCTAAATATTATTTATATTTACATTATCTCTAAAACTCAAATTAAATTATAAATCAATTTCGTGACGTTACTTCAAATCTTGGAGCATAATGAGTGGATGGTTAGAAATTAAATATATATATATATATATATTTTGACATACCACTTGCAGTGCTGATGACTCGAATCTGGGACATTATCAAATTGAATGAGCGTCTTAACTACCGAATCACATTGGACGGTGGTAATTTAAATATATATTTAAGTCATCATTTTTAAGCTAATATAATATACATTTAATAAATTATAATCTTTTTGTCAACAAATGATTAAACCTTTATATCTAACAATGAATTAAATTTGTGTTTTGTACAGTCCCTTTTAATTTCAAGTGACGTGTATCTCTTCTACCTATTTTATAAGTATGTGTAAATAGTTTCTTCTTAGTATTATGGGGTAGATATCGATAGTCCATCCAGTGGTTGATTTTGACAAGTTCTATGTACTATTGACCTGCATGTAGTGTTTGGTTTCATCATAAATGGATTTTAGCTCACATAAATTTCTGTTATATTAATCTAATAAAATACCCAGATTCATTTTACAACATAAAAAATTTGGAATTGTAATAAAATAAGTGACGATCAAATTAGAAGTTTATGTATGTAGAATTAAGTGTGAGTTTGAAATTACTTTAACTTAAGAAATAATAATTTATTTCATAAGTTAGAAGTAAACTTCTCAAAAAAAAAAAAAATTATTTCATAATATATTTCTCGCGTTGATCATATAAGAAGTATATTATGAAATAAACGAATTTTGAAAAGTTTATCAAACTTTTTTTTGTCCTAACTTATTAAATAAGTTATTATTTCTCCAACTAAAACAATTCCAAATAAACCAATTTGAATGGGAAAGTTATATTATTTAAACTAAACCGTTAATTAAGGTATTGTTTGTTTTATAAATATGCAACAAAATCTTTTTATAAGCTTAATTAGGTTGAGTGGTTGGTAACCGATGACAGATAATAATGATCATAATAAAACAAGGTTTTTCTTTTCTAATCTTCCTGATTAAGTAAATGTCTTTATTAAGACATAAGATTTTCTAACATTAGTTTAAACTTAGTTGACTAAACGATCACATTGATCCGATGATATGCGCTTCACATTAAGTTGATAAGAATCACAGTTGTATTAATATTGTATCTCATTCTACGATTTTATATTCAATCTTAAATCCCAAGATTATGGAACATGGTTAAGTTGATAAGAATCACAGTTGTATTAATATTGTGTCTCATTCTATGATTTCAATTTGAAATAGTTTAAAATTGCAAATAAAACAAATATATATTAATGAAAACTAACAATTACTAAGTGGATTAGGAGTTTAACAAGATCTTTCGAAATCGAAATACCCTAATCTCTATTCAATTATCCATTTGAGATATATATTTTCTTCCTCATATCCATCCCCGTTTCTAAGTAAGCAAGGTGGATTTGGGGAATCCCAAAATAAAGATAAGGATATTCATTCTCGCTTCGTCAATCCACATATTTGATAAAAAAAAAAAGTTAAATTTTTATATTTAACATCAGAAAAATGTAACTAACATTCATAATATACATTATAATAATATTTAATATGACAAATTGCAATGAAATACACTGAACATTTGGCCATATTACAATGAAACTGAACTTTTATTTAAATTACAACTTTGTATATCAAATAATTACTAATTCGGTCCCTAACTTATTTAGAAATATTATTATATGATCTATTTTTACTTTATTAAATCACATGATCTCTAACTTTTTCAAAATACATTAATTTAGTCCATGTGGTTAAAATGTTGACAGTCAAACCTGACATAAATTATAAATTAATCATTTTACTTTTTTAAAAAAATTAAATTAGAAAGACAATTTTATCTTCCAATTTTTTACATTTGAACAATTTGACCTATTTAAATAGTGAAATTAAAAATTGATATGTGTTATAAAAACTTAAAGTATTTTTTAAAAAACTTAAAATATTTTTAAAAACACTTAAAATGGATTAAATAAAAAAATAAAAATGATAATATTTATTAAAAATTAAAAATAATTTAAAAAATTTAAAAATAACATCATTTATTAAAAATAAAAATAAAATTAAAGATAGAATACTTATAAACTCAAAATTTAGTTAAAAAATTAAAATGTTAAAATATTATATATACATTATATATATTATAAAAATAAAAATATAATAATAAAACTGTAATATATATATATATGTATGTATGTATTAAATTACTAATTTTTTTATTTTTATAAGTATTCAATTTTAAATTTTAATTTATTTTTAATAAATGATATTACTTTTAAGATTTTTTTTATTTTTTTATTTTTTAATTATTTTTTATTTTTAATAAATTTTATCATATTTATTTTATTATTTAATTCTTTTTAAGTGTTTTTTAAAAAAATAAAATTTTTTATAACTTATATTAATTTCTTATTGGACTATCCAAAGATGTGAAGTTGTTAAAAAGTTAAAGGGTAAAAACGTCATCCTAATTTAATAATTTAGTTAAAAAGTGTAAAATAATTAATTTATACTTTATGTCAGGTTTAACCATCAAAAGTTTGGTCATAGAGACTAAATTGATGTATTTTAAAAATTTTAAAATATATTAGGGACCCAATTGATAATTATCCGAGATAGTTAGTTGTAGTTTATGTAAAAGTACGATTTCAATGCAATATGTGGATTTTTCATTATAATTTGCCTTATTTAATAAAAAAAAAACTTGAAAGATATTTCAAAATTTCTATTATATTAAACATCTACACAATATGAAAATTAACAATAATATTATAATCATACATTAGACTAGGTTCATGTTTTATAGAAGCAATCTAACAATTTAATTTTTAGTTTTTATGGAACTCAATGATTTATGGGGCAATCTTTAAAGAGTAAAAATGAATAAATAAAAAAAAAATAGAGATCATCATAATCAACAAGCAAAAGAATAAAAGCATAATAATTTATATAATTTGAGTTAACATTACATAATAAACTTGAATTTGTTATATTTATAAAATATTTAAATTGATAATGGGACGGGGGCAAATATCCATGGTAAAATTTACCATCTCTAATTATAAGCACGGTATTTATAATTACATCAACAATATAAGTGAGAGGTGTAACATCCCAAAGTTCGAATAATTAATATTTGGGAGTTGAGGGGTATAAACGTAATTAAATGTATATTTATTTTTATGGTTTCCAGGTGAACCAAATGGAATGGTCCAGAAATGATAAATGAAGAAAAATGAGTGAAAAACTGGGGCAGTGTGTACCGCGACTCCTCACTGCGACCACAGGTCGCGATGAACTGCTCGCGGCGAGAAAAATGGCATTTTCGGACAGTGAGCAACGCGACATGGTCACCGCGACCACAGATCGCGCTGACTGGCTCGCGACGAAAAAGTGAAAATTCTGGCAGTGAGCATCACGATCAGGGTACCGCGATGGGTGATCGCGATGAAGGCGGTGGAGTTGCTCTAGTGAGCAACGCGACCTGGTGGCGCGACCACAGGTCGCGACGACGGTCGCGATGACCGAAAGATTATAAAAAAAAATAAGTCATCGCAGAAAGCCTTAGAAAAATAGAAAGGGGGAAAAAGGGAGAGACCGAGGGAGCTAGAGAGAAAAAGAAAGAAAAGAAGAAGAAGAAGAAGAAGAAGAAGAAGAAGAAGAAGAAGAAGAAGAAGAAGAAGAAGAAGAAGAAGAAGAAGAAGAAGAAGAAGAAGAAGAAGAAGAAGAAGAAGAAGAAGAAGAAGAAGAAGAAGAGGAAGAGAAGAAGAGAAGAGAAAGAGGAAGAAAAGAAGAAAGGAAAAGAAAAGAGAAAAAGGAAAGAGAAAGGAAAAAAAAAATCCAGAAGAAAAATGCGTAAAACGGAATCCAGGTAGGTGTACACTGATTTCTGAATTTATTATAATTTTCGTTATATATTTTCAGTTGAATTTCTATATTTTGTCAAATCGAGTTTGAAACTTTATTTATGGATTTTGTATCATTGTGTTTCGTTTACGAATATTGTTAGAAATTGTTTGAAAATAATTAGGGAATATGATAGTATAATGAAATTTCTATGTTTTCAAATAAATTGTTTTGCGAGTAATGTTTGGAAACGATTTTGGAAAAATTGTATATAATTATTGTTTCGTAAATACTATTTGAAAATAATTTTAGAATATATTGATATGAGAATAAATGAAAGTTTTAGAATATATTGATATAATTATTGTTTCGTAAATACTATTTGAAAATAATTTTAGAATATATTGATATGAGAATAAATGAAAGTTTTGGCTTTGTGAAAATAATTGTTGATTTTAAACGTTTGATTCGTGAATAACTGTTGATTAATTGGAAAACGAATATAAAGTGATAACTGTTGCATCTCGCGGGGCAGACCTTGCAAGTCCAGTTTAGGCGAATCCCGAAGATAGATATTGTACTGATGATATTGCTGACTGCTGCATCTTGCGGGGCAAACCTGGCATAGTCCAGTTTAGGCGAATCTCGGAGATAGTCATTTCACTGTATCCATGACTGTTACATCTCGCGGGGCAAACCTGATATAGTCCAGTTTAGGCGAATCTCGGAGATAGATATTGTACTGTATTCCTGATAGTTACATCTCACGGGGCAAACCTGACTTAGTCCAGTTTAGGCGAATCCCGGAGGTGAACGTTACACCGATGTTACAGATGTAGAGATGTATGATGAGTGTACGACCAGAATGGAGAATGAAAGTGAATAAAATGTTACAAATTGAATATAATGAGTATAAAATAATTGAAAACTGTATTTTGTATGTTTTATTGATTGAATTTAGATGTTTTTATTAAACCGTTTTTATATGATTTCTTTCAGTGAGAAAGCTGAAGATTGAAATGTTTTTATACGATCGTATTGGAATATTTTTATTATGAAATGATTATTGACTTTAATACTTGAGTGTAGTGTACACCCACTAGGCATTATTGCTTAGCGCGTTGATTTTATCACGCGCAGGTATCAGAGACACATGGGGAAACAAAGAATAGAGAGGAAGTAGCAGCAGATTGAAGGTCCAGAGTCACAATTCTTTTGAGTAGTTACAATTGAATTTGAATTGTATATTGTATTTCATGAAGCATGCATATACAGAAATCTGTAATTTGACATGTATAGATATGTTTTGTAATAAGTGTTTTATGATTTATATTATGTTCAAATGTTTGTAAATATTATTTATATATGTTTTCTCTGAAACTGTTTGGAAGTCGCACTAAATGGCAGAGTGCGCATTGATTTGCAAATTTGGATATAGAAGTGTTGAAATTATATTGTATGATATTATTTTATTGAAAACAGGTTTTGGGAAATCTGAAAAATAGAGGAAACTCTGCCGAAATTTTTGAAAATAAAGTTTGATGGGCTCACTAGAAAAATATTTTTAAATTACAAATCGATATGATTTTCAATGGTTTGAATATATAAAGTGAATTTAGAAAGTTTTGACAACCGGTAGAGCTCCCTGGGTCGATCCAGTCGGGTCGGGTCAGGGGGTGTTACAAGAGGTGTCCCCAAATGCTATATTGCCAATCAAGATGGATGTTTCCCAACATGATACATTAGGTGAGACTTACAATTCCAAACCATAAAGGTGAAAATAAACAATTAAAATCTGTAAATGTTCACTCAGAAAGAAACGTCTTTTTTTTAAGCTGATAGTAAATGGTATTTTGGTCATTTTAATATTTTTAGATGGTCAACCATTTATTTTAATGGTCAAACTTAACGGGGAGGGGAGGTCAGTGTCAATTAATGCAAACTTTGATTTCGAGTGTAATTAGCTAAACCCCAGATAGGTTGAGTGTAATTAGTTCATTATTATTTTTTTAAAAAGTTTATTTTTTATATTTTTAATTTTTTAACCAGAAGTATTTTGGTCATTTTAATATTTTTGGATGGTCAACCATTTATTTTAACGGTCAAACTTAACGGGAGTGGAGGTCAGTGTCAATTAATACAAACTTTGATTTCGAGTGTAATTAGCCAAACCTCAGGTAGGTTGAGTGTAATTAACTCATATGAGAATGCCAAAGTCATTATCTAAAGGGTATGGTGTGTTGCAAAGATTGAAACCCATCCAAGCACATTTGAGTGTTAGAAATGGAATAAAGAGGTTTGATTTGTTTTAAGGATCAAACATTTTTTATTCTTTCAATATATTAATACATATTCACGTATCTTGAAAGATTAAATATGATATTTTTATGGGACAAAATTAAAAGTGGCTAAAAAATTATAGAAACAATTATTTTTTGCCTCAAATGAAAAAAAATAATCGTTTTTAGCTATTTTGAAAAAAAATAACATAAATACCTTTTAACCACCCACTGACTGAATAATTATAAAAAGACCTCAAAAAATTAAAAATTACAAAAAAAATCCATTAAAAATTGCTGAAAAACCCGTTTTACACAATAAAACAAAAACATTTTTTTTCTTTTTTCCACTATTTTTCTATATTTTTTTCCCTTCTATGGCAGTAGCTTTTTCTTTTTGTTTTGTCACTTCCTTTTTGTCTTTTTTTATTAAAACTAGTTATACACCTTTATTTTTTAGACACTCATAATTTTGTCTTTACCAACTCAATTATATCAACAAAATCAAAACTTAGAAATAATTTTAAGAAATTTTTTTATTTTTATTTAGAATGTATTTTATGGATTTTTTTTTAAATTTTTTATTTTATTTGTATATTATATTTGATTTGTGATTGAAACAATTTGGGTGATATTATAGTTTATTTTTGTGAAATTTTAATGATTATGGAATATGTTAGTGAAAAGTTAGTTAGTGAAACGTTAGCTAGTGAAAGATTTGTTAGTGAAATGTTTAGTAATAATATTTGTTAGTGAAATGTTGGTTAGTGAAATGTTAGTTAGTCAAATGTAGGTCAGTGAAAGATTGAAAATTCAATCTTTAAGCGACCGTACTGTTGTCTATGTCATACCGTGTATTGTCAATGTTAAACTTTCGATATATCAATTCAACCAACCCTGTAAGTTTCAACCTTTTAGAAACCAGTACTCCAACCAGTGAACTACCAACATAATCTAGACCATGCCATTGTCCATTTGAGTAAAAGTTTACGGGCATTCATTTTCTGAAATAAGAGAAATATTTAGAAGATGCAACATTTCACAAAAAACATTAATAAAAGTAAATTTTACTGATAATGTTTCACTCAAAACATTTTAGTAATAACATTTCACTTAAAATAATTACACCTTAAATATTTTATGAATATATATTTCACTAACCAACATTTCACTAAACAACATTTCACTAACTAATATTTCACTAATCAATATTTCACTAATCTACATTTGACTAACTAACATTTCACTAACAAACATTTCACTAACCAACATTTCACTAACCAATATTATTACCAAACGTTTCACTAACCTACAGTTCACTAACAAATCTTTCACTAACTAACGTTTCACTAACCTACATTTCACTAACAAATCTTTCACTAATTAATGTTTCACTAACTAACTTTTCACTAACATATTTCATTAAAATTTCACAAGAATAAACCCTAATATCACCCAAATTCTTTCAACCACAAATCAAATGCAATATACAAATAAAATAAAAAAGCTTAAAAAATCTATAAAATACATTCTAAATAAATACACAAAATTCTATAAAATTACCTCTAAGTTTTGATTTTGTTGATAAAGACAAGATGAAAGGTGTCTGAAAAATAAATGTGTGTAACTAGTTTTAATGAAAAAGATAAAAAACGAAGTGACAAAACAAAAAGAAAGAGCTGCTGCCATAGAAGGAAAAAAAAATATAAAAAGAGTAGAAAGAAGACAAAAGTGTTTTTGTTTAACGTGTAAAATGAGTTTTTTAGTAATTTTTAATGATTTTTTTTTATAATTTTCACTATTTTGGGGTCTTTTTATAATTATTCAGTCAGTGGGTGGTTAAGTGTATTTATGTTATTTTATTTTCAAATTGATTATAATCGATTATTTTTTTATATATAGCTAAAAATAATTTTATCAACAATTTTTAGGCAATTTTTAACAATTTTTACTATTTTTTTTATTCTCCTTTTCAATCATAAAAAACTTGTTAACATAAACCCTATTACAATATAAGGTACCAAATTGTGACGGTTCATTGGCAAAAAATGACATGCTAATGAACTCAGATTCAGTTCTGATGCTTAACTCAAGAACGGTGTGACCTTAAATTTTTCAATAGAGCATTCAAATCAGAATAAGATGACCCACCATCTTCAACAACTCGCCTTGCCATCTCCCTATGCACCGTAGCCTTGCTTCTCATTTTCTCAGCTTCTTCGCCAAACATTAACCGAGTTACTGCATTTGCTATATCATCTTTCTTCATTATAAATTTCTTGTCATCTATCCATCTAGACCATTCCTAGGTACCAACTCCAACTCCTATTCTTAGAACATCCGTGACAACTTTTTCATTAAAAAATTGCTCTCCTAGAGTGGCTATGTTACCATTGGCACACCAGCAGCAATACTCTCCAAAATTGAGTTACATTCACAGTGAGTCAAAAACCCCTCAGCAGCTTCATGTTCAAGAATTTGTATCAGAGGTGTCCATCCCCTTTTTATGAAACCCTTCCCTTGCATTCTCTCCTCAAATCCTTCTGGCATCCACTCTTCCTTGTCTTCATTATTTATTTGAACCCATATGAAGTGATGTTTAGAAGCTTCAAGACCCATGGCAATCTCAAGTAGTTGAGCAGCTGAAAACCGGAACACGCTTCCAAAACATACGTAGAGTCTAGCCATCTTAAGCACTCTTGTCCATCCATTGAGGCTGTTTTGAAATTGGACCAATGTGCCAAGCCTGTCGTCCCATGACCTTCCTGTAGTGTTCTGTGTATGCTGGTTCGAGCTCATGGAAACTATTGATGATGACTCCATAGCTTGTCAACTCTGCTTTATGAGATTGATCCAGACGCTTTGCAATTTCATTCTTATCTGCTTCTCTTATGAAATTTGATCGTTGCAATCTTGTTAACTTCACATGGCCTGGAAGGCCAGGTATTGTGAAGGGTTCTAAATCTGATGTAACTCTTTTGTGAGGTTCATGGCATCTTATGCAATCAAAGGCACATAGAGCAAAAAAAACTGGTTCCATAAAAAATTAGCCTTGGAATTCCAAGCCTGCCTGTAACTTCTGTAGCCCTTGGAAACATCATGTCAGGGCATTCTTGTAGGAGCTGTTCAAAAGGCTGTTGAAGCAGGATATGAGCTACTTTAAAATTAATAGCCATTTCTGGTGAAGTGATGAATTCCAAGTTCTCACATCCTTCAGGCAGTCCAGCCTCTACAGAGGGAAACTTTATTACCCTAATATCGATATCTGCACCAAATTGCCTATCTTTTTCAATTTTTTCAGAGATGAAAGGAGTGTTGAGGGGTGTAGAAATGATGGTTGCTTTCACTCCATGCCTGGCAAACAATCTGGCCATTTCTATAGTTGGGATTAGGATTTCATCAGCCATCTGTGGAAGGAAAAAAATGTGAAGCTGATACGGTTGTGAATCCATGTACCCTTAGATCTAGGAATGCCAAAAAAAGGGGATAAGGGAGAAGCAGAGAGGTAATTGATCTGCTTACTTGAAAAATGAAACTTCAGAAGATAAGTTTGGTCTATTTCTCCATAGCATGTGCACATTCATTGCAATTGATTTTTATGTATAGCAATTCATTGTGAAGAGAAGCAGACAAAAGTTGCATTTTGTAAAACATTTTACATTATTTTTTATTTTATCTTTTATAGAAAGGATAGGTTTTGGTAAACTTCTGACACCTTCGATTGGCCAAATCCCTCCCTCCCTCCCTCCTTTTCACTGTGATTCTATTATTCTAAGTTCTCTTTTGGTGGACTGGTAAAAGACCACTTCCTTGAAGCACAAGAAATAAGTTGATAACCATGTAATGAATTGAATTGGATGCTATTTAACAGCTTTAAGAAATTTTGTACATTGAATTGGACAGAGAACTCTGGAAAGTTTCCCTCCATGACATGGGGGATTAATTTATTTTTATTTTTGGTACTGTTAATAATAAATTTCGTTCAAGAATTTAAGCATTCGTCCAAGAGATTCAACTTCCAAGAAGATACTTCATGTAATGTCCCTAATTTTCCGTAATTACGAAAATGCCTATAAGTATGTGATTTATATATATATATATATATATATATATATATATATATATATTTTTTCACATATCACTTACGGTGCTGATGACTCGAACCTGAGACATTGTCAAACTGAATGAGCGTCTTAACTACCGAGCCACATTGAACTGTAATAATTTAAATATATATTTAAGTCATCATTTTTAAGCTAATATAATATACATTTAATAAATGAATGATTAAAACTTTATATCTAACAATGAATTAAATTTGTGTTTTGTACAGTCCCTTTTAATTTCAAGTGACGTGTATCTCTTTTGCCTATTTTATAAGTATGTGTGAGTAGTTTTTTCTTATGATTATGGGGTAGATATCGGTCGTCCATGCAGTGGTTGATTTTGTCAAGTTCTACGTACTCTTGACCTGCATTCAATGGAAAAGTTATATTATTTAAACTAAACCGTTAATTAAGGTATTGTTTGTTTTATAAATACGCAACAAAATCTTTTTATAAGCTTAATTAGCTTGAGTGGATGACAGATAATAATGATCATAATAAAACAAGGTTTTTCTTTTCTAATCTTCCTGATTAAGTAAATGTCTTTATTAAGACATAAGATTTTCTAACATTAGTTTAAACTCAGTTGACTAAACGATCAGATTGATCCTGGTATGCGTCTCACACTTACCCTTGTTTTGCTTGTTTTAATATTCAATCTTAAATCCCAAGATTATGGAACATGGTTAAGTTGATAAGAATCACAGTTGTATTAATATTGTATTTCATTCTACGATTTAATATTCAATCTTAAATCCCAAGATTATGGAACATGGTTAAGTTGATAAGAATTACAGTTGTATTAATATTGTGTCTCATTCTATGATTTCAATTTGAAATAGTTTAAAACTGCAAATAAAACAAATATATATTAATGAAAACTAACAGTTACTAAGTGGATTAGGGGTTTAACAAGATTAACAAGATCTTTCGAAAGAAAAATACCCTAATCTCTATTCAATTATCCGTTTGAGATATATATTTGCTTCCTCATATCCATCCCCGTTTCTAAGTAAGCAAGGTGGATTCGAGGAATCCCAAAATAAATATAAGGATCTTCATTCTCGCTTCGTCAATCCACATATTTAATAAAAAAAAAAGTTAAATTTTTATATTTAACATCAGAAAAATATAACTAACATTCATAATATACATTATAGTATTTAATATGATAAATTACAATGAAATACACTGACATTTGGTCATATTGCAATGAAACTGAACTTTTATTTAAACTACAACCTTTTATCTCAAATAATTACTAATTCGGTCCCTAACTTATTTATAAATATTATTATATGATCTATTTTTACTTTCTTAAATCACATGATTTCTAACTTTTTCCAAATACATCAATTTAATCCATGTGCCTAAAATGTTGACGGTCAAACCTGATATAAAGTATAAATTGATCATTTTATTTTAAAAAAAAAAATTAAATTATTAAATTAGAAAGACAGTTTTATCTTCCAATTTTATACATTTGAACAATTTGACCTATTTAAATAGTGAAATTAAAAATTGATATGTGTTATAAAAACTTAAAGTATTTTTATAAAAACTTAAAATATTTTTAAAAAACACTTAAAAAGGATTAAATAAAAAAAATAAAAATGATAATATTTATTAAAAATTAAAAAAATTAAAAAAAACATCATTTAATAAAAATAAAAATAAAATTCAAAATTGAATACTTATAAACTCAAAATTTAGTTAAAAAATTAAAATGTTAAAATATTATATATATATATATACATTATATATATTATAAAAATAAAAATATAATAATAAAACTATAATATATATAAATTTATTATATATATATATGTATGTATTAAATTACTAATTTTTAATTTTTATATGTATTCAATCTTAAATTTTAATTTATTTTTAATAAATGATATTACTTTTAATATTTTTCATTTATTTTTTATTTTTAATAAATTTTATCATATTTGTTTTATTATTTAATTCTTTTTAAGTGTTTTTAAAAAAAATTAAAATTTTTATAACATATATTAATTTCTTATTAAACTATCCAAATATGTAAAGTTGTTAAAAAGTTAAAGGGTAAAAACGCCATTCTAATTTAATAATTTAGTTAAAAAGTATAAAATGATCAATTTATACTTTATGTCAGGTTTGACCATCAAAAGTTTGGTCATAGAGACCAAATTGATGTATTTTGCAAAAATTAGGGACCATATGAGTTAAAAAAGTAAGAATATATTAAAAAGTAATATTTCAAAATATATTTGGGATCAAATTGAAAATTATTCGAGGTAGTTAGTTGTAGTTTATGCAAAAATACGATTTCAATGCAATATGTCAGGTATTTCATTACAATTTGCCTTATTTAATAAAAAAAAAAACCTTGAAAGATATTTCAAATTTTCTATTATATTAAACATTATAAATAGCAACAAAATTAACAATAATAATATAATCATACATTAGACTAGGTTCATGTTTTATAGAAGCAATCTCACAATTTAATTTTTAGTTTTTACGGAACTCAATGATTTATGGGCAATCTTTAAAGAATAAAAATGAATAAAAAAAAAAAATAGAGATCATCATAATCAACAAGCAAAAGAATAAAAGCATAATAATTTATATAATTTGAGTTAACATTACATAATAAACTTGAATTTGTTATATTTATAAAATATTTAAATTGATAATGGGACTGGGGCAAATATCCATAACCGTATCCATATTCATTCCTAAAAATATTCGTATTCATGGTAAAATTTACCATCTCTAATTATAAGCACGATATGAATAATTACACCAACAATATATGTGGCACCCCCCGACCCGATCCGGCCGGACCGATCCGGGAAGCGCCACTCGGACTTTCAAAACTTTTCAAAACTCATTTTACGTTTTAAAATCAGTGTGAGCCCATAAAAATAATTAAACTTTTTACGAAAATTCGGCAGAGTGCCGTTTGTTTTTCGGACTTTCCAGAAACCTGTTTTAACACGATTCAATTCACATTACATTTTCACAAACACTTCAATATCAATTTCAAACAACTGCGCACTCTGCCGTTTAGTGCGACTTATTAATCACAATTTATAAAATAAAACAGTTCAATCTTTTTATATATATATATATATATATATATACAGACATTTCAGAAAGCATAAGGTAATTAATTAAAAACATATTACAAAACTTATTTACAATTCCCCTGTATATGCATGCTTTCAGAATATATATACATAACAAAAGTATAGCTACCCAACTGTACAATCTTGTGACTCGGTCTGCAATTTCTCCAGGTCTTCAGTCTTTCGCCTCGTCCGGATTCCTGGTACCTACGCGTTAGAAACAAAACTAACGCGCTAAGCATAAAGCTTAGTGGGTGTACTAAAAACTCAATTAAATAAACTACAATATAATTAGTCTTTAAAAAGCAATAGACCACAAGATAAACATTTTCATCACTAATCGATTTCAAAACAATTGAATTTCCAAAATTAAATCATTGAACAATTTCAATTTCTCGAAGTACAATAATGAAATCATCATAAGAATTCGATCAATAAAATCATTCGATTCACTTTCAATTCTATCAATTTTGGCCCACTAGAATACCAAACATATACGGACTGGAATATGGGTCAAGCTCCCAACCCCCAGAACGAATTCTGAGGAGGTACGTGTCTCCCAACTCTAGGACCGTGGGTACGGAACCTAGAGAGGTACATAGCTCCCTGTCCCAGGAACGAATCCTTGGGAAGGTACATTAACTCCCAACCCCCGGGACGAATCCCGAGGAGGTACGTATCTCCCAGCCTCTGGACGAATCCAAGAGGAGGTACATCAATATCATCAATATCAATCAATCAATATCGGCGCAGTACTGCTCAATAAAACCCAGCTGGTATACCAACCTCCTATATCCACTTCTATGTCTACGTATCCTAGGGCCGTTTCGATAAACGATTTTCACAAACAAATACGATATAATATAAAATCTTTCCGAATCTTTCCGAAATCAACAACATGTAACGAAATCAACAATAATCATATAAATATTCAAACGCATCAACAATAATCATATAAATATCGAAATCAACAATAATCAACCATAGATCCACAAATCATCGATTTTACATATAATATAAACATTTTTCATACGAATAATCGGAATCGAAAACTTTTAACGAAATCGAAAACGAAACGAAAACGAGAAACGAAATCGAAAACTAAAACGAAAAAGTATTCTCGAAACGATTTCGAAAACAAGAGTACACCTACCTCGAATCCGTATTTTTCGTTCGACAAACCGCGGTTCTACGATTTCGTCTTTCCTTCCCCTTTCCTATCTCCTTCTTCCTCTTCTTCCTCTTTTTCTTTTCTTTTCTTTCTTCTTCTTCTCTCTTCTTCTTCTTCCTTTTTCTCGGTCACTCTCTCTTCTCTTTTCTGTTCTCTCGACCTCTCACTCTCTTTCTCTTCTGTTCTGTGTTCTGTGTGTTTCTCGCTTTCGCGAGAAACTTCTTCTTTTTTTTATATTTTTTTCGCCATCGCGACCGCCGTCGCGACCTGTGGTCGCGGCACCAGGTCGCGGCACTCACTGGAGTGCGCGCACCGCCTTCGTCGCGAGCGCGTCCTGGTCGCGCGACTGGTCGCGTTGCTCTCTGCCCGTTTTTGACAATTTCATCGCGAGCAGTCCATCGCGACCTGTGGTCGCGGTGGCTGGTCGCGTTGCTCACTGCCAGGTTTTGCCATTTTCATCGCGAGCAAGCCAGCGCGACCTGTGGTCGCGGTGACTGGTCGCGGTACTCACTGCCAGATTTTTGCGTTTTTCACCGCGAGCGAGCTGTCGCGACCTGTGGTCGCGGTGACCAGGTCGCGATGCTCTCTGGTCCAGTTTTCCAATTTTTCATTTTTCATTTTTCACTATTCAATTCGGTCCGCTGGAAATCATAAAATAACCATACATTTAATTACATTTACACCCCCTCAAATAGTAAAATTTATTTTTCACATATATCACATATATCAAAAATTCATCACCCGAAATCCGGGATGTTACAATTCTCCCCCACTTAAGAAATTTCGTCCTCGAAATTTACCTCAATGAAACAGTTGGGGATATTGCTGTCGCATCGTTTCTTCACTCTCCCAGGTAGCCTCTTCTACTTTATGGTTTCTCCAGAGGACTTTCACTAATGGCACTCTTTTATTTCTCAATTCTTTGATCTCCCGATCAAGAATCTGCACTGGTTCCTCCTCATATGTCAGGTCTGGTTGGATTTCAATGCTTTCGGCCTGAACTCTGTGGGAAGGATCAGATCTGTATCTCCTCAGCATCGATACATGGAACACATTATGGATCTTTTCCAATTCTGGGGGTAAAGCTAGTCTATAGGCTACTGGTCCCACACGTTCAATGATTTCGTATGGCCCAATAAACCTAGGACTCAACTTACCTTTTCTACCAAATCGAAGCACTTTCTTCCACGGAGATACCTTCAGAAACACTTTCTCACCGACATCATATTCTATCTCTTTTCTTTTCAAATCCGCATAGGATTTCTGTCGGTCAGAAGCAACTTTCAATCTGTCTCTGATAATCTTCACCTTTTCCTCAGTCTGTCTGATCAAATCTGGGCCTACTAACCTGTCTTCTCCTAACTCTGTCCAGCACAATGGAGTCCTGCATTTCCTTCCATACAGTGCCTCATAGGGTGCCATCGCTATGCTCGACTGGTAACTGTTGTTGTAGGCGAATTCAATCAATGGAAGATGATCCGCCCAACTGCCTTCAAACTCAATTACACAACTTCTGAGCATGTCTTCAAGCACCTGAATCACCCTTTCGGATTGTCCGTCTGTCTGCGGATGGAAGGCTGTACTAAAGCTCAATCGAGTACCCAAGGCTTCTTGAAACTTCTTCCAGAATCTGGATGTGAACCTCGGATCTCTATCTGATATAATGGAGACAGGCACTCCATGCAATCTGACTATCTCTTTGATATACAATTCGGCTAGTCGATCCAGAGAGTAGTCAGTTCTGACAGGTAGAAAATGTGCCGACTTCGTCAATCTGTCCACTATAACCCATACTGCATCGTGTTTACTCCGGGTGAGTGGCAATCCAGTGACAAAGTCCATAGTGATGCGATCCCATTTCCATTCAGGTATTGCTATTGGTTGTAACAATCCTGATGGAACCTGATGTTCAGCTTTCACCTGCTGGCAAGTCAAGCATCTATTCACAAATTCTATCACTTCCTTTTTCATACCAGACCACCAGTACTGCATTTTCAAGTCTCTGTACATTTTCGTGCTACCTGGGTGCATAGCATATGAACTACTGTGTGCCTCTGTCAGGATCATTTTTCTCAATTCTTCATTTTCTGGAATGCAAATCCTGTCTCTGAAACACACAATACCATCAGTTCTAATTGAAAAGTCTGGATGCTTCCCTTCTGGAATCTGTTCACATATCAGTTGGATTCTAGCATCCTGCTTCTGTTTCTCTGCAATCTGCTGAATCAGACTGGGCCTGCAAATCAATTCAGCTACCACTGTACTATCTGGATTCAGCTGTAAATGCACATTCATAGCCTTCAGGGCAAACAGTGCTTTTCTGCTCAATGCATCTGCGACTACATTCGCCTTTCCTGGATGGTAGTCAATTATACAGTCATAGTCTTTAATCAACTCCATCCATCGTCTCTGTCTCAGATTGAGCTCTCTCTGGGTAGGCAGATATTTCAGACTCTTGTGATCGGTGTAGATATAACATTTCTCGCCATATAAGTAATGCCTCCAGATTTTCAGTGCGAAGACTATGGCTGCAAGCTCCAGATCATGAATCGGATAATTCAGCTCATGATTTTTCAATTGTCTGGACGCATATGCAACCACCTTGCCTTCCTGCATCAATACACATCCCAAACCATGGTGTGAGGCATCACTATAAATCACATAGTCTTTACCTGAAATAGGCTGAGTCAGAACTGGAGCCTCTACAAGCATTGCCTTCAATCGGTCAAAAGCTGCTTGGCATCTGTCAGTCCACTCGAATCTGACATTCTTATGCAGTAGCTTGGTCAACGGGCTTGCTATGGAGGAAAACCCCTTCACAAACCGTCGATAATAACCTGCCAAGCCTAGGAAACTTCTGACTTCTGTTACATTTCTGGGAGGCTTCCATTCCACTATCGCTTCAATCTTTTTCGGATCTGCTTTAATACCCTCTGCGGATACAATATGACCCAAGAATGCAATCTCAGGTAACCAAAACTCACACTTGCTCAGTTTGCCATACAGTTGCTTCTTCCTCAGAATCTGCAGTACTACTCTGAGGTGTCTGTCATGGTCCTCAGCTGTCTGTGAGTACACCAGGATATCATCGATGAACACGACTACAAACTGATCCAAGTATGGTCGGAATATTCTGTTCATCAGATCCATAAAGGCTGCAGGTGCATTAGTCAGCCCAAATGGCATCACTACAAATTCATAGTGCCCATACCTGGTTCTGAATGCAGTTTTCGGAATGTCTGAATCTTTTATCCTCAACTGATGATATCCCGATCTCAGGTCGATCTTTGAGAAGACAGAGGCTCCTCTCAGTTGATCGAACAAATCATCGATTCTTGGCAACGGATACTTGTTCTTCACAGTCAGTTTATTCAGCTGCCTGTAATCGATGCATAGTCTCAGGGACCCATCCTTCTTCTTCACAAACAGGACTGGGGCTCCCCAAGGGGATACACTGGGCCGAATGAAGCCCTTATCCAGCAATTCTTGTAACTGTATCTTCAATTCTTTCAGTTCTGCTGGTGCCATTCTGTAGGGTGCTATTGATACTGGAGACGTACCTGGTACCACATCAATCACAAACTCCACTTCTCTCTGAGGTGGCAAACCAGGAAGCTCCTCTGGAAACACTTCTGCGAAGTCACATACAGTGGGTATATTCTGAATTTCTGCATTCGCTTTTCTAGAATCAACCACTTGTGCCAGATATGATTCACATCCCTTTCTGATCAATTTACAGGCTGCAGTGGCTGAAATGACATTGGAGAGAAAATCTCTCCTTTCACCCACCATAGTGATTTCTGCACCATCTACTGTTCTGAGCATCACTCGCTTCAGTTCACAATCGATCACTACTCTATGTCGAGTTAGCCAATCCATGCCTAGGATTACGTCAAACTCATGGAATGGCAACTCCATTAGATCTCCAGGAAAATCACACTCCTGTATCCGAATCGGACAATTTCTGTATATACGGTTCACTACCACACTCTGACCTATCGGATTACTGACTAATACATCAAATTCAGTAGGTTCAGTTTGCAAATTTCTTTGTTTCAACAATGCATCACAGATATATGAGTGTGTGGAACCTGGATCTATCAATGCAATAGCTGAAGTATCAAAAATAGAAATAATACCAGCTATTACATCCGGAGCATCTTTATCTTCTTGAGCCCGAACACCATATACGCGTGCAGGAGCTCTACTATCAGGTCTGGCCACTGACTCTGACGCTCCTCTGTGGCTACCACCTTCAGGTACTACCTGACCAGGCCTCCTACCTCTGGAAGTAGTAGGGGCTGATCTCTCTGGCTGCTGGGGTCCCAGCTGTGGGCAATCCCTCACGAAATGATCATGGGAGCCACATTTCAGGCAGGCTCCTGTAAGTTTCCAGCATTCCCCATGATGTCTTCTACCACAGTGATCACATACTGGAGGGGCTGGTCCCCTACCTGCACTTCTAGGGGTACTGGCTACAGATGTCGCAGATTGACCAGGCCTAGCTGTAGGTACTGGCCTCTGTGACTGCACTGGACCACTCGGTTGCGGTCCCTTCAATTTCTTGCTCGGGGACTGATACGAGCTAGATGGCCCTGCCCCTCTTCTTTGCTGCCCCCTGTCTCTTCTGGCCTGCTCTTCTTTCTTTATTCTTTCTACATTCAGAGCTGCCGAGACTAGTCGGGTAAAATCCTCGAACTCAAAGGCAGCAACCTGTAGCATTTCTCAATTAATTCACAGTCCAATTATATATTCAAAATCAATTACTTAGAAATGCATAACGTTACACAACCTGTAGGCGGATGTAATCATTTAGTCCATCTTCAAATCGTCTACACTTATCCGCCTCGGTTGCTACCATCTCTTTGGCATACTTACTCAACCTGACAAACTCCCTTTCATATTCAGTCACAGTCATCTGCCGTTGTTTCAGGTTGGTAAACTCCCTCTTCAGATTATCCAGATAGATGCGACCAATATATTTTCTCCGGAACTCCGTCTGAAAGAAGTCCCACGTTCTGTCCTCTGGTCGCACTGTCTGTATAATGGAGGTCCACCACTGGTAGGCATCCTCCTGCAGTAAGGATACTGCACACTCCAATCTCTCCTCAGGTGTGCAGTGCATCTGCTCCAATATTCTGTTCGTCCGTTCAAACCAATGTTCTGCGGCAGATGCATCCTCATCCTTCCTACCATGGAAATCAGTAGGTCTGTGTTTAGCCAGTCGCTCTATGGCTGATCTCCGTGGCGCTGCTCTAGCCACATTCTGGAAGAACTCAGCCATTTGCTGCATAAACGCTGGCTGTACAGGGTCCGGTACTCTCGGACTCACTGATTCCCTCGATGCTCCCCCAGCCACGCTGGCGGGACTCTCGGGTCTATCACCACTTCCTTCCATTCTTTATCCTATATCAGACAGAAGAGAGTTCTGCAGATTAGAGTCACACATTCCTATGGGTAGCTTTAGACAATGCATGCATATACAGACTCTTTGGTCCAGAAACGCCTAAACCGCGCTCTGATACCACTTAAATGTGGCACCCCCCGACCCGATCCGGCCGGACCGATCCGGGAAGCGCCACTCGGACTTTCAAAACTTTTCAAAACTCATTTTACGTTTTAAAATCAGTGTGAGCCCATAAAAATAATTAAACTTTTTACGAAAATTCGGCAGAGTGCCGTTTGTTTTTCGGACTTTCCAGAAACCTGTTTTAACACGATTCAATTCACATTACATTTTCACAAACACTTCAATATCAATTTCAAACAACTGCGCACTCTGCCGTTTAGTGCGACTTATTAATCACAATTTATAAAATAAAACAGTTCAATCTTTTTATATATATATATATATATATATATATACAGACATTTCAGAAAGCATAAGGTAATTAATTAAAAACATATTACAAAACTTATTTACAATTCCCCTGTATATGCATGCTTTCAGAATATATATACATAACAAAAGTATAGCTACCCAACTGTACAATCTTGTGACTCGGTCTGCAATTTCTCCAGGTCTTCAGTCTTTCGCCTCGTCCGGATTCCTGGTACCTACGCGTTAGAAACAAAACTAACGCGCTAAGCATAAAGCTTAGTGGGTGTACTAAAAACTCAATTAAATAAACTACAATATAATTAGTCTTTAAAAAGCAATAGACCACAAGATAAACATTTTCATCACTAATCGATTTCAAAACAATTGAATTTCCAAAATTAAATCATTGAACAATTTCAATTTCTCGAAGTACAATAATGAAATCATCATAAGAATTCGATCAATAAAATCATTCGATTCACTTTCAATTCTATCAATTTTGGCCCACTAGAATACCAAACATATACGGACTGGAATATGGGTCAAGCTCCCAACCCCCAGAACGAATTCTGAGGAGGTACGTGTCTCCCAACTCTAGGACCGTGGGTACGGAACCTAGAGAGGTACATAGCTCCCTGTCCCAGGAACGAATCCTTGGGAAGGTACATTAACTCCCAACCCCCGGGACGAATCCCGAGGAGGTACGTATCTCCCAGCCTCTGGACGAATCCAAGAGGAGGTACATCAATATCATCAATATCAATCAATCAATATCGGCGCAGTACTGCTCAATAAAACCCAGCTGGTATACCAACCTCCTATATCCACTTCTATGTCTACGTATCCTAGGGCCGTTTCGATAAACGATTTTCACAAACAAATACGATATAATATAAAATCTTTCCGAATCTTTCCGAAATCAACAACATGTAACGAAATCAACAATAATCATATAAATATTCAAACGCATCAACAATAATCATATAAATATCGAAATCAACAATAATCAACCATAGATCCACAAATCATCGATTTTACATATAATATAAACATTTTTCATACGAATAATCGGAATCGAAAACTTTTAACGAAATCGAAAACGAAACGAAAACGAGAAACGAAATCGAAAACTAAAACGAAAAAGTATTCTCGAAACGATTTCGAAAACAAGAGTACACCTACCTCGAATCCGTATTTTTCGTTCGACAAACCGCGGTTCTACGATTTCGTCTTTCCTTCCCCTTTCCTATCTCCTTCTTCCTCTTCTTCCTCTTTTTCTTTTCTTTTCTTTCTTCTTCTTCTCTCTTCTTCTTCTTCCTTTTTCTCGGTCACTCTCTCTTCTCTTTTCTGTTCTCTCGACCTCTCACTCTCTTTCTCTTCTGTTCTGTGTTCTGTGTGTTTCTCGCTTTCGCGAGAAACTTCTTCTTTTTTTTATATTTTTTTCGCCATCGCGACCGCCGTCGCGACCTGTGGTCGCGGCACCAGGTCGCGGCACTCACTGGAGTGCGCGCACCGCCTTCGTCGCGAGCGCGTCCTGGTCGCGCGACTGGTCGCGTTGCTCTCTGCCCGTTTTTGACAATTTCATCGCGAGCAGTCCATCGCGACCTGTGGTCGCGGTGGCTGGTCGCGTTGCTCACTGCCAGGTTTTGCCATTTTCATTGCGAGCAAGCCAGCGCGACCTGTGGTCGCGGTGACTGGTCGCGGTACTCACTGCCAGATTTTTGCGTTTTTCACCGCGAGCGAGCTGTCGCGACCTGTGGTCGCGGTGACCAGGTCGCGATGCTCTCTGGTCCAGTTTTCCAATTTTTCATTTTTCATTTTTCACTATTCAATTCGGTCCGCTGGAAATCATAAAATAACCATACATTTAATTACATTTACACCCCCTCAAATAGTAAAATTTATTTTTCACATATATCACATATATCAAAAATTCATCACCCGAAATCCGGGATGTTACAATATAAGTGAGAGGCGTTCCCAAATGATATATTGCCAATCAAGATGGATGTTTCCCAACATGATACATTAGGTGAGACTTACAATCCCAAACCATAAAGGTGAAAATAAACCATTAAAGTCTGTAAATATTCACTTAAAAAGAAACGTTTCTTTTTAAGCTGATAGTAAATGGTTCAGAAGTTTATCAAAACCTACCGATATTAATTATTATATGCGTAATCTGAAAATCTATATATTAATAAATGTGTATGGAATGAGATTTGAACCCCACAATTAATATAGATAGAGAGATGCACACCGCTTAAAAAAGAAATCAAATATAGTAAATAAATTAAAATCGAAAGGTTAAACACAATAAAATTCTTTTACACCGTAACTATGGATGGTAGAACTATAAAGGGTACGTTTAGTGCGTGGGATTGAATTGAACTATTTTTATGGGATTGTATTGGATTGTATTAGTATTGTAACGTGTTTAATGTAGTATGAATTTGAACTAAAATGTTATATATTATAATATTATTTTAAATGAAAGTAAAATATTTTATTTTATTTAATAAAATAAAATGCTTAAAAAATAGTTTTAGTATTTTATAAATATATTAAAATTAATTTTAAATAAATATATGTTAAAAAGATTAAATTAAACCAAATAAAAATAAATTATAATTGATATATAGAATAATTCTAAATTTAAAATAAAGAATATAATAAATAAAAAAAAAGACGCAAATCATAGTCTCTTCATTAATAAACTCATGAGTATATGTGTTTATTTAGACTCATGTTGATATGATTAATAAGAACTATTGAGATATTAAATTTCAATCCCTTGTACTTGACAAACGTGGGATTAAGATTAAAATAATTCAATCCAATCGAAACTTAATCCCTTGTAAGTTGTAACACACACATTGAAATTTAATGGACAAATTCATTAAAAAAAGGGCAAATTGTAATAGAATACCCTAACATTTAGTCATATTGCAATGAAATCGCACTTTTCCTTAAACTACAACCAAGTACCTCGACTAATTATCACTTTGGTCCTAATGTATTTAAAAATATTACTTTTTTAACTCATATGGTCTCTACATTTTTCAAAATATATCAATTTAGTCTCTATGACCAATATTTTGACGGTCAAACCTGACATAAAGTATAAATTGATTATCTTACCCTTTTTTTTATTAAATTAGCAACACGATTTTATCTTCCAACATTTTTACATTTTAACTATTTAAAAGTCCAATAAAAAATTGATATATTATAAAAACTCAAAATTATTTTTTAAAACACACTTAAAATTAATTAAATAAAAAATAAATATTATAAATTCATTAAAAATTAAAAATAATTATAAAAATTTAAAAATAATTAAAAATAACATCATTTATTAAAAATAAAAATAAAATTCAAGATTAAATACTTATAAAACTTAAAATTCAGTTAAAAAAATTAAAATGTTAAAATATTATATATACATATTTTAGAGTATATTATATAGTATATATGCATTATACATATATATATATATTATAAAATAAAATATAATAATAAAATTGCAATATAAATATATATACATTTATTATTATTATATTATAAAAATAAAGATATAATAATAAAACTGTAGTATATATAAATTTATTATATATGTGTATTTAGATTAGTAAATTTTAAGTTTTATAAGTATTCAATCTTGAATTTATTTTATTTTTATTAAATGATATTACTTTTAATACTTTTCTAATTATTTTTTATTTTTAATAATTTTATCATATTTATTTTATTATTTAATCTTTTTAAGTATTTTAAAAAAATTAATTTTTTATAACATATATCAATTTCTTATTAGACCATCCAAATAGATAAAATTGTTCAAAAATTACAGGATAAAAGCATCATTTTAATTTAATAATTTAATAAAAAAAATAAAATAATTAATTTATACTTTATGTCTGTTTTGACCGTTAAAATTTTGGTCGGGATTAAATTAATATATTTTAAAAAAGGTAGGGACCGTGTGAGTTAAAAAGTAAAATATTTTGTCTTTCAAATTTGATTTTGGGTGTCCTGTGAACTGTAATGTGTATAAATTTCTATATGGCTTGTCAAACATAATATGAACTGCAATAAAGGATGTCTTGATTTAATGGTTTGTATACTGTTTTATGATTTGTGTAATTAAAAGAAAAGCCATTAATCTTGTCCCATGATTATAATATATGAACCAAATTGCGTTTTGTTGTTAGCTGCAAAGTGAACAGTGATTAGTGACAGCTTTGTGACTGCATTTTTTGTGTAGTTAGCTTTGTGATTTGAAGCATGCAGCAGGGAAATAGTAAAGACAGGATCTTGTATATATGGACTATCATATATAATTGATGAATTTTATAAGTTCGTTTACTTTTTAGTAAGATTTGTGATCATTATAGGTTACATGCTAGTCTATTTTTGCTACTAATACTGACTGTGAAGCTTTAGTTATGGTGATTGATTCATATCTCCAAAAAGCTAATTAGATGATCATTGTAGCACAAGACTGAAGGAAAATTAAGATCTGAACTTTTGAAATCATATTATACAATACTCGGTAAAGTAATATTATACATGAGATAGATCTGATGTCTTTTGATTATCAAGTATTCATTGCTCATTTTTAGGACAGTTTAACCTCAGTTCTTCTAACAAAGCATTTAAATCAGAGTAAGATGATCCACCTTCTTTAACAGCCCTCCCTGCAATCTCTTTGAGCGCCTTGGCTTTGCCTCTCATTTCTTCAGCTTCTTCTCCAACCATCAACTGATTCACAGACCTTTCTATGTCGTCCTTCTTCAAGATAAATTTCTTAGCATCTATTGATCTAGAACATTCCTGGGTGCCAATGCTGACTCCTATTTTGAGAACATCTGTAACTAGTTTTTCATTGTAGAATTGCTCTGCATAGAGTGGCCATGTGATCATTGGCACTCCGTTGGTGACACTCTCCAAAATTGAGTTCCATCCGCAGTGAGTCATAAACCCTCCAATCGCTTTGTGATCAAGTATCAGTACCTGAGGTGCCCATCCTCTTATTATCAAACCCTGCCCTTCCACTCTCTTCTCAAATCCTTCTAGCAGCCACTCTTGCTTGTCCTGATTGTTCACGTTTTCTTCATCTTTCATAACCCAGATGAAATGCTTTCCAGCTGCTTCAACACCTTTGGCAATCTCCAGTAGCTGAGAAGCTGGAAAACAAAACTTGCTTCCAAAACATATATAGAGAACTGAGTTGGGTTTTTTCAGTTCTAGCCATCTTAAGCATTTATCTCCATCAATGGAGGCTGTGTTTCCTCTTAGAGCTTTATCTTCAGTGTCCCTGTTGCAGAGTGAAACAGGTCCAATACTCCATGCCTTCCTTCCGATAACCTTCCTGTAGTGTTCTGAGTAAGCTGGTTCCAGCTCATAGAAACTATTTACAAGAACTCCATAGCTTGTCTTCTCCGATTGCACTGCCAGATTTGTCAGTTTGGTCTGTTCATCTTCAACTCCTCTGAAATAATTTGGCTGCTGTGATTTTGTCATCTTTATTTGGTCAGGAATTCCAGGCACGAGAAAGGATTCAAAATCAGATATTGTGTTTAAGGGTTCATAGCATCGCAAGCTATGAAAAACACAAAAAGCAAAGTAACTTGTTCCATGGAAAATTAGTCGTGGAATTCCAAGTTTGCTAGCAACTTCTGTAGCCCATGGAAACATCACATCTGCTACAAGACAATTGGGGCGGCATTCTTCTAGAAGCTGTTCAAGTGGCTGTTGAAGCAGACCAAGTGCCTTATAAAAGTTATTAAACATTTCCGGTGAAGTGGTTGAACCCAGGTTCTCACATCCCTCAGGCAGCCCTGCCTCGACCGAAGGGAACTTTATGATTTGAATACTAATTTCAGTACCATGTTGAATATCTCTTTCAATTACTTTAGAGATGAGGGGAGCATTAAGAGGAGTGCAAATGATGGTTGCCTTAACACCATGCCTGGCAAATAGTCTTGCCATGTCTATGGTTGGAATCATGTGTCCATGAGCAAGATGTGGAAAGAATAAGATGTGAAGCTGGTTTGGTTCTGACTCCATGTAGTCTTTTTGGAAAGAGCAGTTCTGGAACCAAAAATTAAGAGACTAAGAAACGGGAATTTGAGATTGTAAAATTAGGGAGAGGAAGAAAAGGGAGTAGTGTTTAATTTTTGCTTTCTTCACCTGTCCATGGCTTCATATTTATTTACAACCAATGTTTAAGGAAAAGAGACAAATATTATTAGTTTGACTTAGTCTCATTTGCCTTCCATTTTCAGTATGAAAAACGCTGTTCTGATTGACCAGATGGTACTCTCTCTGTTTCTCTCCATGTATCCATATCTCTCTCTGATAGGCGTTTAGTGTAATTAATATATTATTTTGATACCTTTGACTAGAGATTTCTTGAGCCAAAGGAAAAAGGGTACAAGATTTGGTAGATGCTTGAGAATCAATCTGGTTATCTATGATTTTGATATTTTTATCTTTTGGTTTCTTGTAGATTATTAGAGTGTAATTAGTTAGTATTTGTTGAATGTAACTAATTACCGGTTTCAATAGTAGTTTACCGGTTTAAACGGTTAAGCTATTTATATAGCTTTCTCTTCATTTTGTAAATAGACGAGTGAGAAATAAAAATGGTTTTTTCTTTCTCTCATTCTCTGTTTCTAGGTTTCTCTATTACTGAGTTCAATATGGTATCAGAGCACAAAGTTTAGTTGATTCCGCTGTAAAATTTGTTCCAGTTCTTCGATTCGAGTTTCTAATTTTCTTCTCGATTGATTGTTTCTTCTTCAATGGCGCCTGATTCTGCTGATTCGAGTCACGCCGTTCCTGTTGATCGTGGCAATTCTGCACGATCCGCCATTACCGAGCCTTCGAATCCCTTTTATCTTCATCATTCGGATAATCCTGGCTTGGTCTTGGTCTCGCAGCAACTCACAGGAGAGAACTATGCTTCTTGGAGTCGCGCGATGTTGATAGCCTTATCTGTGAAGAACAAGCTTGGATTTATTGATGGTTCTATTCCCAGACCAGAAGGTAATCAGCTTGACCTTCTTGCTTCTTGGATTCGTAACAACAACATAGTTATATCTTGGATGCTAAACTCTATTTCTAGGGATATTTCTGCTAGTGTTATATTCACTGAGTCAGCTCATGAGATTTGGAAAGACCTTAGGGATCGTTTTCAACAGCGTAATGGTCTTAGGATTTTTCAATTACGTAGAGAATTGATGAACTTGAATCAAGATCAGAATCCAGTTAGCATCTACTTTACAAAATTGAAAACTATTTGGGAAGAATTAAGCAATTATAGACCTAATTGTAGTTGTGGCAAGTGCACTTGTGGTGGTGTTAAAAATCTGAATGCTCATTATCAAATGGAGTACATCATGTCTTTTCTTATGGGGCTTCATGAGTCATTCTCTCAAGTCCGAGGACAATTATTACTCATGGATCCTATGCCTCCCATCAACAAAGTTTTTGCCTTAATCTCCCAAGAAGAACATCAACGAAAGGTCAATCAACCATTGCATTCTCCTGCTTCTGACCCTACTGGTTCTCTGGCCTTTGCTGTGAGGTCTGATGCCTCCAAGCTTATTGGTTCTTTCAACACTGCTGGCTCACATTTCCAGCAATCTGTACCCAGTTCTGGAGGATACAAGAGACAGAATAAGGAAAGGCCCTATTGTACCCATTGCAAGTTTCTTGGTCACACTGTTGATCGTTGCTACAAGATTCATGGCTATCCTCCAGGGTACAAATCAAAATCCAAGGAGTCCTCACCAGCTGCAGCTATGCATCAATCTTCTCCAGCTGCTGTACACCAGGTGTCTGCTACTGCTTCTCATTCCGATCAGCCCAATTCTTTTGGTGGTTTTGTGCAAAATCTCAATCCCAACCAGTACCAGCAATTATTATCCATGTTCTCTCAGCACTTGACAGCTTATGTAGCTGCTCCTCCAGTATCGGCAGTTGCTTCTACTAGCTATCCAACAGGTATATGCTTTTCATTCTCCTTGAATGATGTTTTTTCTTCAAGTCATATTTGGATAGTTGACTCTGGAGCCACACGTCACATTTGTTCCCAAGCACAGACCTTTATTTCTTTACAAGCTATTGATCATACAAGTGTTACTTTGCCCAATCATGCCAAGATTCCTGTTATGTTTGTTGGTGATGTTCGATTAAGTTCAGATTTGGTGCTTAAGGATGTTCTCTATATTCCTCAGTTCCAAATAAATTTGATCTCTGTGAGCGCATTAGTGTCTGCTTCTTCACTTATTGTGCAGTTTCTTCCTGACTACTGTTATTCAGGAAGTGCTTACCAAGAGGATGATTGGCAGGGGTGATAAAGTGCACGATCTTTATGTTCTCGACACTACGGCTTTGAATCCTGTTTCTATTGCTTATGTTAATAATGTTTCAGCTCATGTTTGGCATAATAGACTAGGCCACATTTCTTTCAAGAGGCTTGATAGTTTAAAGGATCAATTACATTGTGATGTATCTAGATTACATAAAGCTGAACCTTGTTATGTTTGTCCTCTTGCTAAGCAACGACGATTGTCTTTTGATTCTCATAATCGGTTGTCTGCTCTTCCCTTTGATTTAGTTCATTGTGATACATGGGCGCCTTATCATGTTCCATCACATTCTGGGCATCGATTTTTCCTCACACTTGTTGATGATTGTACTAGATTTACTTGGGTCTATCTCATGAAGAATAAATCTGATGCTATTTCTATTGTTCCTAGATTTTTCAATATGGTTTTCACTCAATTTCATGTTCGCATTAAGGCATTTAGATCAGATAATGCTCCTGAGCTTCGCTTTACTGAGTTCTTTGCTGAAAATGGTGTGTTGCATCAATTTAGTTGTGTTGAGAGGCCTCAGCAGAATTCTGTGGTTGAGAGGAAGCATCAACATATCTTAAATGTTACTCATTCTTTATATTTTCAATCAAGAGTGTCTATTGATTTTTGGACAGATTGTATTTTGTCAGCTGTTTTTTTTATCAATAGGACACATTCACCTCTTCTTCAACACCATACTCCATATCATTTGATGTATAAGACTGCTCCATCTTACTCTTTTTTTAGAGTTTTTGGTTGCTTGGCTTTTGCTTCCTCTTTGGTTGCTCACAGGTCCAAGTTCCATCCTCGAGCTCGAGTTTGTGTTTTTATTGGATATCCTCCTGGAATCAAGGGTTATCGGTTGTATGACATGGAAACCAATGAGATCTTCATATCCCATGATGTTGTGTTTCATGAGGAGGTGTTTCCATTTCATACTGTGGTTCCATCCACTCCTCTTGTTGATCTATTTCCTGACTTGGTGCTGCCTCTCTCAGTCGATTCTGCACTGTCTGTTACTACAGATTCTGCAACTTCTGTCACAGCTACAGAATCATGTCGAGCTCCTGTCACAGCTATTTCTGGTGGAGATGTCTCAGCAGATTCTGCTGCTTCTGGTTCCGCTCATTTTCCGGTTGCCACTGCACCTAATATTCTGCCTGCAGTTGTTTCTGGTACTTCTGCTTCTAATATTCTGCCTGCAGCTGTTTTCGAGCATGATTCTAATGCTTGTATTCCTGCACGACATGCTGATTTGATTGATGTTAGGAGGTCTTCTCGTGCTCATCACCCTCCAGCTTATTTAAGGGATTATCATTGCAATCTCCTTACTGGAAATACAGTTTCTTCACAGCTGCCTTATTGTATTTCTCATCATTTATCTTATGATGCCTTATCTGCTTCTCACAAGAATTTAATTCTACAAATTTCTTCTCAAATTGAACCGCAGTTTTATCATCAGGCAGTAAAGGAAGCTCATTGGAGGGCTGCCATGCAAGACGAGCTGCGTGCCATGGAGGCCAATCATACTTGGACAGTCACTTCTTTACCAGCAAATAAGCACACCATCGGTTGTAAATGGATCTATAAGATCAAATACAAGTCAGATGGCTCCATTGACAGGCATAAAGTTCGCTTGGTTGCCAAGGGTTACACTCAATAGGAGGGCTTGGATTTTGTGGAGACTTTTTCACCTGTCGCAAAGTTGGTTACGGTGAAAGTTCTTCTTGCGCTTGCTGCCTCACATCAATGGCATCTTGCTCAACTTGATGTGAACAACGCTTTCCTTAATGGTGATTTGTTTGAGGAAGTGTATATGGATCTTCCTCTCGGCTACACCAAAAAGGGGGAGCTTCCTCATGGCAAGGCTGTTTGCAAACTTAACAAATCCATTTATGGTCTCAAACAAGCCTCGCGGCAATGGTACTCCAAGTTTTCTCAAGCTTTACTCAAGTATGGTTTTCTTCAATCCAAATCTGATTACTCTTTATTTACTAGAGGTAGTGGTGCTCGTTTTATTGCTCTTTTGGTGTATGTTGATGATATTATCATCACTGGTCCTAATCTTCATTGCATTTCCGAGCTCAAGATATTTTTACATACTCAGTTTAAGCTTAAGGATCTTGGTTCCCTTAAATATTTTCTTGGTCTTGAAATTGCTCGATCTTCGACGGGTATTGTTCTTTCTCAACGACATTATACTCTTTAATTGCTTGAAGATACTGGATATTTGGCTTGTAAGCCTACTGCTGTGCCTATGGATCCTAAGGCCGTTTTATCAGCTGCTGATGGCGATGTTCTTCCTGACATCACTTCTTATCGAAGACTTGTTGGGCGTCTTTTGCATCTTACTTTGTCTAGGCCTGACATCACTTATGCTGTTCATTGCCTTACTCAGTTTTTGTCTTAGCCTAGACTTCCCCATCTCAAGGCTGTCCATCATTTGCTTCGCTATTTGAAGAACAGTCCTGGTCAGGGTCTCATGTTCTCTTCTACGCCTACTTCCCCTGTGTGCATCAAAGCTTTTTCAGATGCTAACTGGGGTTCATGTGTGGATTCCAGAAAATCTGTGACTGGTTTTTGTATCTTCATTGGTGATTCTTTAGTTTCTTGGAAGGCTAAGAAGCAAGCCACCATCTCTCGCTCCTCAGCTGAAGCTGAATATAGAGCACTTGCCTCCACTGCTAGTGAAATTACTTGGATCCAGCAGCTTCTTCGTGACTTTCAAGTAACTGTTTCTTCTCATGCTTTAGTTTTTTGTGATAATCAACCTGCCATTCACATTGCTTCTAACCCCATTTATCACGAACGCACGAAGTATATTGAGATTGATTGCCATTTTGTGCGTGAGAAGGTTGCTTCTGGGGTTCTCAAATTGCTTCCCATCCGTTCGGAATATCAACTTGCAGATATTTTCACTAAACCTCTTCCTTTTAATGTTTTGTTCCCTTTATTATCCAAGATGGCTGTCAAAGACATTTACCAGCCACCTTGAGGGGGAGTATTAGAGTGTAATTAGTTAGTATTTGTTGAATGTAACTAATTACCGGTTTCAATAGTAGTTTACCGGTTTAAACGGTTAAGCTATTTATATAGCTTTCTCTTCATTTTGTAAATAGACGAGTGAGAAATAAAAATGGTTTTTTCTTTCTCTCATTCTCTGTTTCTAGGTTTCTCTATTACTGAGTTCAATATAGATTACTTTCTTTTTTATTTTGTCAGAAGCTGATGCCATTTGAGCATAAACAATGTCTTGATATGGACATGGTGAATTTCCACTAATCTTGAGTTTTGTTATTAGTTTGTTATTGTTATCCAAGGCTGTCGATCTCATTTTATATGAAAAGAAAAAATTATTAAAAAGTTGTCATCAACAATGTTGGTTTGAAGTCTTGAAGGGCAAGTATCATGTTCTTTGTTTTCATATGGTTTGAAAGTCTATTCCTTTTACTTGGTTGCCAAGTAAATCCTTCATTTTTATAATATGGCCTGATTGGGATTTGTTGTCTACCAGGGAAAGACAATCTAGACTTTTAGTTTTTTATACATTTGTAGTGATAACTTTGTGTTTTATAGGATCTAAAGGATAGGCTTGAAATTTAAGAAAGTTTCTTGCAACAAAATATTATTTTAATAGAACAATGAAGAAAGCATATTGATGAAACAGTTTGTCTTCTTGAAACTTGAAAATTTAGATTTGTAATTTGGTAAGCTTTCTAGTAGACTGTCGGTTTGTTATCTTGGATACGAGATGGCTTACCGTAGATAATATATATAAGAATGAATTAATTACACTCAACCTACCTGAGATTTGGCTAATTACCCTCGAAATCAAAGTTTGCATTAATTAACACTGATCTCCCCTCCCGTTAAGTTTGACCGTTAAAATAAATGGTTGACCATCCAAAAATATTAAATGACCAAAATACCCCTGGTTAAAAAATTAAAAATATAAAAAATAATTTTTTTTTAAAAAATAATTATATAAATAAAAAAAATAAAAATAAATTTTATCTAAAACAATTATCTAAACAAATGAATCTAGTCCATTTTTAAAAAATATCTAAAAAATTTGTAAAATAATAATTTGAGATTTGTAAAAAAAAATCCAAATCCAATCTAGACCGTCCATCAGAACCATCAGATTTAATGAACGATCCATATGGTATCTTGACTAATTTTTATAAAAAAAAATTAAAAAATTAAAAAGTCCAGATTTGATCTGAACTGCATCCACCATGGACAGATCTCCATGGATGGAGCTTCTATCTCTCCATGGAGTTCCCCCCATTGCCTTTCGGCAGATCTCCATGGACAGATCTCCATGGGGGAGGCAAGACCTCCCCACGACAATCGGGGGAGGCTCGCCTTTCTCGCCGAGCCTCCCCGCCTCTACCTTTCGGCGGCGGGGGGAACTCCATGGAGAGATCTTCATGGTGGAGGCGATCCAGATCAAATCCAGACTTTTTAATTTTTTTTAAAAAAAATTAGTCAAGATACCATATGGATCGTTCATCAGATCTGATGGTTCTGATGGACGGTCTAGATTGGATCTTGATTTTTTTTTTACAAATCTCAAATTATTATTTTACAAATTTTTTAGATATTTTTTAAAAATGGACTAGATTCATTTGTTTAAATAATTGTTTTAGATAAAATTTATTTTCATTTTTTTATTTATATAATTATTATTTTTTTAAAAAAGTTTATTTTTTATATTTTTAATTTTTTAACCAAGGGTATTTTGGTCATTTTAATATTTTTGGATGGTCAACCATTTATTTTAACGGTCAAACTTAACGGGGAGGGGAGGTCAGTGTCAATTAATGTAAACTTTGATTCCGAGTGTAATTAGCCAACCCCCAGGTAGGTTGAGTGTAATTAGTTCATTATTATTTTTTAAAAAAGTTTATTTTTTATATTTTTAATTTTTTAACCAGGGGTATTTTGGTCATTTTAATATTTTTGGATGGTCAACCATTTATTTTAACGGTCAAACTTAACGGGAGGGGAGGTCAGTGTCAATTAATGCAAACTTTAATTTCGAGTGTAATTAGCCAAACTTCAGGTAGGTTGAGTGTAATTAACTCATATGAGAATGCCAAAGTCATTATCTAAAGCGTATGGTGTGTTGCAAAGATTGAAACTCATCCAAGCATGTTTGAGTGTTAGAAATGGAATAAAGAGGTTTGATTTGTTTTAAGGATCAAACATTTTTTATTCTTCCAATATATTAATACATATTCACGTATCTTGAAAGATTAAATATGAAAAACAAAATCATAAGAGCTATAGGATCGCAACTAGTTATCGTTGCTACAGTAAACTGCTACAGTAGCATCTCTCTCAAATTTGACTTGCTACAGTGAATCAAAATCCAGAAAAATCGTAGCACTTCCATCTCAAGCTGGCTCCGCCGGCGAGCAAGAGAGGAAGTCGATCGGGATCCTTGAAGGCTGGAGAGGACCCTGAAGCTTTCCTTTGTTCGCGATCGGGCGGAGATCCATCTCCGAAACTAGCGCAGTCGCTGTCGAAGGCTGTGCAGGCGACGCCAAACCTACCTTCGAACTCGATGGACTCGTCAGTGATGACGAGAGGAAGACGATCCGAAGGTTTGCATCCTGGATCCGATCCAGAAACCCTCCCTTTGACAAACCCAGGTGGTGGGCAGCAGCTTCCTTCAGCCCGAATCCATCAAACCGGCGACCACCCCTCCTTCCCCATGGCCGAGCACTTGGTTTTCTCTGCTCAACATCCGCCGGAGAAGATGATGGAAGGTCCAGGGGGAGGAGCCAACCCAGAATTCCACTGCAAACGTGCTCGCAGTGACTGTGATGATTTGTCGGCAATGCCGCAGAGGGAAAGAGTTGATAGTTTCAAGACCAAGCTTCTTGGAGTATGGAATCCTAGCAACTGGAAGGGATTTGGAAATGGTAAAGAGAAGATTACAATTGAGGATTCTGACTTTGTTCTTGTGGAAAGATCCAATGGTCAAGATGTTATTCTGTCTGAAGAATTAAAATCCAAACTTCGCAAACCTTGGGTTAACGCCTTGATTTTGAAGATCATGGGGAGATCTCATTCTCTGAATTTCATGATCCAGAAACTCACTCAGAAATGGTCGCTTGTGGGTCAATGGTAGCTTACTGATTTGGAATATGGTTATTTTGTAGCTAGATTCCAGTTTGTTGCGGATCTTGAATATGTTTTGACTGAAGGTCCATGGATGGTCATAAACCAGTACTTAGTTGTGCAACGGTGGAGACCTAACTTTGTTCCAGGAGAGGAACCTATTCGTGTGATGCCAGTTTGGCTTAGACTCTCAGGACTGCCTATGGAATGGGTAGATGCTGGTTTCCTTTGGAAGCTGGGAGGTATTCTGGGAAAAACCTGTAGAGTTGATCAAATTACCGAAGCTCAGTCAAGGGGCCAGTATGCAAGGCTCTATATCGAGATTGATATATCCAAACCTTTGAGAAGCTATATGAAAGTTGATGGGAAGATTATAAGAATTGAGTACGAAAATCTTAGTATGGTTTGTTTTATCTGTGGTAAGGTTGGGCATGTCCAAGGTAATTGTAAGGAGGGGGATATGGATCAGGGGACTCCTATTGAAAAGGTTGTGAAAAATGCTGAGTTGGTAGATCCAGCGACACCGTATGGTCCGTGGATGATGGTTTCATATGGAAGAAATGGCAAGTATGGGGCAGGTGGAAAAACGGGCTTCCGAGGTCCTCTAAATAACTCAGTTAAAGGGTCTACATATGGCAAAAATCTGGGTGGCAATACTGGAGAAATCCCCCTTAATAAGGAAGATTCGGATGGGAAGGTGAAAGATAGGACCGTGGGTAAGTCTTCTGCAAAGGTGTATTGTAGTAACCGCCCTCCTATGGAGGAAATGAGTGGTACTAGTAAGGCCACTGAGACTGGTATTAAGCAACGCCCAATTGTTAGCAAGCCTATCTCATCTAAACCAGTAGGAGGTAAGGGCTCCAGATTTGATGTGCTTTCTGAGCAGATGGTTGAGGAAAGTGATGCAACCATAGAGGGAAAAGTTCTGAAGGGTAAGGACCTTTTGACTACATCTGGTGAACCTGACACCCCATTAGCTGCGGGTAAGACAGTCCTGAGGGACATCCCTAACAGGGGTAAAACTCCTCGAAGGAATCAAATGGCTCTCAAGGCAGGTACTAGTAAAATTAAGAAGGTCTCTTTCCCTAAGAAGGGGTTGCTTAATTTTAGAAGTCCCCCTATTCTACTGCAGAAGGAAGTTGTCTTGAATCCTAACCCAGTGGATGACATGGAGGATGTATGTGAAGATTCAGAAGTTTTGCAGAGCTTACATAAAGATGTTCTTAACTCAGATATGGCAGATAAGGAGAAGATGAGGGCTACCTCAGGTGATCCGCAGAATCTTATTGGTGAACTTTTTCCCAGTATTGTTGATCTTAATGCTGATGTGGAATTTGTTGAAGTGGTCTCTAATCTCAAAGAGGCCATGGTAGTGGCCCCAGAATAGGGTCTGCAGGTGTGTTGTTCCTATCCTTTCTGATTGTGTTTGATATTTTTTTTTAACTAGCTTTATCTTGATGTTGTGCGTGTGGAATGTTAGAGGAGCTGGTAAAAAGAGTCTTGTTAAAACTTTATCGGATTTTAGGAAGATTTACAGATTCGAAGTTCTTGCTGTGTTGGAACCTAGAATCAGTGGCCCCAGGGCTCTGTCGGTGGCCAATAAACTAGGTTTCTCTAGTAAATTTATTGTTGATGCTGATGGTTTTTAGGGTGGGTTATGGCTGCTCTGAAATAGCCCATCTGTCTCGCTAGAGGTTGTGGCTAGCTCGCGACACACGATTACTTTTGTTGCTACTGAGTCTAAGAAGTGTTGGGTTACTACTGTTGTTTATGCCAATCCCAGCTGTGGTATTAGAAAGAATCTTTGGCAGTATCTCAATCTTATCAGGGGTTGCTTTGCAGGCCCTTGGGTTGTTCTAGGAGACTTCAATGAAATTACTCATCTTGCTGAAAAAAAAAGGAGGTAGAGCTTGTTTTTCTGACACAGGTTTCAGAGACTGGATCAATGCTAATTGCTTGGTTGACTTGGGATTTGTGGGACAAAAGTTTACTTGGATGACGAAGAGAGGTGTGAATGATGATATTTGGTGCAGGCTTGACCGTGCTGTGTGCTCCATTGACTGGAGGATGATGTTCCCTGAGGGATTTGTACGACACCTGCCTAGGATCAACTCGGATCATTGCCCTATTGTGCTTAACTTGTATAGTGCCCATATCCCCAACAATTCTCTTAAACCGTTTCATTTTGAAGCTATGTGGTCTTCGCATGCTGAATATAGTGGGCTTGTTTCGAATTGTTGGACCAGGAATGTGGGAAGCTTATCTGAAAAATTGAATGCTCTTGCTGCCAATCTTAAAGACTGGAATCGAGACAGTTTTGGTTGTATCTTCAGGAGGAAGAGAGTTTTATTGGCTAGAATTCTTGGGATCCAGAAAAGCCTCAACTTTAATTATAATTCTAGTCTTGTCTCCTTAGAGTACCATCTCTCTAGAGAGTACAATGACATAATTAATCAGGAGGAGATGTTTTGGCATCAGAAATCCAGAAACAATTGGCTTAGATGTGGGGATCGTAACACTAAGTTTTTCCACTTATCCACCATGATCAGAAGAAGGCGGAATAAGATTGAAGGTTTGCGGGATGTGAACGGGGATTGGGTTGATGATAAGTTTGGTATGAAAAGGATTGCTTGTGATTATTTTATATCACTTTTCTCCTTTAAAAATGCTAGCTTTGATTATACCAGTCTCCCTGCTTTATTTCCTACTATTGATGACATTTCTAGGGAAAATATGTGCAGGGGTATTTCTGAGGAAGAGGTAAAGTCTAGTCTGTTTGACATTGGAGGCCTTAAAGCACCTGGGCCTGATGGGTTCCCAGCTATTTTTTTCCAGAATCAATGGCCGCTCTGTAAGGTAGATTTGGTGAATATGGTGACAAACAGCTTCAGACTTGGGCATTTCCCTTTTGAGCTAAATCAGACTCTCATTGCTCTCATCCCTAAAATCCCTAGTCCCCTGGAGATGGCTAATTTTCGCCCTATTAGCCTTTGCAATACTGCGTACAAAGTCATCAGCAAGATCATTGTTAGCAGACTGAGGGGTGTTATGGCAGACTTGGTAGGTCCGAATCAGGTTGCTTTTATTCCTGGTAGACAAATCCAAGACAATATTGTGGTGGCTCAAGAGGTTCTTCATAAATTTCGTGTCTCTAAGAGTAAGAAAGGGTTCTTAGCTTGGAAGATTGACCTTGCGAAGGCCTATGACAAAATCCAGTGGGATTTTATTGAGAATGTGCTTTTAGAGGTGGGGTTGACCAAACATTTAGTTGATTTGATCATGTTCTGTGTCAGAAGCGTCAACTACCGTGTTGTTCTGAATGGGGAGATCTCTGATGCTTTTTCTCCGGGGTGTGGTATTAGGCAGGGGGACCCTATTTCCCCATACCTCTTTGTCCTATGTATGGAAAAGCTCTCTCACCTTATTGTGGATTGTGTGAATAAGGGGTCTTGGAAGCCGATTGCTGTCTCTAGGGGAGGACCTCTAATTTCTCACTTGTTCTTTGCTGATGATCTTATCCTCTTCGGTCATGCTACTTTCCAGCAAGCTGAAAGCATGAAGCTTTGTCTTGATAGATTCTGTGGTAGTTCAGGTCAGGAAGTGAGCTTCAGCAAATCTCGGGTGTTCTGTTCTAGTCTAGTGAGGGATGGAGACGCTAGGGCCCTTGCTAGTATATGTGGCTCCCCCGTCACCAAGGACCTGGGAAAGTACTTGGGAGTCCCTCTCTTACATAGTAGAATCACTAAGCATACATATTGTGAGATCCTAGGGAAGACCCAGAAAAGACTTGCTTCTTGGAAGAGTGCCACCCTCTCTATGGCCGGTCGGGTTATCCTAATTAAAGCTGTCACTGCAGCTATTCCTGTTTACTCCATGCAAACTATTAAACTTCCTAATGATCTGTGTTGTAGGCTTGACAAAGTTAACAGGGATTTTTTATGGGGGCATACTGTGGATAAAAAGACTGTCCATCTGGTGAACTGGAGGACTGTATGCACTCCTAAGGGTAATGGTGGGCTTGGAATCAAGAGCACGAAATTGATGAACCAGTCCCTCTTGGCTAAGGCTGGGTGGAGGATCCTTCAAGGTGACAAAGGTGTCTGGAGCCAGCTTCTTACTTGTAAGTACTTGAATAATGCTAACTTGTTAACTCCTGGTGATAGTGATAAACTTGTTTGTTCGAACACTTGGAAGGGCATTAAATTTGGAGCTAAACTCCTATCCTCTGGCATTAATTGGAGGATAGGGAATGGTAATTCTGTTCACTTCTGGACGGATGTTTGGGCTTCAGATTGTGGCTCCCTTACTAATCATGCTGCTGTGGCTCTAAATGACACTCTGTTGTCTGAGAAAATTAAGGATTATGTGGTGGAAGCTGGCTAGAATCTGCGAAAACTAGCGACTGTTCTGCCTTGGAACATCATTCATAAAATTACTAAAATCCATATTGGGAACATCCCTGATAAAATTATTTGGGGAGGGTGCTCGAAGGGTAATTTTTCGGTGAAGACTGCCTACAACCTTATGCTTGACTCCGATTCTCCTCCTTGGCAGTGGAATTTTATCTGGAAACTGAAACTTCCCCCCAAAGTCCTGACTTTCCTCTGGTCCCTTTTACACGGAAAGATCCTCACTAATGATCATCGCAGGGCTAGGTGTTTAACCACCGACTCCTCTTGTCCCAGATGCTTCTCAGGTCTGGAGTCCATTGATCATCTCTTGAGGGGCTGCAAATCTTCAGTGGGTATTTGGAACCAGGTTTGTACTGGTTTTTCTTCTTCTACAACTTTCAGTGATAGTTTTATCTCTTGGATTTATGCTAATCTTAAGAATACTGCCATCATTGTTGGTGATGCTCCTTGGTATATGGTGTTTGCTTTGACTGTCTGGTATATTTGGAAGTGGCGGTGTTGTAAAGTCTTTGATATCAATTTTGTCATTCCTGTTAATTCTCACATTCCAATTTTTATGTATGTTAAGGAGTGGTGGAATTGTATGGGGACAGGAGGGAATTTTAAGGAGCCCTCTCTTAGGCTCATTTCGTGGATTCCTCCTGTGGAAGGATGTGTTAAGTTGAATGTGGATGGTAGTTTGAGGGCGAGTGATAGCTCCATCACTGCGGCTGGTGTTTTAAGAAACCATGATATCTGCTGGAAAGTGGGTTTTATTATCAAGATTGGTGTGGGGAATATTTTGGAAGCTGAGTTGTGGGGCTTATATGAAGGGTTAAAATTTGCTTGGGCTTCTGGGTTTAAGTCTATTATGGTGGAGTCTAATTCCAGGGATGTTGTTAGCCTTGTTAATACAGGGCCTTGTTTAAATCACCCTTGTTTTAATTTAGCGGATGCTTGCTGCTCTTTGCTGAAAGCCAACTGGGCGTGTTCTATTGTGCATATTTTTAGAGAAGCTAATAGGCTGGCGGATATTTTGGCTTGCATGGGTCATGATTTGGCCCTTGGTGTTCATGCGTTGGAGACTATTCCCCCCCAAGCGGCTCTGATTTTTGAGGATGATCGCAGAAACCTAGCCATGGCTAGACTAGTCCCTGGCTAAGTCTCTGTTTTCTTTGTGTCTTTTGTTTCTGCTGGGTTTTACCCTCTTTTATACCAAAAAAAAAAAAGATTAAATATGATATTTTTATGGGATAAAATTAAAAATGGTTAAAAAATTATGAAAACAATTATTTTTAGTCTCAAATGAAAAAATAATTGTTTTTAGCAATTTTGAAAAAAAATAACATAAATACATTTCAACTACTCATTGACTGAATAATTATAAAAAGACCCCGAAAAATTAAAATTACAAAAAAAATCCATTAAAAATTGCTGAAAAACCCGTTTTACACATTAAAACAAAAACATTTTTTTCTTCTTTCCACTCCTTTTTTATATTTTTTTTCCTTCTATGGCAGTAACTTTTTCTTTTTGTTTTGTCACTTCTTTTTTTGTCTTTTTTATTAAAACTAGTTACAAACCTTTATTTTTTAGATACCCATAATCTTATCTTTACCAACTCAATTATATCTACAAAATCAAAACTTAGAGGTAATTTTAAGAAATTTTTTTTTTTTTATTTAGAATGTATTTTATGGATTTTTTTAAGTTTTGTATTTTATTTGTATATTATATTTGATTTGTGGTTGAAATAATTTGGGTGATATTATGGTTTATTTTTATGAAATTTTAATGGTTATGGAATATGTTAGTAAAAAGTTAGTTAGTGAAACGTTAGCTAGTGAAAGATTTGTTAGTGAAATGTTTAGTAATAATATTGGTTAGTATAATGTTGGTTAGTGAAATGTTGATTAGTGAAATGTTAGTTAGTCAAATGTAGGTTAGTGAAATGTATATTAGTGAAAGATTGAGAATTCAATCTTTAAGCGACCGTACTGCTGTCTATGTCATACCGTGTACTGTCAATGTTAAACTTTCGATATGTCAATTCAATCAACCCTGTAAGTTTCAACATTTTAGAAACCAGTACCCCAACCGGTGAACCACCAATATAATCTAGATTATCCCATTGTCCATTTGAGTAAAAGTCTACGGGTATTCATTTTCTGAAATAAGAGAAATATTTAGAAGATGCAACATTTCACAAAAAAACATTAATAAAAGTGAATTTCACCGATAATATTTCACTCAAAATATTTCAGTAATAACATTTCACTGAAAACAATTACACCTTAAATATTTCACGAATATATATTTCACTAACATATATTTCACTAACATATATTTCACCAACCTATATTTCACTAATCAACATTTCACTAAACAATATTTCACTAACCAATATTTCACTAATCTACATTTGACTAACCGACATTTCACTGCCCAATATTATTACCAAACGTTTCACTAACTTACATTTCACTAACAAATCTTTCACTAACTAACGTTCCACTAACCTACATTTCACTAACAAATTTTTCACTAATTAATATTTCACTAACTAACTTTTCACTAACATATTCCATAACCATTAAAATTTCACAAAAATAAACCCTAATATCACCCAAATTTTTTCAACCACAAATCAAATGCAATATACAAATAAAATAAAAAAAACTTAAAAAATCCATAAAATACATTCTAAATAAAATACATAAAATTCTATAAAATTACCTCTAAGTTTTGATTTTGTTGATAAAAACAAGATGAAGGATGTCTGAAAAATAAAGATGTGTAACTAGTTTTAATGAAAAAGACAAAAAAAAGAAATGACAAAACAAAAAGAAAGAGCTGCTGCCATAGAAGGAAAAAATTATAAAAAGAGTGGAAAGAAGACAAAAGTGTTTTTGTTTTAAAGTGTAAAATGAGTTTTTCAGTAATTTTTAATGATTTTTTTGTAATCTTCACTATTTTTTGGTCTTTTTATAATTATTCAGTCAGTGGGTGGTTAAGTGTATTTATGTTATTTTATTTTCAAATTGACTATAAATGATTATTTTTTCATATATAGCTAAAAATAATTTTGTCTATAATTTTTAGGCAATTTTTTACAATTTTCACTATATTTTTATTCTCCTTTTCAATCATAAAAAACTTGTTAACATAAACCCTATTACAATATAAGGTACCAAATTGTGACGGTTCATTGGCAAAAAATGACATGCTAATGAACTCAGATTCAGTTCTGATGCTTAACTCAAGAACGGTGTGACCTTAAATTTTTCAATAGAGCATTCAAATCAGAATAAGATGACCCACCATCTTCAACAACTCGCCTTGCCATCTCCCTATGCACCGTAGCCTTGCTTCTCATTTTCTCAGCTTCTTCGCCAAACATTAACAGAGTTACTGCATTTGCTATATCATCTTTCTTCATTATAAATTTCTTGTCATCTATCCATCTAGACCATTCCTGGGTACCAACTCCAACTCCTATTCTTAGAACATCCGTGACAACTTTTTCATTAAAAAATTGCTCTCCTAGAGTGGCTATGTTACCATTGGCACACCAGCAGCAATACTCTCCAAAATTGAGTTACATTCACAGTGAGTCAAAAACCCCCCAACAGCTTCATGTTCAAGAATTTGTATCAGAGGTGTCCATCCCCTTTTTATGAAACCCTTCCCTTGCATTCTCTCCTCAAATCCTTCTGGCATCCACTCTTCCTTGTCTTCATTATTTATTTGAACCCATATGAAGTGATGTTCAGAAGCTTCAAGACCCATGGCAATCTCAAGTAGTTGAGCAGCTGAAAACCGGAACACGCTTCCAAAACATACATAGAGAACTGTTTTGGATTTCTTTGAGTCTAGCCATCTTAAGCACTCTTGTCCATCCATTGAGGCTGTGTGTAAAACCCCATGACTCGACCCGTCTGGATCGACCCAGGGAGCGCTATCGGATTTTCAAAACTTTTCTTAACTCACTTTATAATTTCAAAACCATTGTAAACCAAATGAATTATATATATAAAAAAATTTCTTTTAAAGTGAGCCCGTCCAAAACTTGTTTTGGAAATTTTTGCCAGAGTTTTCTCTATTTTTCTGATTTTCCAAAAATTTATGTTTTCAACAAAAACTCAAACAATATATATTTTCAACATCTCAAATTTCTTTTCTCAATCAATTGCGCACTCTGCCATATAGTGCGACTTCCCAAATATTTTTCACAAGACAATACATTATTTACGATTTACAAATATCTGAAAAATAGGAACCCTTAAACAAATATTTACAACATTTACAAAACTCATATATTACAAACTTTACAACTTCTGTATATGCATGCTTAACTGAATATAATATATAAACTATATAACTACTCAAAGGTATGATGACTTTGAATCTTTATCTGCAGCTACCTCCTCTTTAGTCTCTATCTCCGCTGGTATCTTTATTACCTACGTGTGATAAAATCAACGCGCTAAGCAATAATACTTAGTAGGTATGCACTAAACTCATTTATCAAAATCACAGAATAAATTTCAATATAAAATGTAAACATGATATAATATAAAAACAAATCACTATTTAACTCAATTAGTAAATTAAACTATACAATATTAACTTTCTAAATTCGTTTATAGCAGTTTATCCAATTTCATTTCCATCATGGCCCTTTGGTATACTGAACATAATTTTAGGACTGGAATATGGGTAAATAACCAATAAAAGATGGATGCTGTAGATATAATACTTTTGTTAAGACATGCAGTTCAATTTGCTTGTGTCAAACTCTCAGGTGCACTTTAACCTCAATTCCTCCACAAGAGCATGAAGATCGGAATATGATGATCCTCCTCCTTCAGTAGCCTTCCTTGACATTTCTTTGAGTTTCCCAGCTCGGATTCTCATTTCGTCACCTTCTTCACCAACCATTAGTTTAGTCACTGCTTCTTTTACATCATCTCTGTTCACTATAATGTTCTTTTCCTCTAACCATCTAGACCATTCCTGAGCTCCAACCCCAATTCCTATTCTGACAACATCTGTAACCAGCTTTTCATTATAAAACTGATCTGCAGAGAGAGGCCATGTGACCATTGGCACCCCAGCAGTGACACTCTCCAGAGTTGAGTTCCATCCGCAGTGGGTCATAAACCCTCCAATGGCTCCATGATCAAGAATCAGCACTTGGGGCGCCTATCCCCTTATTATTAAACCTCTCCCTTCTGTTCTCCTCTCAAATCCTTCAGGCAACCATTCTTCCTTATCTTCGTCTTCCTTCTTCACAACCCAAATGAAGTTCTGCCCGGAGGATTCAAGACCTATGGCAATCTCAAATAGCTGTTTAGCAGCAGAAAAATGCATCATGCTCCCAAAACATATGTAGAGAACTGAGTTGGGTTGCTTTGTGTCCAGCCATCCCAAACATTCATGTTCACTAATGGAGGCTATATGTCCTCGATGCACTTTGTCATTTGTGTCCCTGTTGCAGAGTGAAACTGGGCCAATGAGCCATGTCTTGAGTCCGATTACTTCCCTGTAGTGTTCTGAGTAACCTGGCTCCAGTTCATGGAAACTGTTCACAAGCACCCCATAGCTTGTCATCTCCGATTGTATACATCGATCCACCATCTTCATTAATTCATCGTCTGTTTCTTCTTTTATTGAACTTGGCAGTTGTTGTCTTGTCAGCTTTACCTGGTCTGGTAGGCCAGGTAATATGAAGGGTTCGAAATCAGATGTTATGGTTTTGTAAGGTTTAAGCTGTCTTAAGCAATTGAAGACAGAAAGAGCAAAAAGACCAGTTCCATGGAAACACAGCCTTGGAATCCCAAAGTTGGTTGCAGCTTCTGTAGCCCATGGAAACATAATGTCTGCCACAAGGCAATGAGGGCGGCATTCTTCTAAAAGCTGTTCAAATGGTTTTTGGAGCAGGCCGACAGCCTTGAAGAAATTCATTTCCATTTCTGGAGAAGTGATTGAGTTCATGTTCTCACATGTTTCTGGCAGCTCAGCCTCTGCACAAGGAAATTTTATCACGCTGATACTGATGTCAAATCCCAGTTGCCGCTCTCGTTCAATTGTTGCTGAGAAGGTAGATGCATTTATGGGAGTAGTTACAACTGTTGCCTTGACACCATGCCTGGCAAATAGCCTGACCATGTCTACTGTTGGGATCATATGGCCTTGGGCCAAAAATGGTAAGAATAATATATGAAGATGGCTTGGCTGTGAATCCATAAATAGCCTTGTAGGCAAATAACGTTTGAGAAGAGATGATGAAATAGTCAATGAAGATTTTTAATTGCAGAATGCAAAACTGAAGAAGAAGAAGAAACTAATGAATAAAATATTTAATTGATGTGCTTATATAATGATGCGAAACTTTTGAAAGTTTGGTTTCTGCCCCTTTCTTTACCTGTTAATTAGTGCATTTAGAAGAAGAGTACAAATTTGAAATTAATGTGTTCTTCAAACATATATAGTTGCTTCATGGCAATTCAGGTATCCAAAATGGCATCAAACTGCATAATCTTACTCTCCACGTGTTTTTGGCAAGTGCTTGAGAACTATGCGCATATATTTTCTGTTCAATTTGCTCAGATTCAACATTTTTGAAGCTCTAGAATATAGAAAAGTCTTGAAAAATGTCTTGATGTGTTACGCTTATATAGTTGCTTCTTGGCAATCAAACTACATAGGCTCTCAACGTTTTGTTGTCTGAGTCTTATGTCTTTGGTTTCCTGGCAAGTATTGCTTGAGAGATATATGCAAATATTGATTTTTCTTCAGTTTAATTTGGTCAGAGACGACATATTTGAAGCTCAAGAAACGTCTTCAAAATGGCATACTGATTAAATATCTTTCTCAATGACATTATTGTCATTAGTAGCTACCAAGTTCGGCATTTCAGTGCACATCCACTTGTAGTAAAGTGGTTAGTGTACTTCTCTCCCACCTCAGTGGTGAGGGATTCAATTCCCACCATACACATACCAATATATGTGGGTAGTTTTCTCCCCTTATTATGAGAGTAGATGTCTCCCGTTATGGGAGTAGATATTCGGCCGCGCATTTAGTGATTAATCTCGACAGATCCCGGCAGCTATTAATGTTGTACTTGTATCCTTTCAAAAAAAAAAAAGTTCAGCATTTCAATTTTGAATGATTTCTTATATATATATAATTAGTCTTCAAGTGAAAAGTATTAGCTTCTTACTACGATCATCACACTTAAGGAATGACAAAACTTTTATCTGCGGATGTCCACCCACGAAGGACAGGTATAGATTTTTATTAGTCGGGTTCATAGGGAGTATGGATGCTGAAATTCAAATTCGATACCCGATTCGGGTTTGGATTTGAAAAAGATTCAAACCCGAACTCACTGCATAAATTAAAAAACATAATATATATATATATATATTTAAAAAAACAAAATATGCTCGAAAGTTCAAAACGTCATCTTTTTGAGCTAAAATTAGAAATTAATCTCTAAATAATATTGTTTTGAGATTAGATTATTTATATTTTATTTTGTTATTATGGTACAATTTGAAAATTATTTAAGGAAATTATTTTATTAATTATTTATAATATATTTTTTTATATTTTAAAGGTTCAAGAGCGGGTGTGGATATAGGTAAAACCCGCAAGGTAAAACCCACGCATAAACCTGCATAATTTGACGGGTGGATGTGAATGTTAAAATGAAATGCGGGTAAGAATGCAAATGTAGACCAATTGTCATCCCTGAGATTCACAGTCAAAGAATATTCTAAAATGTTTGAAGGCCTATGACCATACATTATCTATATGCATATTTTATCTAGTTTGAAAATTCAAGTGCTGCATTCTTGTTGTAATGTATATACATATATGTATTTGCAAGTGAAGTGCAGTTGCAGGTAATGTATGATTTAATAATATTAATTAGCTTTGTCTCACCACTTTTAACATATCCTGTTTAATTAACTAA
>CM010615.1:31963018-32013018 GCA_003430845.1 Xanthoceras sorbifolium
GAGAAAGTCTGCCAATTGATAATAAACAGTTTATGTTTATTTTAATTTGAATAATCATTTAAAATAGTAAATGGAAAAGAAAATCCCTATGGAGGAGCATATTATTTGGTACTAATTTAAAATTATGGAATCCAATACTATGGAGCTAAGAAGCACGGACACGACACGGGGACACGGCAAATCTCAAAAAACTAGGACACGGACACGGCAGGACACGGCAATTAAAATAATATATATTTTATATTTATATTTAAAATATAAATAACTTCATTCATAATTAAATAAATCAGTTCATAAAATATAATTTGTAAAACATTATCAAAAACTAGTCAATTCATAAAATATTTTGAACTTTTAAAATTTATTTTTAACCCTATATTTTTTAAATTTATAAATTGACCCCTTTTTTTAAAAAAATAATTACAAAATGGCCCTAAACGTGTCCGACACGTGTTCCTACCGTGTCCTTGCCGTGTCCCTTGGTCAACGGTCTGCTAAAGTCAACGGACACGCGTGTCCTATTTTGGACACGCGTGTCCTCGCGTGTCGGCGTGTCCGACACTCTGACACTCCGACACGCGAGGATTTTGAAGTGTCCGTGTTTCCTAGCTATGGAGTATAATATTATAAATTTATATTTTTAAAAACTTCATCTTCACAGATATCGAAGTTAAGATTGAAATTTCAACATTTATTAATTATTCAATCGTTACTCATATGCACATATGCAATATGTGAGCAATCTCAAGGGTGTTCACACGACATAATATTAAATTAACATTAAATTAAACTTCATCTTCACATAATATTAACATTAAATTAATATTATCTTTTTTAATATATATATACACGACACTTAATCACAATAAATACTATTTATAAAATAATTTTATAAAATATCTCTCAATACTTTATAAATTTATTGATAAATGATGAATTTAAACTCTTAGATATAAAATAAATTATATATTTAACACTTAAGTTATGATTGAATTTTCAGTTAAATTGGAAAAAAAAATACAAGTTGTATGCTAGTAATACTTGCAATACAATTCCAAAAAATTATACAGTAACAAATGTAAATAAATTCAAGTTAAATAAAAATATAAAGTTAAATATATATATATATATATATATTCAATAAAAATAACTTATGATGCCACCTCAATTTATAAAGAAATGTGAGTAAACAATAAAAGTATTTTTGAGTCTCTAACACGTTAGGACAAAATTAAAAATATTATCGTATTAAAATATGAGTTTAAAAAAAATGTGGATTTATCAAATTGGCTCCCTTAGATTTACTAAAATGTTATCATAATAAATATAAAAAAAAATTTGGGCCTTAAAATATTTAATAAATATATTATTTTTTAATAATATAATCAAAATATAATATATTGAATTCCTTAAATTTAGGGTACTGAACGGTCGCTGCTTTTGACCATGGCGGCAGCTTAGCTGGATTATTTGGTGATGGCTGAAGAGTGACACAACCTGACTTATATCGGAAGAGGTACGATTACAAATAATTATATTTTGCTTTAACAAAAGCAGGCAGAGAACTTTAAGATGGGGACCAGCAGGCAGCAGCGGTACGTTGACAGATTCAATAGCCTTTTTAGATATCCATGCACATGAAAAGTGTTAGCCGAATAAAACTTTAACATTATTTTATATTTATTTATGTTTTCTTTTTTATCTTCCATTGACTGTCCAAAGCAATAATGAGAAGGGAAATTTTTACTTTGTTCCTAATTTTTTTAGGATTATTATTTTTTAAAATTAATTTTATTTATTAGTATTATTGAATCCTATCTTTCTAGAAACATTTCAATTTAGTCTTTTTATTAGGCAACCGTTAGTTAAACTTAATTTTTTAGAGTATTTTTATTTTTTAACATATTCCTAATTAAAAAATTAATTAAATTAAAAAAATATTAAATAAAAATCTCTACCGTCCATTAAAATTGATGGACAATAGAAATTATATAAAAAAAGTTTAAAAAAAAATTATAAAATTAAAATTTTTTCAATTTAATTTTTTTTTACTGTTTAAAAATTTTGATATTTTTGGTAGAGATCCAGATAAAAAACAAACCCAAAAAAAAAAAAAAAATGAACTGGGTTCGAAGACGAACGAACCCAGTTCAACTTCAAATTTTGGTTTTTTTTGGCTTGTTCTTAGTGGAGATCCAATCTGAATCTCCACCAAGAACATCAATTTTTTTAATAGTAAAAAAAAAATTAAATTGAATTTTTTTTTATTTTTTAAAAAAACATTTCCATGTAATCTCCACCATCCATTAATTTTGATAAACGGTGGAGATTCATTTAAAAATATTTTTTTAAAGGCATTTACAAATATTTTAAAATGTTTAATTAAAACTTAATCTAAAGTGACTATACTACCCTTCTAATTATTAATATTCTTTTTTAAAATTTGAGGTTAAAATTATAATTTTCACTTATTTAAATAGTGTTAAGGGCAAAACAGTTTTTTTACCAATTCTATAAAGTTTGACTGGTAGAAATTTAGTAAGAGAGACCAAATTGATACATTTCCTAAAACTTAGGGTCTAAGAATATTATTAACCATATAACTGGTTTAAAAAATTAATAATTTCTTAAAAATTAGGGACCAAAATAAAAATTCCCCTAATGAAAATTTAAGGAATATTATTATACTCCCGCTGTGGTTTAAAATTTTTTAAATTTTCTTTTAATTTAATAAAATAGATCAAATATCCCCTACCATTATAATTCTATTAAAAAATAGTTTGGCCATTAAATTAGTAAGGGTAAATTAGTAAATAAACCTGAATAAAATAAAAAATCTATTTCACTTTGTTTTTTTTTTTCTTCCACTCTCTCACTATCTTTTTTCTTTTCTTCTTTCTCTCACTCTCATCTTCTCTCTCACTTTCTTTTCTTTTCCTTTTTTTTTCTTTTTTGCTTCCTCACTCTCCCATAGAGATCCAGAGACCATGAAAATTTATCTTAGTATCGTTCTTTTTTAAAAAAATTAAAATCTTTTTTTTTTTGCTTTGATCCATCTATGAATCTCTATATTCAAAGATGGATATGTAGATCCAGTGCTTGGCACTGGATCTATAATTTGTTTTTTTATTTTTTTAAAAGTTATATTATTAAATTTTATCTCCAAAAGATACATTTCCTTTTTTAAATTTTTTTATTTCTTGTTTAGATTTTTTTAAAAAAAGTTATTGATCTGGTGGACATTCAGATTATCGTCCATCCATCTTTAAAGATGAACAGTGGAAATCCACCAGATTTAGAATTTAAAAGAAATATATTTTTTTTAGTTTAGTGTACGGTGGGATCTATTTATTATATATATATATATTTATTTATTTATTTTTATTTTTTAAATTTTTAAATTTATTTATAAATATTTTAAGGATAAAATAGTCTTTTTAATTAAAATTTTAACCTAAGTTAATAGAAGGGGGTTTTGGTGAAAAACGAAATTAAGGGGTGGATTTTAATTAATACATTAAACTACAGAGGAGAAAATAATAATATTGTAAAATTTAATGATAAAAAACTTTTTATCTTTAGTGGGTTTGAGCCTAGGATGGCAATGGCATATAATCCATTTTTCGCTTTGTTGTTGAAATCGATTAACTGGGTTGTTTAATGCATCACATGTTTTTCCAAGTACACCCATTATCAAGAAACACCTGTTGCGTACCGGTTTCCTCAATATTTTAGTCTACACCCCACTTATGCTATAAACACACCCATAATCTAAAGAGTGTATACCATCTCCAAAATGTAGATACGAAAGGAGAAAAAACTTCGAAATTGAATTATATATATGACATTTAGGGCTGATCCTAGCTTTTTAGTTGTCCGGGATTAGAACTTAAAATGAGGCCCTAACCTGTTATATTTAAATAAATTCTAATGAATACAAAGTTTTACTAGATATATTTTTTTTAAGGCTGGAACCCAATGGGAGGTTAGGTCATCCCGCCTTTAATTTCATTAAAATTAAAAATAGTCGTTATAAAAGCTAGATAAAGATAAATAAAGCTCTAAAAAGCAGCTTACAAAAGCCCAACAAAACAAGCAAATTAGATGACAAAAGTGTTTTGCTACTTGCTAACTATTAATCTTCCATCTAAGCATAGACTAATTCACATCTTTCAGAATCTTTTGACTACATTATGGTCCATTCCTCTTTCATCATCTGCATATTCAAGTTAGGGAACTCCTGGATATCAAGAACACAATAAGTAGAAACAATCACAAAAAGACTTTGGTTCTTGAAGCATTTTGAGAAGCAAAATCATCAATAATAGTTTCAAAATCCAACTTATCCAACATATTCTTTTCGATGCATAAGATGACCAATCCATTCAATCTCTCTTGTGACATAATTGACCGCAATAAAATTATAACAATTTATGTTTAGAAAAACTCCTTTCAGCGGATGCAACAGTAACAAGAACAATTAACAAAATTCTATAAGCAATTGAAATATTTGGAAAACATTCTAAAGATTCCACATACTTAAGAACTTGAATGAATGTCTTTGTTCATGCAAGTAAATACATTGTCAATACTTACAACTCAGAAAACAAGTCATTTGCAATAATGTCTGATTTGTGTTAAGTGTTAAAGCAGTTTCAAGATTAGAATAACATTCTTGCAATCTATTATGCTTCAATCTAGAGTACATTCAAATGCTGTCAGTTGTTCAAACCTACTCTCTAAAGAAGAAAGAGCAGCATCACAACAACTAGAAAATAATTAACCCTGAATGATTCTTCAGCAGATAGTGAGGTTTCTTCATATTCACATTCATCAAATTGCTTTTTTCCTATGAGGCTACCATCTTTTAGAAAAGATAGGATTAATTTTCAAATCAAATGCAATCTTTTTGGTCTTCTCTAAAGCATATGCGAATCCATGTTCTCTATACTTCTCAAAATAAGAAATCAGCAATTTCAAATTTATAATTGCAACTTTGATTTGCATATCTTCAGATTGCAAAAGTTCACTAACTTCCCTAATCTTCCTTAAAATATTATGCCATACAGTCATTGCCAACAAAAACTCTAAATTCTCAAGTTCATGTGTTTCTAAACTTTCAGTTTCATTACTTGCTCTTGGATCTTTACTAACTCTTGCAATTCAAACAAATCATCTTTTATATCACTAGCTTGAGTTATTATGGTTATAACACTGTCAACATGACTTTCCCAACTAGTTGCTAATAAGGATTTCAAAGTTAAGTGATGCACAAAATCCTGAAAAATATTTTATCTTCTTGTAGAGCTAGCAAACAAAATATATATATGTGTTGCACCATACTAAAAAATGTCTTAGCTCTAACACAGGAATTAGCCATATCACAAACTATTAAATTAAGAGAATGACAAGCACATGCATAAAAAAAAGATCTAGGATTAATTTCAAATAACATCTTTTTAACACTTTGGTGTTTACCTTTCATATTAGACCCATTATCATAGTCTTGCCCTCTTACGTTGTCAATATCAAGCTTTAGAGACTTCCACATAGCTAATAATTCATTAAAAAACCATAAACCAGTTGTATCATATACTTTCAAAAACTACAGAAAATACTCTTCAACTTTTACTGAACTGTTTGACACATCTACATATTGAATAATTAGACTCATTTGCTCTTGGTGACTTGCATCTGGGTTACAATCAAGCGTCATAGAAAAATATTTTGCATGTGTAATTTTCTGAATTATAGAGCTTTTAACCTTGAAACTTAACAAAGCAATCAACTCATTCTGAATTTTATGACTGAGATAGTAATGATGAATCTCTTTATTAAGAATGCGTTTAAAATACTTATGCATAATCAAATCAAACTCAACAATCAATTCAAGCAGCCTAAAAAAGGTTACCATTTTTATCTTGGTATATTTTCTCATTCTCTTCACAAAAAGCCAAACCACGAGATATAAGACACATCACAACATAAATAATTCTCACTAAAACTAGTTTTCAATGTTCTTTTTTTTTTTTTAATTTGCAATTGTATCACTTTATCAATTGTTTCATTCTTTTTCAATCTAATTTGCAAATCAATCTAGGTCCTCTTGTTATTAAGATGCTTAAAATTGTTCTCATGTTGTCTAAGCCTCTCACTTAAATGTTTCCAATCATTAAACCTCTTATTAGCTAATATACTTTTGTGGTTTGCTGATTTGAACAATTTGCAACAAAAACATTAAACTTTGTCCACTTCCTTTGAGTACACAAGCCATTTTCTATCTTGGTTCTCTTCATTTGTCAATTTTCTTGTATAATAAGAACATGAAAAATGTCTAGAGAGCCCATCCTCAGGAAACTTTATATTATATTATCTTACATGACCCTTTTCTACCACAAGCTTTTTTGTTTTGTTATCAAGGTTATTCCAAGTTCAAGGATCATAGATATTCACATTCAAGCCATGCCTATTATATCTTACTTCAACCTTTGTCTCAAGTAGAACAGTTTCATTTTCATTTGCAATCATATCAGTATCATTTTCCTTATCAATCACATCAACAACAACTTCATTTAATTCAATCATACCATTTTCTCTCGATTCTTTTAATTAACTGGTTGCTCTGGTTCATTAACTAAAAATCATTCATTGAATCTTGAATTGACTAACTAGCTTTGAAAAACTTATCAAGTGTTCCCTTTTGAGATTTAACCAAATGTTCAATCTTTTTTCTTTTGTTTCTTTTTTGACAACCAGATTACTGTTTTCTAGAAAACATGCTTCAACTTTCAAGTATAAGTACTATGCACAATCAATGAACCAATCAAAACCCAGCTAGGGAATTAAAGTACCAAACACAACTAAGGAACTAATTTCCAAACACAACCAAGGAGACAAGGAACCAAACACAACTAGTAGAAGGCTAGATGCAACAAAGAGCGATCGAACTTGGTTTATGCTCATACAAATGAAGGCCTAAATCTTGCAACTACATAGTGTAAATTCAACCCATGGTTCTTCCACGGTTCCACCTTTCAACGATAAAACATAAATTATTAACAAAAATCTCATATGCAATTCAAATTAAAAAACGATGTACTCAAATAAATCAAAATTAATATTACCTTTTAGTTTCTAGGTCCCAATTTCTAGCACTGCAATTGCAAGATTACGAACCACAATATTTTTTTTAATGTTTAGGGTGTAAGAATATAAGAAGTGAAAGATAGGGTATTGAAGAAGTAGTAAGAGGCTAAGAGATGAGAGAATTGAAACGGTGAAAAGAGAAGAAGAGAGAGCATCTTGAATCCTAATCCGTTGGATTTTATCAACTTGGAGAAGGAAACCATCATTGAAAATTGGAAAAGAAAGAAGAAGATTTTGAAGAATGAAACATTTTCTCGTAAGGGTTGTTGGCGTGTTGCTTGCTGAACAATTGAGAATTAATTAAAGGAAGGTTTGCAGCGTCGCTGTTCGCCTCTTTCAAAGCAAAAGAGTTATATATTAACCTTATATAAAAAACAATTGGGCCCCTTTAAGCCTTGTGCCTGGGCGGTCGCTCTCGGTGCCCCGGCCTAAGGCCAGCCCTGATGACATTGATAATCAATCAAATATTTTGCTAATAACATGACATGATTTTTATATGGCAATGAAAGAGGTAGTTAATAAAAAGTAAGAGACAATAAGATAATGTTGGTCCATTAGTTATCGTTCACACTTACATTTGTAGGTTGTGAGTTCGAGTTTTGTCTCATTTCATAAATTCTAAATTAATTGTAATAATAAAGAAAATAACATAAGGTAAATATAGAAATAACTAATTTCTATTCAAATAGTGGACTGGCCTTATAGCTATCACAAAAATATAGGTTTTATGTTTATTTTTTCTTTTATTTTTCTATAGGCAAGCTTTAACGATCCATCCGTTGAATTAATAAAAACAAAAGCAATTTGTTTTACCAAATAATTTGTATTATAAAATTATTTATGTCTTGATAGACTTAAAATTAAAAAAAAAAATCAATTTTGTATAGAAACTCCATGAGAGCAGGAATTGTGGAAACATACTAGCATAGCATTTGTATAGTTTCAAGCACCAAAAAAAAAAAACAAAAAAAATCTCACCTTCCACTACTTACTTATTAATTGGTTGGCGCACTACTGCACGCCTTTGATGATTGCTTTTGGAAATGTGAACACACTACCTGCCCTCAACTTTGGATTCCGACAATAATTTTATTTTGACAATAAATATATATATATATTTTTTTTACAAATATCTCCGTACCAAAGATGGATCGTATTAGTCTAATGCTTTAGCAAATAATATACATATTATAATAAGCTATGAATTTTTTTTCCCCTTTTACCATCTACATATTTCTTTTTAATATGTTATTACAATTCTATTTAAAAATTTGTAATTTTGTAATTTCACCCTCTCAATATTTTTATTTTAATATACGGTGAAATTATTCTGATCTCTCTATACATATATATATTAAATATTATTTTTTATTAATATTTTCTCTTTTAATTCGTATAATTTTTAATTTTTTAAAAATTAATTAAATAGTAATTATTTAAAAAGTTAAGGACTGTATAGTTCCTAATTTTTGAAAATATTTTAAATGGACTATGCAAATGGTAGGTTAGTTTTTTTATTTAATTTACAGACATTCTTACTCTGTTAATTTATAATTAACACCTCTAATTAGTAACTAAACAAGTAAACAACTCCTACCAGCATTATGGGACCTCTTGTCCATCTTCCTTCTACAAAACAAAACACGTAAACATACAAAACAACATTTTTATTATACAATTTGGGTTTCATATGATAACAAAAGGAGATACTACATAAGCCAAAGAGGTATTATACATCAATACTAAAGATTGCATAGTATAGCATCTCTACATCTCACAAACATTTCTATACGTACAAAACAGGTCCAGTATCTAGCAAAACAGAGAGATGGGAAACATTGCAAATCTAAACGTGCGTGCGCACGTACACACATGAGCTACCGGGAAAAATAGAATGAAAAAGAAAACATTGTATATGACTATATGAGCATTAATGCTCAACGAGTGGATATAAATTTTAAAACAAAATATTTAATTTTTTTTTCCTATAGCTTTCTTAAATTCTTCTGAATAAAAATCTTGAATTATTATGAAATTATATTACGCTAATAATAGCAAATTATAGAACTGCAGTATATAATTATTTACTACTGAACCAATATGTTTCATATATAACTGAGTACAATGTAAAATAATCTTGTATCATTTTGTACTGATCAATATATTTCATTGTAGTTCTAGAGAAATCTACACCAAAATTAGATTTTTTTTTATTTTTTTTAATATGGAGTATTAAAAAGGGCAATACGTAAGAAAAATAATAAAAATTTTTTAAAAAAAATATTATATCATATCATTAAATTCATCACAACAAAAAAAAAAATTACAAAACATTTTGAATGTTTCAGATGTAAACTAGTCAAAATAAGATAGATGATAACTACAATAAACTTGTAACAGTCAGGTTCTAAACGAAGCTTTTAAAAAAACAAGATTTGTCTAATTTAAGAAAATAGAAATCTATTTCCTCACAACTTAATTTGGGTCAAGCATGCTATGCTTTTCATTGCTGTCTCTTCCTAAAAATTGCACGCAAAAAAAACCCATTTTAGAATCTATGGAATTGAATTATTGACGAAAAATCTGGATTTCCCAACAAAAATAACCAAATTTCTGACACTTCTCCTTCTTCTTCTTCCTCTTCCTCGTCTCTTCCATTTCTACTTTCTCTTCTAACTTGTCTTTCTTTCTTGCTTTCTTTTTCTGGTTGTCCGTCAACCTCTCTCTCTCTCTCTCTCTCGATTCTCTTTTATTTTTTATTTTTTTTCATTTTTCTTTTTTTTCCTTCTTGTCTTTGCTCTACGATCTCTCTCTCTCTCTCTCTCTCTCTCATATGCTCTCTGCTTCTCTGTTGAGAGGCAAGCTGCTTGCCGTTTGAGCGAGTAGTTGCCTCTAAAAGATTTTAAATTTGATAGAGTGGAGAGAGCGTTATGACTTCAATTCATGCCCTATACTTTTAATGATATAGGGGTTGGAAAGTCAATACTTTTAAAACGTTTTTCTTTTTGCGCAGCAAAACTTACTACAAAAACCAAAAATCATTACATCTTTGAACAATCCAACTCACAAAGGTCATTCTTGTATATATAGTTTTTCATTTTGGAAATGAGATTTCAACAACCACACTAAGTAATTTATACCATATTTTAAAAATACAGATCAAAATCTTTTAAATACACACACCATCATCTTTTTTTCTTTTTTTTTCATCTTCTTCCTGTACTGATCCATCTCTCCCTCTCCCTCTCATAAATGGAAAGCTTCCACATCAAGCCCTTAAATTACTCTTCTGTCATCATCTTCTTCTTGTTGTTTCCATGTTTTCTCTGCGTAGTTTGCCAAGATTCTGTACTGCCACAAGTATCACTTTTACCTCCACTACCATTAATACCAGATATCTTAAACTTCTTGGACCAGAGGCTATCTATAATCTACCCAATTATTCAAACCTTTAAAGACACGATCACATCAGATCCCTTCAATGTCACAGGAACTTGGGTTGGATCAGATGTATGCAGCTACAAAGGCTTTTTCTGCAGCAACCCACCTGACAATGTCTCTGCGACCACCGTCTCCTCCATCGATTTCAATGGTTTCGAGCTCTCTGCTCCAAGTATCGATCACTTCATCGATCAACTCCCTGATATTGCCCTCTTCCATGCCAACTCCAACAAATTTACTGGCACCATATCTGATAAGCTCGCCAAACTCCCATATCTATACGAGCTGGACATAAGTAACAACGAACTCTCTGGGCCTTTTCCGATGGAGATTCTCAACATGAAAGACCTGTCGTTTTTAGATATCCGATTCAATTCCTTTAGTGGGTCACTCCCTCCTGAAGTTTTCATGCAAAACGTAGAGATGTTGTTCCTCAACAACAACAATTTCATGCAAACACTCCCTGAAAACATCGGTTCAACACCGGCGATTTATCTCACCTTCGCCAACAACAAATTCACCGGTCCAATCCCAAAAAGCATCTGCAATGCTTCTTCGACGTTAAAGGAAGTCCTGTTCTCTAATAATCTGCTCAACGGTTGCATCCCATACGAGGTAGGGTTACTTAGAGAAGCTAGAGTTTTTGATGCCAGTAAAAACCTATTGACCGGTCCATTACCGTGCTCGTTGGGGTGCTTGAAGAATATCGAACAGCTCAACTTCGCTAACAACCAGCTGTACGGACAGGTGCCGGAAGTGTTGTGTGAGGTTAAAAAATTGGAGAGTTTATCGCTGTCGAACAATTATTTCACCAAAGTGGGGCCAATATGCAGGGATCTGATCAAGAAAGGGGTGCTTGACTTGAAAGGAAACTGTGTTCCTGATCTTCCTGATCAGAGATCAAAGAAGGAGTGTTCAACGTTCTTCTCGCAGACAAGCGTTTGCCCTAATCTGCCTTCGTATAATCTGATTCCTTGCAGAGATAGTGAGGTTCCGTCGACCAGCAAATCTCCGACAGGGTCCGGTTCCAAAACAGATTCGGTTACTTACAAGGCTGTTAATCAGAGACATAGATTATGAAGAAGAAAACTTGTTCGATTAATATTTTTGAAGCATTAATCGAGAAAGTACTTCTAATGTAAACAATATATTGTTGTGCAGATAGTTGATTACTCTTCTCTCATCATCACCAGTAATACACTGCATGTAAATTGTAATTGATGAAACAATGTTCTAAGCATAACTTTTTTTTTTTTTTTTTTTATCTATTACAATTGATTCGGATTTTGGAAACTTTTATTTTTCATTTCTATTTTTCTTATTGCATACATTTAGATTATTTCTGGTCTCCTTATTAATATCTCATCAATTTCGATATTGAATAGGTTTTTTTTTTTTTTTTAAAAATCTGACACCTTCCGGGTCAAAGCACTATTGAAACCAACCGAAATTAAATTATACAAGCACGGCCCGGATAACTACTTCCAGTAACGGAAAATGAGAACTACCGGGACCAACGGCCCGGACTACTACTCCCAATAACGAGAGCGGTCTACTCACACGATTACGTTTTTATAGGCAATGGTGGGATCTCCAATCACTAAGGCAAGTGGCCTTGTAATTTTGTTGTTGAATAGTTAAACCCATTAAATTGTAATTCAACTGTTCAAAAGAAGACAACAATTTTTAAATGAACAATTAAAAAATTAATTGATTAAGCTTAACTGTATATGTATACATATCATGATGTCATGAATACGATAGGAGATAATTTTTAACAAATGATTAAGCAGATAATTTTTTTGTCTTCATCTAAACTCAATAATGTTAAGAGTTGAAACAAAAACTATTTTTATTAACAGATATTGAATAAATCTGTCAAATGATTTTTATTTTTTATTTTCAAAAAATGAATTGGCATACGCATTGATGAAAAGTCTATTTAATGCTACAAATAAGACAATTTTATTCTAAGCTTCTGAAAGACATTTCACCAGATTTTTTGGAGGATCAAATAAAGACGTATCCTAACTTTTCAATTTTTCAAAAATGAAGAAGTTGAAAAAGCAAATTAGAAAAAGAAAAGGAGAAAGAAAAACACAGGAGTGACGGATGAATATTGAAAAATATGTAACATGCATGGACATTGGACCAACTATGAAGAAAATTATGAAACAAAGATACTGGGAAAGAGAGAGAGAAGGTGTGTGATGATGTTGGTTAATATTGCACTCTTTCATGATATAAGTTAGCTAGACCTTCCCTATCATAGAAAAAAATAAAAATAAAAATAAAAATAAAAATAAAAAATTCACTTTTTCATGATAAGTTAGGCTAGTTAGTTATTTATATAAGTCTGTGTGACATCTGCCTACTTTTTTGTTTATAGTCAAATTTCAAATGGGGTTTTTAGACATCAATTAATCAATCAATCAATGGTTTTGTCTCCTAATGCAGTGTATATATACATATTCACACTGCACAAGTTAGACTTTTCTATCTTTTTTAAAACATGACAAGATTTTTACTATTAAAAATCACACTCGTATATATATACATATATATATATATATATATATATATATTTGATTGTGATCTTACATTTAATTAGGGTTGTTTCTTCTTGATTGTATGGGTAATAGAGGGGTTATATCAGCTTTTTATGACTTAAAATTGTACTTTGTAACTTCAAAATAATATAAATAAATGACTTTTTTTTGGTTTTTCCAATTTTTAGATACAATTTTATAAAAATAATTTCTAGTACTCCTTTCCAAAAACTCATTTATATATATATATTTGTACTTTACATTCTTAGATGTCATTAGAACTCAAACTAAAAAAAAAAATTAAATTCTAATTTTACATTCAATCATAACTCAAGTGAATAGTTTATTTCCTCTTTAAATGTGTGATAGGTTCGAATCACACCATTATCGTGGTAGAAGACCTCTTCCCAATAATAGGAGTTACTTTCTGGATCGTACTTATAGTAGCTAATCTCATTAGGTCCTGATAGACTTCTGACTTATCTGGTGCAAGCCCTTAGAACAAAAGAAAAAAAAAATTATAATTTCAGACTTTCAGCTGTCATCTATGGACATTGTGTATTGTCTTTGTAGGCGTGCTTTAAAATTCAACTGTAGGGCGAGCATAGGGAAAGAGACTTTTTTAGGATGGTTGAAAATGGAAATGCCTTTTATAGACGGGCATATCTATAATTTAGAATCGGGTCAAATACGAAATGCCCGACAGGTCAAGAACTAAGGTGTGCGTGCGAGTTAGTTACCATTTCACTGCAAAATCTACTAGAAGCAAAAGAAAAAAATATTTGTAAACGTGGAAAACAATATTTGGGGTTTAACTTCCACTTACCAACATGTGTGTGAAACGATTTTCCTATTATATAAGAGTTGATATATTAGATATATGAAATACATAGATATTTGAGCGGCACGTATAGTGACTAATCTCGGTAAATTTCGGTATACCTTAAACTCATTCAATGTCACTAGGGCCGGCGCATATTATTTTGAGACCCTCGGTTAAAAAAAAAAAAAATTGGGCCTCCTATTATGATATGGGCCCGCCGCCTATGATGCCCCTCCTTTATACTTGCTTTTTCCAATGGGTCACTGACCTCCCCAATATGCTTTTTCCAATTATAAATTGGGTAATTTTTATTTTTATTCCTAAATTTTAGAAAATTATTAATTTTTTAAAGCAATTTCGTTTATTAGTATATTTGGGTCCTAACTTTTTAAAAATATATCAATTTGGTCCTATAAGTCAACCGTTAGTTAAACTTAACATTTCCAGAGGTATTTTTATCTTTAAACCTATTAATGGGTCAACAGTTTATTTTTTAGGGAAATGACATATTTACCCTTAATTAAAAATTTAAAATAAAATAAAATAATTTTTTTAAAAAAATTTTAAAAATATTTAGTTGAATCTCCACCGTCTATCAATATTGATGGACGGTGGAGATTATATTGGAATTTTTTTAAATAAAATGAAAAGTGAAAATCAATTTTTTTTTCTTTTTGCTGTTTAGAAGAAAAGAAAAAAAAAATTCAAACTGTTCTTAGTGGACATCCAGATTGGATCTCCACCAAGAACACAACCAAAAAAAAAAAAAATTTGCAGAACTCTTCGATCGACGAAAACCCAGAAAAACTTCTGGGTTCTTCGTCGATCGAAGGTCGAAGAATCCAGATCGAAGAACTTCTGGACGAAGAACCCAGAAGTTTTTGGGTTTTTTGTCTTCTGGGTTCGTCGACGAAGAACCCAGAATTTTCTGGGTTTCTTCGATTTGTTCTTCGTCTTCTGGGTTCTTCAATCTATTTTTTCGTCTTCGATCTGTTCTTCGTCTTCGTCTTCGATCTGTTCTTCAATTGTTGCCGATCTGTTCCACGCCTTCACAAAGAAAAGTGAAGTTTCGGGCAGGGAAGCTCCATGGATTCAATGAATCCATAGAGAGATCTCCATAGATTCATCGATCTCCATGGATTCGATGAATCCATGGAGGTGGGCGGTCAAGATCAAATCTGGACCGTTCATCTAATCTGATGGACGGTCTAGATTCGATCTGGATTTTTTTTAATTTTTTTTTTAGTTTTTTTACTTTTTTTAATAATTGGTCCATATAGGATCTAGACCGTCCATCAGATCTGATGATGGATCAGATTCGAAATGGACTTTTTTAATTTTTTTTACTTTTTATAATTTTTTAAAAAAATTGATCTAGATAGGATGCAAATCCAGATTGGTTTATTTAAAAAAAATTCAAAAATTTTTAATTTTATTTTTAAAATTTAATATAGTTTTTAGTTTTTATTTTTAAAAAAAATTATAATATAATGTCACCGTCCATCAAAATTGATAGACGGTGGAGATCCATTTAAAAATTTTAAATTCTTATTTTTTTAAATATTAATCTGAAATGACTATATTACCCTTCTACATAATAATAATTTTTTTTAAAATTTGAAGTTAAAATTGTAATTTTGATTCATTTAAATAGAGTTAAGGGCAAATTAGTCTTTTTACTAATTCTGTGAGGTTTGACCATTAAAAAAAATTAGTTAAAGGGATCAAAATTATACATTTTTAAAAAATTAGGGCCCAAGTATACCAATAAACGAAACTGCTTTAAAAAACTGATAATTCCCCAAAAGTTAGAGACCCAAATGAAAATCACCCATATAAATTTACCATTTCTACTCAATAACTAATTTATATAGTCAAATTTACCATTTCCACTTAAAAAAACGATATTGGCCTAGCAGCCAATGGTTCCCCTCCTACAGGTGAGGCCAGGGCAATTGCCCTGTTCGCCCTGGACCTCCGCCAGGCCTGGGTGTCACCTTTCAAAAGAAAAGAAAAATTGTAGACAGTTCTATTCCTATCACAAGCACTTGATATAAAACTTTAGGGTAATTTCTCATCTTTAGATGCCGAATTTTGTTACTATATAGTTCTAGTATAATTAGAGAGCATTAACAAGATATATTTTTATTTTTATTTTTTATATTTTTAATGTTTCTAAATGATTGAATTCCATTTCGTAGTGTTGGATTGTGATTATTGCATTTCGTACTCCGAGGTTGAGATCCCCACAAAAATTGCGTTGGTCAAACTGCTTGGTCAGCTCGTGGGGGACAGAGGGCTATAGCCCCAGAAGAAAATTTTAATTATAAATTTTCTTATGGAGTGACAGTTTTACCCATAGGATTTTAGGGTTTTTGTAAGAAAGTAAAATAGAGCCGTTTTGAATGTGTGCTTTGTAAACATGTTTGATAGTGGAATTGAGTGTTAGTGTCCTTCGTGAATGTAGGGATCACATAAATCGCTGAATCAGGTAAAATCTCGTGTTTCTTTTATTGTTTTACGGACTATCGTATGTCTGTCTGATTTATTATTATTTGAATTTACATATATTCTTTAACACGATGATTGAAAATTACTTTGAAACTACTGGGTAAGTACAGTATAGCATAATCTCATTGTTTTTCAATTCATGGAATTATATGGAATAGTATGATTGATGAAGAGTGATGATTCAAATTTCTTATCTCAATTAGTTAATTTAGATCGTAATAGAACTTTATTAATTCAACCTCTCTTTCGGATTTAAAAGAAGTTGTTTTAGGGCTTGTCTTTTGGGCTTTAATTGGGCTTAATTAATAGGATGTTACAATAATGTCCATTTCACGATTCAAGATTTCCTCGAGAGCAATGCCATCATATTCTTCACTCGATAGGATAGATGCGCCGCATGTAAACAAAATGGTGTTTATCATCATAAAAAATTTAGATTGAATGAGAAGATGAGGTTGATACGAATATACTCCGCATATTTATATTTTAAAGTTATAAATTTAAATCGTATTTTATCTTCTTAAATTTTGCATTAATTATAATAGTTTAAGTTTCATATTAATTATAATAATTAAAAAAATAATAACGTATCATTCACTTTGTTTTTTGTTTCAAGAGTGCAATCTTACCTCCACATATTAGTAAATATAAATAGTGAGATTTAAATTTTCACTATTAAAGTATGAAAAAAATATATTAATCACTTAAACTATGAGTCACCTGATACTTTATTATTTACTTTGTTGTTTTGTGAAACTTATGCAAACAAAAAATATAAACAAAATGGGTCTTGCGCGTTGAAATAATAGCTTCTCTCTCAGTTCTCATACACTTTGAGGCAATTACAATTTTATTTGTTTTTATTTTAAATATATGTTTCCTTTTGTCCTTTTTTGTGGCTTTTAACAAATACATGTCCATGTGCGCGTGACAGAAAAATTTATTTCGTTGTCTACTCTTTTCAATTGGAAAACAAATAAGTAAATTGTAATAACATATCACGGTTCATGGCTTCTAACATGATTTTAAGCAAATGATGGAAACTAACGCAAATAACCTCTCTATTGTTAAGTCAATTTACTAACTTTAATGGTTGGCTAGTATTGACGTATGAAAAGATAAATTACCCGTATCACATTATTTATATTTTATAAATAAAAATTAAAAAAATAAAATAAATCCCACCATCACCAAACTTTACCGCTAGTGGAAACCTTCTCCAATTTATGGAGAAGGAGGAGTCTCCTTCACGAATTGAAGGAGATCATTAAAGATCTTTTTAGCGATCAAAGGAGATCTAATTTCGACAATCTCTTTGTAATTGGAGGATATTACTAATCTCTTTCAGTTGGCGAATGAGATTACCGAAGAGATTTGATCTCCTCCAATCCGTGGAAAACTCCTCCATGAACTAGGGAAAAGTCAATCAGCGATAATTTATCTTCTCTTGATAAATCTCTTATGAGGGGTAGATTTATAGTATTAGAAAATGTAGAGACTATTTAAGAATTAGTTTTAGGGTTTGTTTTAAAATTAGTTTTAGGTAAATTTATAATTACAAAAATATTTAGGTTCAATGTAGAATGATTGTTATGTTAAAATAATTTAATAAAAATTTATAGATGATTATAGTTTGTTATCTAGGGGTTCGATTTTTTTTATCCCTTTTTTTCCCCCTCAAAGAAGTTAGGTGTTAGCCTTAAAACGAAACAAAAAACAAAGAGAAGTTAGGTGTCTTAATATTTTATTTTGGTCTACATCCATATATAGTTTAAATAATTAGTGTATATTCTTTCTACCTCAATTGTAAAGGTTAAATCTTACCATACTCATTTATCAGTATGTATTGATAGTTTTTTTTTTCTAGATGTCCAAACCGCCACTCGTTTAGTGATTGATTTTGATAAATTCCGTTTGATATTACCTTTAAAAAAAAAATTTATTTTGAGACATATTATTTTATATCTATTAAGATTATTAAACCAGAATATAACGATTGAGATAAGTTTGGAATGGTTAAAAATCAGAAATAATAGATTAAATTAATAATTTTAAAAGGAAGAAAATATATTATTATTTTTTTCCTTTGTTGTGATATATGTCAAATTGTCAAATGTCAACCAAACCTGGAATCTCATGGTGAACTTTCCTTATCAATAATATCATATTTTTAAATAAAAGATTCATCAAATGTTAAATTCATATTTAAACTATTCATTTATGTTAGCTCAAATCTCACTATAATTTCGTCAAATCTTAAACCTCTCATTTTACATTATTTTATTTGTCTTTCTTTATTTTGCTGAAGACAGATGGAGACAATCCCACCAACCATTTGTTTTTTTTTTTATTATCATCACATGCTTTTTTTTTTTTCTTTTTTCATTACTGTGTTTACATCCTCAACTATATATTAATTAGTGTGGCCATTATAATGCATTATTCAATATTGTCACATTTCTTTTTTTTTAAAATATATAATCATTTTATTTTCCCATAGTTGTGTACTTCTGTATACATTTATGAAGATAACTAATATCTCACAAAAAAAAAAAAAGGTGATGCTTCACAGTAGTTGCCACATCACAATCCATCATGTCCTGTTCTGTTCCATAAATTCCAAGTACCCAATTCTTCGTAAAAAATACAGGCTTGCTTTTTCAATAAATCTCCCGGAACCTCACAATTGCAACTCAAAGATGCGATCGCAATTGTAACCACCCCTACTCGAATTCGTACGGATCAAACTGGGGAGCGTTACCAGATACAGATATATACGGATACGGAAAATTAAAAACACTAGCAGAAGCATCTTCTTATACAGTTAGCATTAAAATTATACTATCGAAAACTTAAAATCATATATTTAAACATAAATCGAAATCAATAGTCCAAAATAGTTTCTAAAAATTTCGCCAGAGTTTCCTCTGTTTTTCTGACTTTTCAAAACTTGTTTTCACAATTCATAAAATCCACACTTCTATAATCTCAAATCAAATTGCGCACCCTTCCATATCCAGTGCGACTTATTACCAAAACAAATTATATCAAAATACATATAAATATTCAACTTCAAAAGTATTAAATTCCATGGGCCCAAATATTTACAAACATACATAAAAACTAAATACCATTTCAAATATTTACAAAAACATTCTTGTTCATGCATGCCGATATAATACATATAAAACATCAAAGATATAGTAGGCTACCAAAAATACGGGAGCGATGTGACTTAGGACTCAATCACTGCAGATTCAACTCTTTACAGCATTATCTTCTTCCTGAACTCTCTTACCTGGGTGTGAGAAACTCAACACGCTAAGCATAACGCTTAGTGGGTGTACCCAAAATCCAATTGTATAAACATAATATAATATCTCAATAACGCAAATAGCATATAAAACCAACATACGAGGCACAATTCAATCAAATATTTTAAATATATATATATATATATATATATATATATATATATGCCTTGGAAAAACGATAACAAATATCATATCAAAGCAATTATCAACAACATCTTCCGAAATCGGAATAAAATATCGTATCAAACTTATTAATATCAAATCATATAACAAATTATATTTCATTTCTATTTCCATTTTAGGCTCATGATATACTAAACATACGTTTCGGACTGGATTACGGGCTATACATAACAGAGATGGTTACCAACAGATGACCCGCTGCGTATCCCAGATATATTAGAACAGAGTTCTATACCAACGGAGGACCCGCTGTGTATCCCAGATAAGATTTTCTAACCCGCAAAGGGTGGTACCTCAATCATAACATATAGGCGTAGTACTACTCAGAGAACTCAATTGACATGTCAATCTCCTATATCCATATCTATGTTTACATATATCAGAGCCAAATCACTTTTTGAAAATCATATAATTCATTCTGAATAGAATCGCATTAATATACATATATAAGCAAATTACAAAATCGTTTCCAAAAATATTTATGAATACAAAAATCGCTTCAAATCACATTTAAAATCACATGCAATTATATATCATAAATCCATAGTAAATCCAAATGCCCCGAATCACTTTTCGAAACAAATCGCAAAACAATATATACGAAATTGCTTTTAATAATATTCTCCGTAATATTATTATAATCAAAACATATCGAAAATCAATTCAAAATATTTTTTGTAAACAATATTACGGATCCAAATTATATTTCAAATAAACGTAATCCAAATCACTAACAATATATATATATATATATATATATATATATATATATATATTGTTTGTAATAAATTGATTTTGAATATATATATATATATATATATATATATATTCAAAATCAATTTATTACAAACAATATATATCAAATCATCCCAAAATCAATTTCAAATAACATATCATAATTAATATAGCTCAAATAAACTAAAAACAATATAATATAACGATTCCGAAATATTTTGAAAAATCTGAAAAATACGAAAACGATATCACCAAACCTGAAATGCTATTCTTTACACAAAACTCTCTTGACCAACTTCACATTCCTTCTCCTTCTTCTTCTTCTAGCACTTTCTCTCTCTAAAATCTCTCTTTTTCTCTCTCTATTTCTTCTTTCACACAACCTTCTGGTTTTGATTTTGCAAGTTTGTTTTAATTTGATTTTTGCAAGTTTGACTTGCATTGTATTTTATTGTTTGGACAAGTGGAATGTAGAATTCCACTTGTCATTCATTTTTTTTTTTAAATTTAAATGCTTCTTATTTGACTTCAACTTAGTGGAATTATATATATATATATATATATATATATATATATATATATCTTCCTAATTTCAAATTGTGCCCTTGAGCTTCTACAAATCACAAAATGGCAATCCAATTTACAATTAATCACATTCTATCTCGATAATTATTCCAAAAATATTCCACACTTATCCAATTACTAAATTGACTTCACCAATATTTAATTGGACCCATTATCATCCAAATGCACCATAAAAATAATATCTCTAATGGGATTTAACTCGGTTAAAATCACTGTTCGTTTTTCAACCATATACCGAATATATATATACTTTCCACCAATTTAAATTACATACTTAACGGTTGCATGTTTAATAATAATTAATAATAATACTTTTCATAATTATGAAAAATTAGGGGTGTTACAGCAATTGTACATCAGTTCAAAATAAGTGTAAGTTTAGATGATTTTTTTTCCCGATTAAAAAGGTATTTTTAATTTTTTTTTCATCATTTAGTTACCACTATTGTAAAATTTTAGGACAATTAAAAAATTAAAAAAAAAACACAAATTTACATTTACTAGAATAAACTCAAATTTTAAAATTTTATAAGTAGATATTTTTAAGCTTTTAAAAATATTAGTATGTCTATCTATTATATTTTATTAATTTACAATATCATTTTTAACTTAAAATCATAATTTTTAGTAATTATATTATTTTAAAATTTTTTTAAATTAATAACTAAACATCATTTCTTTAAAAATTTTATTTGTAGAAATTTTACTTCTAAATAATTTATAAAAGATCAATTACAGAATCTCTCCCAATGCTTAAAATAATTACCCTTATTAGTTATTGATAAATTCATGAAGCTTTATATGGAGAAACTGCTCCACATTTCCGAACTAATCTTTATCATGCATTACAAAAAATAAAAGTTTAAATTTACGCGCGTGAACCACCTTAATGCACCGACAGCACCAATTTTCCTTTCATTTTCACTCTCTCTATCTCTTCGTAACGTACGCTTTACTCACGTGATCCACGTGACCAAAAATTAAAAGCCCCGGTTAAAAAATTGTTAACTGGATCCGGAGCTGGTCGCGTAGCATCTACTCTCCGGTCAGTCACCAATCCCATAGAATCTTGCGAATCTTCCTTTTATCTCTCAAGTTTTCAACTTCGAAGTTGTTTCGAATAACAGAACGCGTTACGGATCATGCACATTGAAGCGCGTACGGCAGACCCGGAAACACTTTTCAATATTTGAAAAATATTAAACTATTTGGAGAGATGTTGCTAGAGTTACTGTCTGTCTGTTTCAGTTCAAGCTTCCCTGTTACCACAACCACCATCACCGACACCTTCTGTTATCATCCTAATATATTCATGTCATGCCCCGATCCGGTTGCTATCAACCTTGTTATCCGTACAACAATTTTATGGCAGTCCAGATGGAATTCACAAATTATCAAACAATTTTGACACTTAAATGATATGGAGGAGCCTTTTAAATGCTTGAATTTTCGGAATTCGAGCAAGGTAAAATGGTTTTCCCCCAAGTCTCCTCTCACGAATTTTCGTTCTTATTTTGACATTTTCTTGTTAGGATGCTGGGAAAATGTGAGAGTAGCTTGGGGATTTGAAAGTTGCCACATCTTCTCAATCTCATGGCAAGAGAATTGATGAAGTTTCAAAACTTCAGAGATTGAGAATTTAAAACCTGTAAAAGTTACACTTCTTACAATTAAAGGAAGAAAAAAGAAAAAGGCTAAAAAAAGAAGAAGGTAAAAGTATGTAGTAATGATGCAAATATAATCACAAAACCTCCCCCATCTCAACCATCGTTATCATCACCATCATCATCTTCCGATGATGGCGATGATGATGATGATGATGACGACGACCACGACGTTAAATTTCTACAAAACTGAAAACTATTTTTCTCCATTTTCTCCACCACAAAATGCCCCAACAAGTCCGCAGTCTCCACCCAGTTCTCTCTACACAAAAATTCTTCACTGTAAATCCTCTCAACTTCTCTCTGGAAATCATGCACGAACACATGCGTCTTCTTCTCTTTCCCTCTCTTGCTTCTAGCCAGCACCGCCGCCGTGAAAATCGGCGCCATCCGCCCGGGAGCGCCGGGGAAGTAGCCACGTGGACCGTCCACTAAAATCACATCCCAGTTGATGTCGTAGATGTGATTCGGCATGTCGTTGATGCCCAGCTTGCAATCCGAGAACAGAAGATTTTGAACAGGCCTGCACTCTTCTTTTGTCTGAGTTCTTGCCAAGGACAAGAGCTGTTTCATTTCCTTGACTTTGGTCGTGTATTGGACATCGTAAACTTCGATGTCGGGGTGGTTTCTCTCGAAGGACTGGACGAAGAACTCGCTCTCGTCGAGAAAAACGGTGTGACCTTGGAAATTGAGAGATTTCCAGAGGAGGGACTCGTGGGTGAGGCCGAAGATGAGGAAGTTACAGGAGGGAGAACAGTAGGAAAGAGTGTTGGCGATGGAGGAGAGCTCGGCGGAGGTCATGGTGGAGTTGGAAGTGGAAGTGTAGTGGAGAAGAGCGGTGGTAATGGATGAGGGGAGAGTGGAGGCTGAGGAAGCAGAGGAAGAGGAGGAGGAGGAGGAGGAGATTGTGGGGTTGATGGTGGTGGAGAAGAAAGTGAGAGTGAAGGCTAAGGTGAAGAAGGTGATGAAGAAGAGAAGGTAGAAGCGGTGGTTTTTGGTGGCGGCGGGGGGCTTGTGGATGGAGGGGTGGAGGAGTATCAGCTTTGTGTTGGTGTTGTTCTTCATTTCTTTGATTAATGAGAGGAGAGAGCTGTGGACTGAGCAAAGCCTGGATCTTAGACTTTTAAATCTTATATAATAATTTTATGTGAAGTTGTTTCTCTGACTTGGGAAGAAGAAAGAAAATGCGAGGAATCTCGCAGTAGATTGAGAAAAATCACTCGCGAATATCGACGAGTGAAAATAATGGTCGTCGAGCTATAGATAGGACATGTGGGCCCCCCGGATTTTTCATATAAATATTGTTTTAAAATATATTAACATATTCAAATTTAATTATTTATAATATGCCTTAATATGGCTCATTAATATAACCATTAAATTTTAAAATATAAAATTTATATATGATTTTGATTTTGCAAAATCAGCTATTTGGTTTAGTGGTAAGGTGTTCTTGGGAGATGGTTTAGCGATGGTGAATTCTTCGAGTGTTCGGGTGGTGGCTTTGTCATGAGAGATACTTAAGCTTATCTAATTTTGTGTTTCGTAACAAAAGGCACATTTTTTCTTATATCAAAGATCGCGTGTGGTATAAGATTTGCGGCTTGCAAGGTAAGCTTTTTTCTAGTGCGGGGAAAGAGGTGTTACTTAAAGCGGTGGTTCAGTCAATATCATTGTATTCCATGAGTCTCTTTAGGCTCCCCTGTGCTCTTATCAAGGATCTTCATCGTTTGTGTGCTTCCTTTTGGTGGGGCTCTACTGGGAATTTGAAAAAGTTACATTGGAGTAACTAGGAAAATTTTTGTAAAAGTAAGTAGAATGATGGCCTAGGCTTTCGTGACTTGGCAGTTTTTAATTAAGCTTTCCTTGTGAAGCAGTGTTGGAGAGTTCTTCATAATCCGAGCTCCTTGGTAGTCAGAGTTTAAAATGATTGTTATTTCCCTGCCTTTTCCCTCTTAGATGCTAAAGATCATTGTATGAGATCCTTTTTCTGGAAGAGTCTTCTCTAGGGGTCGTGAGCTTATTAATAAGGGTTCTCGGTGGCGCATTGGTAATGGTTCTTCGGTGCTTGTCTATCAAGACCATTGGATTCCTCGGCCGTCAACGCTATCTACACCGTATCTTGGTTCCTTTCTCACGGTGGATAAGCTTAAAGCGGCTTCTAGGGGGTGGAACGTGTCATTGATAAAGAATGCCTTCCTTCTGGGGGACATAAAAGCTATCCTTAGTTTGCCTTCTAGTTTCTCGGGGGCTAATAATGTAACACCCCCTGACCCGACCCGACTGGATCGACCCAGGGAGCGTTACCGGATTTTCAAAACTTTCTAAATTCACTTTATTTCTTTCAAACCATTGAATCTCGTATCAATTTATAATTTAAAAACTTTTTTCTAGTGAGCCCATTGAAAACACAGTTTTAAAAATTTCGGCAGAGTTCCCTCTATTTTTCTGATTTCCCAAAACCTGTTTTAAAATAAAACTCAAATTATATAAAATCCACAACACTTCAAATACCATTTCATTCAAATGCGCACTCTGCCGTTTAGTGCGACTTTCAAACAGTTTGTAAAATAATTCATTAATTACAGTCCTTCGTAAATGAACAACAGAAAGCATAAAACCATTAATTATAGCACATAATTACAAAACATAATTACAAACTCTCTGTATATGCATGCATATCTAATTACATTATACAGAAATATCTATATAAGTAACTACCCCAGAAGATGGTGAGTATGACTCTGAACTCTCCTCTGCAGCTGGTGCCTCTTCAGTCTTTTCCGTCCTTGGTATCTTTATTACTTACGCGTTAGAAACAAAACTAACGCGCTAAGCAATACTGCTTAGTGGGTGTACACTAAAATAAATGGTAATATAATATAAAACAGTATATTTAAAACAATATATCGTAAATTCAGAAATTCAAAAATATAAATAAACAATAAAGCTTAAAAACAGAATTTCAGAAATATAATATTTATAACAAACGTTTTTCAATTACTGAAACTAGGTAAACATACAGTATTTTAAAATTTCTGGAATTCAGTTCAATATCATTCTTTATTTTCCATCACATTTGCTAACTATAAATTCTCAATCTGGCCCGTGATACACATAACAGGGTGTACAGGACTGGATTACGGGTTTTTCAGTCGGGTTTCCCATCTCATATGAAATGGTATCCCTTTATATATAAACAGTCGGTTTCCCATTTCACAAGGAAATGGTATCCGGATATTTTCACAGTCGGTTTCCCATTTCACGAGGAAATGGTATCAGTATTAAACAGTCGGTTTCCCATTTCACGAGGAAATGGTATCCGTAGAATCCACAATCAGAGACATCTTACATAACAGTGCAGTACTGCCATAAATTCACCCAATTGACATGTTAATCTCCTATATCCTTATATCTCTATACATATATCAGAGCCGTTAAAAACTCATAACAAATTACTTCTTTGGTTTCAGAATTTATCATTTTAAACCAAAATCCATAAATAGGGAAATCAAACAATAATTGTAAAGCAGGTTTTGAAAACATACGTTTTTATTCAAATTTCCATAATAACAGAATATCGCACAAAAAGTCCAACAATATGCAAAAATGCAATACGAGCATATAAACCAATTCATACGCATATATATAAAATCCAGAACTATATTTCCAAATGTACTAAATCAAAACATTTATAAAAAATAAGTTCAGAAACGTGTGTACACCAACCTGGATACCATTTTACCGGTTCTCCGCCTTTTTCCTTCTGGATTTTTCTTTTTCTTGTCTTTCCTTTCTTCCTCCTCTTTCCTTTCTCTTCTTCTTTTCTTTCTTTTCTTTTTTTCTTCTTTTCCTTCTCTTCTTCTTCTCTTCTTCCTCTTCTTCTTCTTCTTTTCTTTTCTTTTTCTTCTTCTTTCGGTCTCTCCCTCTCTGTTCTCTTTTCTGTTCTGTTTCGTGGCTTCTCATAGAAGCCATTTTTTTTTATATCATTTCGATCATCGCGACCGTCGTCGCGACCTGTGGTCGGGCCACCAGGTCGCGTTGCTCACTGGAGCAACTCTACCGCCTTCATCGCGAGCATACCTCACGGTGCTCTGGTCGCGCTGGTGGTCGCCATGCTCACTGCCCGAATTTTATTTTTTTTTCATCGCGAGCAGCTTGTCGCGACCTGTAGTCGCGGTGACCAGGTTGCGGTACTCACTGTGCCAGTTTTTCACTTTTCATGCATCATTTCTGGACCGTTCCATCTAGTCCACCTAAAAATCATAAAAATAAACATACATTTAATTACATTTACACCCCTCAACTCACAAAAATTTTATATCCACATATTCAAAATTATTTATCCGAAATTCAGGATGTTACAAATAATTCGTTGTTGTGCGACTTTAATAAAGATGGCAATTATACGGTCAATAGTGGGTATTTTGTGGCTTTGTCTTCTTAGGAGGCTCCTAGCTGTTCGAATTTGGGTTCCTTGGATTCTTGGTGGAGGTTCATTTGGAATATTTCGGTTCCTCCGAAAGTCAAGCTTTTCTTATAGCGTGTTATGAAGAACTGGATTCCCACTAATATGAATTTGATTAAGCATGGTATGGTTGTGGAGGCGTTGTCATTGATAAATGATGCCTTCCTTCCGGATGATATAGAGGCTATCTTTAGTTTGCCTTCTAGTTTGTTAGGGGTTAATAATTCGTTGTTGTGCGACTTTAATAAAGATGGCAATTATACGGTCAATAGTGGGTATTTTATGGCTTTGTCTTCTTAGGAGGCTCTTAGCGGTTCGAATTCGGGTTCCTTGGATTCTTGGTGGAAGTTCATTTGAAATATTTCGATTCCTCCGAAAATCAAGTTTTTCTTATGGCGTGTTGCGAAGAACTGGATTCCCACTAATACAAATTTGATTAAGCCTAGTATGGTTGTAGAGGCATTGTCCTCTGTGTCATCGAGCCCCGGAAGCGACGCTTTATGCGCTTTGGGATTATTCCTTGTTGAAACCTGTTCGTAGTAGTCTTGGAGGCTGGCAAACTCTTTCTTCTGGTCCTGAAATGCACATTGTTGATTTCCTAATCTCTGATAAAGAGTGGCTCAAGTAAGAAGAATTTGAGCAGATGGGAGTGATTTTTTGGAGGACAAGGTTTAGAAGAAACAAGGCCATTCATGGTTAACTTTTCTTTCCAGCGGGCGATATTGTTGATTGGTCCCGCTCTTTCTTAGCCGAATTCCATTCGGCTGGCGAGAAAACTTATGCTTCTTTTACTGGCCCTCATTTGCCTCGTCCAACGATCTCTTGGGTTCCTCCTCCCAATGGCTCCTACAAGTTAAATTCAGACGCCAGTATTGATTTGAATACAGGGCTAATTGGCCTCGGTTTTATGATAAGAAATGATGCTGGTTTGATTATGACATTAAGGTGTGTTCGGCTGTGTGCCTTCTACTTTCCTCAAGTGGCTGAGGCCGTTGCGATTTTGCATAGACTTCGTTTTGCCTTGGATTCAGGGCTGTCCCATATTCATGTTGAGTTTGATACTCAAGGTGTGATTAAACTCCTTCAAGATAACTCGATTCCGTATTCAGATTTGGATCTAGTGATTTCTGATATTTTTTCTCTTTCTTCTAGTCCGTTTGTTTTGAGCTTTAATTATGTTCCTAAAGTAGCTAATAAGATGGTTGACGCTTTTGCTAAGACCACTCTTTCTTTAGTTTCCGGTTGTTTTTGGGTTGAGTCGTGTACTCCAGAGGTGGAAAGATTAGTCCAGGAGGATTATCTTGGATAGTTTGTTTTGTTCGTTCTGCTATTTATTGATCTTTGATTTAAAAAAAAAATACTAACAATTTTAAAAGGTTGGAGTCGTTTGTTTTTTTATATGAATTTTTTAAAATACTAAATTTTTTCTATATTACATATTTATTTATTTTCTAACGACTGAATAAAAATTATTGATTGTTTATTTTTTAAAAACAAAAATATTTGGATAAAAGTAAATTTAAATTCATATTAATATAAAAGTGATAATTATGAAAAAAAACTTGTAATTATAATTCAGTAACAGTGTTGGGTGATAAGTTAAGATTTTTAATTTTTAATTTTTAATTATTTTTTAGTATTTTTAAAGTTATTTGACCACTTAAAAAATAACTCCACATGTTTATTTCAGATCCAATAAGTGGTAAGTGGAAGAAAAAAAAAAAAAAACTCCAAAGCCCAAAGATAATCCATTTGAAAAGTCCAAAGATAATCTATTTGAATAAAATAGACTATACGCATGTATATAATTTTAATAAAATCCAAAAATTTATTTTGAGGGAAAATATACAATCTGGAAATTGAAATGAAACTATGGATGGTTTTGGAGCAATAAATATAATAAAGGATGTTGGGACAACCAACGAAATTATCGGAGGTTGGTTCGGTGTACCCCTCACACTTATACCCTTAATATTGTAAGTTCGAATTGTATTTTCTCCCTAAATTCTGAATTAATTATAATTATTTTTAAAAAAATTAATCATATAAATCATGGACACAATTTCTTATTCAGATTCTCTATTCATCTTAGATTTATCTAAATAAAGACAATATTTGTGATCTTAATAAATGAGTTTCAATACATAATCAAAACTGAGAAAATCATCTAAATTTACAAATATGTATATATTTTTAAGGGTGTAATTACAAGATTTTTACTAAATGCGGGGCTCATAATGTATTATTTACACATACTGATAAATATGTATGGTGAAATTTGAACTCTCATTATTAAGGTAGAATGGAAGTATAGCAACTTTTTTTTTTGAAATACCACTTGCGGTGCTAGCGACTTAAAAAATGGGTCATTACTAGATTAAATGAACGCCTTTACCACCAAGTCATATTGGACGGTGGTGGAAGTATAGTAACTTAAATTGCTTTAAATGCATATATATTATTGATTTTTAATACTAAGTAAATATATATCATAGGATTTAATACTATTTGAATTAAGGTTGGCTGCGGTTCGGTTCGAACCGCCAGTTCCGGTTCAGAACCGGCTAATTTTAGGAATTGAAACCGTCAGTTCAAAATCTGCGGGGAACCGAAACCGGCGGTTCCGGTTCTTTTTTTTTTAAAAAAAAAATTGAATTTTTTTTTTGTGTTGGGAAATAAAAAAAAATTAAATCTGATTCCGGTTCTCTCCCTTGGGGAACCGGAACCGCCTGTTCTGAAACTGAAACAGGAACAGCTAATTCCGAACGGTTCCAGAATTATGGCCATCCCTAATTTGAATGTTGGTATGAAGTAAATGCTATTTCCCTTCAACGCCATGTATTTTCAAAAAATATCTCTATCAATATTATTCAAACATAATCCAAAAAGTTTCCAAATTCAAATTTAGAATATTGTATCTAAAAAAGTGCCAAAATCTAGTTTAAATCCCTCTGAAAATCTTCTCCAAATTTGTCATGTTTCATGCAATGAACTAAAATCTTTATTTTTTAAGCTATTATAATAATTTAAAATTTAAAGAAGAGAGATACAACTCGAATTTACAACCTAAATATTTAAGTGTGAATATATATTATTGGGCCAATATTATCTTGTCCATTGAACTAGAATCTTTAAAAACTCTAAAAAAAAAGGTGTAAAAAATTGTCTTAAAGGTAATAGTATTTTTAAAAAATATATAAAAAGGAATAAAGGATTATCTTGTCTAGAAGACTAGAACAAAAAAGCTATTTTTGGTAATCAGAATAAAACCATAAAATTTTTATATGCATTTAATGCTTTCCTCTCTTAATTACTGTTCTTAAAGAGTTGCCTATTTTTAGTCTAAATATTTAAGGGTTATTTATTTCCTAACAAAAAAATATATATATCTACACTCGTCTTTAGTCATGGCCAAAACGGTTTCAATTTTAGAACTGTCGGTTCCGATTCTATTTTTGGGCCAATCGGAATTGGGACCGCGGAGGTCCCGGTCCCTATTCTGGTTAAAAATTGAAGGAGGAACCCGGTTCCGGTTCCTTCTCTGGTTTTATGGAACCGGCGGTTCAACCACTGGTTCCATAACTGGAACCGATGGCCAATCTTTAAAAAAAAAAAAAATTAAAACTTTTTACTGCACCATGCGTGCCAGTGCACTGCCCCACACATGGGGCAGTGTGCAGCAGGCTGCAACCTAAATTTAATTTTTTTTAAATACAAAAAAAAAAAGGAAATCGGTTTGAATCGAAATCGCCTGAACCAAGGGAGGTTCTGATTTTTTTTTAAGGCCAATCGAAATCGGGATCTGGTGTCCCGATTCCGATGACCGGTTTCGGAACCGGTTTTGAACCGGAACCTTAGGTTCTAGAACCGGTTTTGAACCGAAACTTTAGGTTCCCGTTCAAAACCTCCGGTTCGGTTCGAACCCAACCGGGGCCATGACTACTTACCTTAACAATTTAAAAAATTATTATTATGTACTCTCTACAGCCTCTTTAATTTTTTATTTTGAAAATTAACTTAAACTATTTGTTTGAGAACAAATAATATTGAACCTACCTGAAATTTATTAAATTAAATTCGAAATTAAAGTTTACAGAAACTTACATTGAATTTCCTTAGCGTTAAGTTTGACTGTTAAAAATTAGGATTGACCGTTAAAAAAAGAGTAGAAGAATAAGCGAAAGATATATAGTGGACTCATCATGGGTCGCGAACTTGGGGAGACTCGAACTTATTTTTTAACGGTTAAACTTAACGCTAGAGGAGTTCAATATAAATTTTTATAAATTTTAATTTTGAGTGTAATTTAACAAATTTTAGATAAATTCAGTGTATATATTTATTTATTAGGTTAATGTTTAAATTATATTGTTGTAACTTGTATAATTGTAAATATAAAGTTTGTGTTGGTTATTTCAAACATTTTGGCTAAAAAGGAAGAAAAATTTATTGGGAGGAGAAGATCGGAAGGTTTCGATTTTTGAGCCATTTGAGTGGACACGTAAAAGAGCGATAGTGAAGGGGAGGTCGTTAGCGAAATGATCAAGAAAAATTGCGTATTTTGCGGGATTATCAGTTTTGGATGTCACTGTATATGTCAGTCAGCAAGTGATGGATAGAGATTTCAATAAAGTGAGAAATTTAAATGTCACGGTGGACAAAACATTGACCAATTAATCTTTGTTAAGCCAAAGCAAACATCGGAGACTTGGTTTCAAAGTTTAAGTTCTCTATAACCACATCAAACACTAGGTATCTTCTTTTTTGGATCCTATCAAAAAGCGACCGAGAGTCGCGTATGAATTTCAGTGACTCTAGATAAAAGTGTGATTTAAAATAGCTGCCGTAGACTAGCGGTATGCTATTAATCACCGCTCGTGAGGAAGAACCGCAACTTTACGCTAGCAGCGATCTTATGCTAGCAGTTTACACTAGCGATTTTTGGTAGAGGGACAGTTTTGCCCCTAGTTTTTTTTTTTTTTTAAGTATTTGAACTCTTATGTTCTTAGGGTTAGATATATGAGAGAAACACAAGAGAAAATATAAAAAAAATATAGCTATTTTTTTGAGTGTATACTTTATAAACATTGTTTGATAATAAAACTGAGTGTGCGTACAGTTTGTAGACGTAGACATCACATTGATCGTCGATTTATGTAAAAATTTCGTATATATATATATATTATTCTTTGTTTTCGTTTGTGAGTGTGATTTATGGTTCTTTAAGTTTGCACATATATTCCACTATAATATATATGACACTTCGTTATTTTAATTGATCTTGAAGTAATCTATTTAATTGTAAGGATATACATCATAAAAAATGAGCCTTATTCATGTTGAATCTAGCTTTCTATATAAGTTAATTGATGGATGAGTATCTCATTTGATTTATGCTCGATCTCTGAGATAATATTTTATTTTATTTGTCCCAAATTTTCCATCTCAATTTATCATTTCAAATGTTTAAAGTTCTCAAAAGCTCTTTCTGAGTTCTAATTACATTCATGTCATTAATCTAAATTTTAATTCTTTATGAATACACATGAGTATATACCCTCTATTTGTGAGATATTCATTAATACGATTATATTACGATAGTTTAAATTGTTTTAAACCCTATAAATATCATTATAATTTTATCAATTATAAGTTACGAGAATTAAAAGGGATAATTGCACTAAAGTACCCTAATATTTGGCTATATTGCAATGAAATCGTGAGTTTAGCCTTAATTGCATGTTAGTACCTTTGACCACGTTGACCGGTATGTTGACTTTGACTTTTTGGTAAAAAGACAAAATTACCCCTGGTTTAAAAAAAATAAATTAAATAAAAATTTAAAAAAATTGAAAAAATTAAAAATTTTAAAAATGGATCTCCACCGTCCATCAATCTTGATGGACGGTGGAGATCTATTTTTAAAAATTTTAATTTTTAAATTTTTTTTTAAATTTTTATTTAATTTTTTTTTAACCAGGGGCAATTTTGTCTTTTTACCAAAAAAAGTCAAAGTCAACATAACGGTCAACTTGGTCAAGGGTACTAACATGCAATTAATCAGTTAGTTAAGGGTATTAACATGCAATTAAGGCTAAACTCACGATTTCATTACAATATAGCCAAACATCAGGGCACTTTATTACAATTAACCCGAATTAAAATTATATACTTTTCACATTTTGAATGCTTCATAAATTATTCTCCCTCATATAAATATATTTATTTAATAATATATTTTCATAGGATCAATAATGAATTTCTACCGCTTTTCGAAAATAATAATAATAATAAATTTATACAGTAAAGCTTATTAAGAACATTCCGTATTTTGCTGGATTATCAGTTTTGGGAGTCCGTCAGCAATGTTGTTTTGAGTTTCAACAAAGTGAGAAATGTAATGTGAGAGTTGACAAAACATTGACCATTCTTTTAGTAGATATTGTATCATGTGCATGTGTACCATTAATAAGGCTTTTTAAGGAATATAATATTATTGTGCAAAAGTATTATTTTCATAAAAACTGATAAATATGAGCAGATATTCAGGTCGATTGATTTCGATATACCTGAATAGTTATTAATCTTATAATTATAATGTTCTAAAAAAAACTCATAGGTATAGGTTTTGAATTTGCTTTATTTTTTAATATAAAAATAAATAAATAAATAAATAAAACAATTGTTTCAAAACCTTGTATGATGTACATTTTTAGCACATTCATCTATAACTCAAACGGTTAGTGTATTTTCCTTTCATATCAGTAATAATAATTTATAGGAGTAGATATTCAGAAAAAAAAAAAAAAACCTTTTCCAAAAAAAAAAACATTTCAAATGTTTTATATCATTAATTAGAAACAAACAAATTTTAATTATTTTTTTTAAATATATATTGTAGAATAAAAAAAAAAAAATTTCCACAAGACAAAATCAGGGAACAAGATAGCGTAAAATGGGAATTCATGTAAAATGGGATAACAAAATAAAGCCTGGAAAGTGGAAACAACATAGAGTTTCAATTTTTGAATTGCTTTATGGTGTGCATTAACAAGAACATTTTTTTTTTCTTTTTTGAAAAGCTACAAGTGTTAGTACCAACCAATGACCCCACGTTTTCGCTCAATTAACACAACTTTTCCCAAACACAATGTGCTTTATTGTTAATCAAACTATCCAAATCTTTGTTTGATTGAGTTTGGTGGAAGTGGAGTATATATATAATGGGATTATCCGGTTAAACAAATGATTAAAGTCTTGAATTAAGAGATTATGTAAAAGATTATCTATGATCACGCCAACGTGCCTTCCATTTCTCAATTTGTTAATTATTAATTAGTTGTTAATTTTGTTCGTTTGCATTCATATAATACAAGAGTAATGATGCACATTATACTTTAAATTTCAATTTATATTCGACTAAGTGATGTGTTATTTAGTGAATAGATTCATATGCAATTGAGATAAATCAACACTAATTATAAATTTTTTCACTAATTGACGTATCACTAGTTGAGATACAAGTTGAGATGTCTAGAATTACTTATAATGATTCCTCATTATTATTATTTAAGGGGTATATTTACTAATTGAGAATGAAAATTAAAGGAATTAAGTTCCATACGAAAGAGAATCATTGAAAGGATCTTGATTCCTAGATGGGAGGAGAAAATTAAATTCCCTTTCCAACGGAAACTTAATTCCTAATTTGTATGTGGGGTTCACGTAGTTTGATTACTAATCGTTTTTAAAAAACACTAAAATAAAAAATTAGAAATTAAGTTTTCTTCCCTCACTAGCATCCCTAATTAGTAAACACACGCTAACAGTTAATTCCTTTTGCATATTTAATTGGATTACAAACATAACAAAACAAGGCAAGTTATGATTCTCATTTAATTGGTAAACTTGCTGACTTACATGTACATCATTACATGTGAGATGGGTCCATGTCTATTAAAAAAATGGATAAAATATTGAAATGTATCTATACAAATTCTAATAGAATTGGTATAAAACCTAAAGAGTCCAATCATCTGCAAACCTTTTTCCCTTTTTTGTGGTTGTGGGTATCAGTTTACCATCATGGTTCCTTATACCAACTTTTATGGTTAATTATAACAAACTTAAATGGTTACCGAATTTTCTATGTTACAGGCCACAAGTGAGTAGAGCCGTAGAGGCCAGGAAAGAAATTGAGCCCAAAAAAGTGAATGCTGAAGGGAAAGGTCTAGGTCCATCAACTAAAAAACAAATCAGTTAGAGAGCCCAAGCCCAACAAGACAAGTATTTTTTTAAAGAGAAAATAACCAAATAAAATAAATAACAATGGACCTACCTGAGGTTTGTTAAATTACATTCAGAATTAAAGTTTGTAGAAAGTCACACTGAATTCCTTTAGTGTTAAGTTTTACAGTTAAAATATAGGCTCAAGCCTCCCTTACTTCGCGATTCATAGTGGATCTATGATGGATCCACTTTGGATTTCTCACTTATTCTTTTACTTTTTATTTTTTTTAACGGCCAAACTTAATACTAGGGGAGTTTAGTGTAAGTTTTTACAAACTTTGATTTCAAGTGTAATTCAATAAATTTTAGGTAGATTTAATGTTATTTTTTCATAAAACAAATTATTAAGGTCTAGGAAGGATCAGTAGTTGTTGTTGAAGAAGCTGTGAATGTAGTATTAGTGTGGTGAAGATTTCCTTGCAAAAAAAAAACAATTCATTCTCTTTGATTGTTGTGATAGGATGATTGCTGATAGTTCCCTTATTGTGAAGTAGGTCCATCCCCTTGAAAATTCTAGTTAAAACAGTTGTAGCAAACAGTTGAAGAGTGACAATCTCTCCCACATGGTAGGCATTCAACCCTTGAATTAATTCTGCCATAATCATGACCTCCTCTGCCTCTTCCTTTGTTTTCCTCTAGAGAATTGTTAATTATCTCATCATTGTGAACCATCAACATGAAAGTAATTGATTGATGTATTGCCAATAGCAAGAGGCAGAGGATGCTTATTGTTCCAACCTTACTTCATAACTCATTAATAGAAATTGATCATCTTCAAGAGAAATAGATCCTTACAGAATGGTTATGGTGACAATCATTGCATTATAGTCATTCCCTAAAACCTTCTAGAATATTTATCATCAGAGCTCTATCACCAATTGGTTGTCCAACACTTAATAAACACTCAGATAGGGACTTCATCTTCAATACATAATCTGTGATGGATAGAGAGTCTTTCTTTGTTTTCTGCAATTAAGATCAAATCTGCAGTATTTTGGCCAAAAATTGTTGTGAGTACAGTTTCTCAAAACTTCTTCCATACTTCACATGATGAGATACACTGAGTCACTTGACCCAAAATTGATGGACTCAATGTTGAAAATGCTAATAGAATAGTAGCTAATCAGTTTTTTTTCCAAAAAAGAAAATCATTGCTCACTGTTTTGATGATTTCACGAGATGTTTCATCAAGAGTTTTAGCAAACTTATGTGGACTAATCTTTTCACCAAGAACATATTCCTCAAGATCAAAATCACGAATGGCTGGAAGAACTTTTGATTTCCATAACATATAGTTATTTTGTTCTAATTTCAGAACTAAGTTGAAATTAAGTTGAGATGGGAATGAGCTGGTTTTGTACCTAATTAGCAACGTTGGTGGTTATGGAATCACCACTGTTGATAAACCGGAAGCTTCTCCTATAGACACCATTGATGTTCGTGTTAGTGTATATTGTATATATTATTCTTAAGGGTAGTTTTGTCACTTTCCTTTCATTTTGCCCCACTTGTTATTTTGTATGTAAGGCGAATTGCAATGAAATACCTTAACGTTTAACTATATTACAATAAAATCGTGAGTTTAGCCTTAATTACACATTAGTACCATTGACTAACTGGTTGACCATTACAGTTGACGGTCAACTAATAGTCAAAGGTAATATGGTCATTTTTACCTTAATTTTTTTAAAAATTGTTAAAAATTATAAGAAAATTAAATAAATCTCTACCGTCCATCAAGATGGAGATCCATTTTTAAAAAAATTAATTTTTTTATTTTTTATTTTATTTTATTTTTTTAACTAGGGGTAGTTATTTCATTTCACCACATAATTCATGGTCAAACCATTATGTTTGACTATGTCAACTGACGGTAGGGTACTAATGTGTAATTAAAGCTAAATTCACAATTTCGTTATATGACCAAATGTCAGAGTACTTCATTACAATTCGCCCTTGTATATAAAAACATAAGTACAACCGACTTGTGCAAACTGTTTGCCTTGCATTTGTTATGTTTTTTGTTATGGTATTATAAAATGTTTCTCATGGCCATATTTAGCATTATCTGAATTGGATTCACATGGTATCAGAGCCCAGGGTTTGGAGAATAAGTTCCTACTGCTAGTATTCAGTAAATCATCCGTTTTTTAGCTTATTCAACTTTGATTTTGATTAGTTATTGTCTTCCGATTTGTTGGAATCTTTTTGAGGTTTGTATGGTTGCTTTCAATTAACTTCAGGTACCAATCTTTGCATTATTTTCTATTCTGTCTATCATTGTTGTTTATGTTCCTTATAGAGAGCATTTGGATTTTACTTGGATGATTAATTAATCATGAATTCTTTCGTTAATGATCTTAAAGCAATTTCAGTATGTTAGAATAGTGCAAATTACATGTATTAGAAATTTGCAATGAAAAATTTTATTGTTGGCAATGAGGGGTAGGATTATGTCAGTGGTAGTGTGACTTGCCCAAATCCCGCAAATAATGATTATGATAAGTTGAATAAAAAATGGACTACCAATAATGTAAAGATTATGACATGGATAAACAATTATGTTGAGTCGTCTATTGGAATTCACCTAGCTAAGTTTCAGAATTCTAAAGATGTAAGGGATTATCTTGCCATTACATACAATCAGTCTAACTTTGCTAGGAGATATCAAATTAACATGGATCTTCGGGAAGCAAAACAAGGCGATAGATTCGTTCAAGAGTTTTATTCTTATTTGACTGAATTGTGGGATCAATTGGCCTTAGTGGATTATTAAGTTGGCAAAGGATATTACTTATCACAAACTACATGAAGCACATAACTTTATAAAACTATTAATGCCTTTGCGTGAGGATTTTAAAAATATTTGTAGTTCTGTACTTCACCGGTCGCCTCTTTTATGCTGTTGTCAATGAGTTATTAGTTGAAAAGACTCGCCTTAAGTCTCTCCGTTTAATTTCTCAATTAGGTTCTTCCTAGGTTTTTGCTACAACCTCACAAAGCTTGGTACAAGTTATAAGTAAATCGAAACCAAAGATTGGTATGGATGAGTGTGCTTACTGTCATGAGAAATAGCATTGGAAGAATTCATGCCTAAAGAGTCAAGCAAACAATTCTAACCATAATAGGTCTCGACAATTTTCTAAACCTAGAGCAGAAATAGTAACTACTAATATTAGGCTTTCTTCTTCCAACTTCACAGATAGCCAGTCTTCTCCTAATCTTTCGTCTCTTACAGTGGAGGTAGCTCGGATACTTGGTGCTTCCACATCATCTGGCACTATGTTGCATCACATGCAGGTTTGTCCGGTTTGACACACCCAGGTTTGTCTACTACCTGAACTATTGATTTAGGTACTACATACCACATGACTCCTAATAAATCTTTTCTCTAACATTGTATCTCACATTCTAAATCTACTTCTATTATGGTTGCGAATGGATATTCTATGCCTTTAGGCTCCATTGGCTTAGTTACTCAGTCCACTTGATCGCTTCCAAATGTGCTTCATGTTCCACATCTTTCTGTTAGCCTTTTATCTGTTATTCAACTCACTAATTTGAGATTAAGTATTGCCTTTTCCTCTTATCCATGTATTTTAAAGGATCACACCACAGAGAGACATATTAGGATCGACTGTAGGGAGAGAGGTCTCTATATTTTAGAACACTTATCTCTCTCTTTGCTAGTGGCTGCATATGTTGATTCATCACCATTTCAATTATCTTCTGCATCGCTACCTTTTTACCTTTTGCCTTCTAGATTAGGACACGTGTCTAGTTCTAGGCTACAAATATGATAAGAAAAGATCTGTTAGGTTCTGATGTTAATTTTCATGATATCTCAGATTGTATAGTTGTCGTTTAGCTAAACATTATGCTTTTATCTTTAATAATAGTATTTCGTCTATTTTTTCACTTTCTGAACTTGTGCATTATGATGTTTAGGGTCCAGTGCCTTTGCCCACGAAAAGGGGTACGCGATATTATGTTATTTTTATTGATGATTATAGTTGATGTTGTTGGTTATATCTCATGCATAAGAAATCTGATTTTCTATCTGTATACTTCATGTAATGCTATGGTTAAAATTGAATTCTCTACTAGGCATTATGTTTTCGATCTGATTTTGGATACGACTATCTTTGTACATGTTTTCAGCATCTACTAGGCTCTGAAGGCACTATCCATCAAACCTTATGTCCTCACACACCTGAGCAGAAAGGAGTTGCTGAACGTAAGCATCAACATCTTATTGAAACTGCTCGTTCACTTCTTCTTTCTAGTTATGTTCCTACTATTTTCTGGGGTGAGACTATTTTGAGAGCAAATTACCTTCTTAATCGTATTCCTTCTTCTTTTACTAATGGATTATCTCCTTATGAACTACTTTATGGATGTGTACCTTCTTATAGTCATTTAAGGGTTTTTAGTTGTACTTGTTATGTTTTGTTACCTAAATCAAGTCATACAAATTTTCTTCTTGGTCTGCAATGTGTGCTTTCTTAAAGTATGAGATTACTCAAAAATGATATAAATGTTATGATCAAGTGTCTTGTCGTTTGTATATTTTCAGCTATGTTGTCTTTTTAGAAAAATTACCATATTCTTAAAAAAAAAAAAATTACCATATTATAAACTAACTCCTCCTGCGCATCCTACTCCATCTGGTTTAGTTATTATTGATCCATTCCCTTTTGTTTTGTTCGATGATGAATACTCATCCACTTTAGACATGCAAGATTTGACTATTACAGGTACTCGACCTCTTATCACTCAAGTGTATTCTCGTCGTTCTCATCAGTCTTATGATTTACCTTTAGATATATCACCTCCTGAAATTGAGATTGTTCGCCTCTTCAGTAGATGTTGATCCTCCAACTTTGCCTATATGTCGCGATCCTGACCGTACATGTCTTCCTTTTGCTAGGTATGCTTTTCCTATTCATTTTTTCACTTCAGATTACTTGTCATTCCTAACCTTTATCCATTCTTTTGTTGAGCCTATATCGTACAAGAAAGCTACTTTAGATGCAAACTGATGTCAAGCTATGGATGGAGAGATTGCTACACTGCATAAGACAGAAACTTGAGAGTTAATACCTCTACCGGAAGACAAACAGACAATTGGTTGTAAATGGGCATACAAAATTAAGACTCATTTTGATAGGACCTTGGAGAGATATAAGGCTCGTTTGGTGGTTAAGGGATATTCTTATGAATATGATGTTAACTTTGATGATACGTTTGCTCCTGTTACTCAGATGAAAACTATACGTACTTTGATTGCTGTTGTTGCTGCCCTTAAATGGTATTTACACCAAATGTATATGAAAAATGCCTTTTTAAATGGAGGTCTTCAAGAAGAAGTGTATATATAACCACCACTTAGTCTTGCATATTCATTTGGTGTAGTATGCAAGTTGAAGCGAGCTTTGAATGGCCTTAAACAAGCTGCTAGAGCCTGGTTTGAAAAATTTAGCATCACACTTCTTTAGCTTGGTTATGTTTGTTCTAATTATGATTCAACCATGTTTTATTGCCGAACTTATACATGGTTTATTGTTTTTCTTCTTTGTGTTGATGATATGATTATTACTAGTGATGATAGTGCAGGTATTCAAGTTTTGAATTCGTAGTAGCAATCTTTGTGTAAAAAGAAGGACTTGGGTCCCTTTGAAATTTTCTTGGCATTGAAGTGTCTGCATCATCTGGGTATCTGTTATTACAATCAAAGTATGCTTCAGAAGTTGTCAATCGAGCTCGTATGATTGATGAGGTTATAGTTGATACATCAGTTAAGCTTAGTGTCAAACTCAATCATTTAGATGTGACTCCTCTCACAGATCTAACATTTTTGTAACATCCCCTGACCTGACCCGACTGGATCGACCCAGGGAGCATTACCGGGTTTTCAAAACTTTCTCAATTCACTTCATAAATTTTCAACCCTTTGTGAGCCCATCAAATAAATTTTCAAACCATTGGAAAACCATATAGTTTATAATTAAAACATTTTCGAGTGAGCCCATTAAATAATTATTTCAAAAATTTCGGCAGAGTTTCCTTTGTTTTTCGGATTTCACAAAACCTGTTTTTCCACAACTCAAATCAAATACAAATCACAACAACACTTCAATTATCGTTTCAATCAATTGCGCACTCTGCCGTTTAGTGCGACTTTTCCACAGTTTTAAAAGAAAAGAATTCAGAATTCAATATTTACAAACATTCTAAAAATGAAAACAGAAATCATAAAATTATTTACAAAACATATAAATAAAAACTCTTCGAAATTACAGACTTCTGTATATGCACGCTACAGAATATATATACAAATATATAACTACCCCAAGTCAATGTAGTGACTCTGAACTTCAAGCTGCAGGAACCTCCTCTCTATTCCTTGTCTGCCTCGGTATCCCTGTCACCTACGCGTTATGAAAACAACTAACGCGCTAAGCATATAGCTTAGTGGGTGTACACTAAACTCATATATATAAAAATTCATAAATAACTTTTCATAATAAACTCATAAATACCTTTTTATAATCAGAATATCACAATATATATCTTTCAATTCCATACCAAAACCAAACAGAGATAAACATATAAAATCGATTTATAAAGTCACTTATAACCATATCACTCAATTCATTTCAATTCTGTCCCTCTAGAATGCTCAACATAAACCAGGACTGGAATATGGGTCGTTCGACCACAGTGGCTGTCTGTCGAACATAACTCCCACCCTAGGACGAATCCTAAGAGTGGTACGTATCTCCCTACTCTAGGACCGAGGGTTCGGACCCTAGAGAGGTACATATCTCCCCATCCCAGGAACGAATCCTTAGGAGGGTACGTGTCTCCCTACCCTAGGACGAATCCGTGAGGAGGTACGTGTCTCCCTACCCCTGGACGAATCCATGAGGAGGTACATGATATATCATTAGTATCAATCTCAACATCGGTGCAGGTACTGGTATACCAACCTCCTATATTCATTTCTATGTCTAAGTATCTTAGGGCCGTTTCGATAAAACATTTTCAAATAGTCACTATAATTTACAATCCAAACAATATGCTCAAAATATACATATATAATTTCATGAATGGTAATCAATATTCGGACAATATTCTAACACGAATAATTTTAATAAAATCGTAATAATTGAAATACGATCGAAATACGAGTAAAATACAATCAAAATATAAAATTATTCCAAAGAAGTTATTATAAACACGTAATAACAAAATTCGTCAAATAAATCGCAGATTCAAACTAAAAATACTGTAGAGGATTCGAAAACGGGTGTACACTAACCTGGATACCGTTTCCGTTCGACTATCGCGTTTCTAGGGTTTCTTTTTCCTCTCCTTTCTCTTTCTCTTTTCCTTTTCTCTTCCTCTTCCTCTTCTCTTCTTCTTCTTCTTCTTCTTCTTCTTCTTTCTTCTCTTTCTTTTTCTCTCTTTCGCTCTCTCTTTCGGTTTCTCTTTCCCTTTCTGTTTTTCTGTCTGTCAAATGGCTTCCTCGACAAGCTTATTTTTTTTAAAATTTTTCGGTCGTCGCGACCTGTGGTCGCGGTGACCAGGTTGCGGTACTCACTGGACCAACTTTACCGCCTTCATCGCGATCACACATCGCGGTATCTTGGTCGCGATGGTGGTCGCCATGCTTACTGCCCGAATTTCATCTTTTCATGGCGAGCAGTTCCCCGCGATCTGTGGTCGCGATGACTGATCGCGGTGCTCATTGCTAAGAATCACCATTTTTCATCGCGAGCAGCTCTTCGCGACCTGTGGTCGCGATGACCAGGTCGCGATACTCATTGTCTCAGTTTTTTACTCTTCTTTTCGTGCATCGTTTTCAACCGTTCAATTTGGTTCACCTGGAAACCATAAAAATAAACATACTTTTAATTACGTTTGCACCCCTCATATCATAAATTTTTATATCCACATATGCAATATTAATAATTCGAAATCCGGGATGTTACAATTTTATTGTGAGATAGTTGGTTCATTGGTTTACTTAACAATTACTCGCCCTGACATCACTTATGCAATGCATCTTGTTAGTCAATTTGTTTAAGCTTCTCGCGCTCCTCATTGGGCTACTGTTCTTCGTATCATTTGATATGTTCGTGGGACCTTGTTTCAAAGTTTACTTTTCTCTTCCAATTCTAATATTGTGTTGAGTGCATATTCTGATGCTGATTGATCGTTAGTCTACTACATGTTATTTCACCTTTTTGGATAGTACACTTCTTTCTTAGAAGAGTGAGAAACAAAATATTATTTCCCCCTCTTATGCAGAAGCAGAGTATCGTGTTATGACTACAATTGCTGTACAAATTGTTTGGCTACGATGGCTTTTAGACAAACTTGGTGTCCCTCAGATAAACCCCACTCCTATATATTGTGATAATCAAAGTGCCATTTAGATGCCAGAAATCTAGTCTTCCATAAGCAAACCAAGCAAATTGAGATTGACTATCACTTTGTTCGCCATCAATTTCTTCGTGATGTTTTTTTCTTGGCCATACACTCTTTCCACCTTTCTACTTGTAGATTTCTTTACAAAATCTCACACTGTTTAGAGATTTCGATCACTTTTGAGCAAACTCTCGCTGGTTCTCCTATCTTGAGTTTGAAGGGGGTGTTAGTATATATTGTGCATATTAGTCTTAAGGTTAGTTTTATCAATTTCCTTTTTATTTTGCCATACTTGTTTATCTTTGTATATAAAAACATAAGTGCAGCTGACTTGTGTAAGCTGCTGTTTTGTATTTGTTATGTTTTTTTTTGCTATGACATTACAAAATGTTTTTTATGGCCATATTTACCATTATCTTAATTAAATTCATAGATAGAGTTTAAGGCTCTAATACCAGATGAATGTTGATAAGTTTGAAGAATAATATTCATACTGTTAACTTTGCTATTTTCTTTCACACACTTTATACAATGTAATACATATGTATATATACAAGTACTGGCAAATTACATCTCTATTTCCTGATGATCAGGAAAATACCACAATGCCTCGATGATCATTTTATGATGATCATCAACCAGGACTAGGCTTGACAATGTGTGTAACTACTCTCTTGATTATCAGGAAAGTATTACATTAAATCATTTGTGATCTAACAAACCTCCGACCTTGAAGGAGCAATATTCTGATTCCCAAGTGCTGACATGGCATCAGTTGGTATTTGTTGACTGCTTGCATTCTTCATTTAGAATCTAAAGCTTTCACCAAATGCCTGAACATATTGTCAAAATACCTGAAGCTTATCACCTGAGTTCCTCATTTACCTTGACACTTGACAGTCTCTCATTATCATGACTTAGACAAGTCACTCCACTATTGTGGTAATATTATGTGTTACATTCTACCACAATGAAACGTCAAGTTTAATTTAATGCAATACAAAATCTCTTTATTTTGATTTCACTATACGTAAACCGTAAAGCTCCAAAATAAACATAAGAACTTATGTTTATGTAAATAAAAAATAAAAATGCAATAAATTAATTTAATATTGCTTAACGGGGTATTATGTCTAACATCTTTACCCCTTTATATATGATATACATTTTGATATTCAATGCAACTAGAGTTAGATTAATAAAAATATAATTCATTTTTTAAATATATTTATATTACATATTGAAGTGTTAAAAATATAAATATTTGTTTTTTTTTATTAAGAAAAGTTTTCTTTAGCATTTGTTATTAAGATATTTGTAGTTATGGCCCCGGTTCGGTTCGAACCGGGCAATTCGAACAGAACCGAAGGTTTCGATTAAAAACCGGTTTCGGAACCAAAAGTAAAACCGGGACCCAAGGTCCCGATCCCGATTCCGGTTGGCTTAAGCAAAGAACCGGAACCGCTAGTTAGGAACCAGCAATTCCGGTTCTTAGATGGTTTTTATCTTCTTTTTTTTTTTAAAAAAAAAATTTAAAAAACAAAAAAAAAATTTAAAAATAAAAAAATGTGGCCGTTGGCCTGTTAGGCTCTGCCAGTGGCAGCAGCCTGACACTGCCATGGAGCCGTTGGCCGTCTGGCCAACGGCTCCATAGTGTAAAATTACAATAATAACCTCTAAAAAATTACATTTGACCCCCTAAATTTTAAAAAAATATTATTTTTCTCCCCAACCCAAAAAACTATATAAACCTCATTCCTCTTTAATTCATTCACACCATTTTCTCTCATTCTCTTAATATTTCTCTCATTCTTTTAAATTTTCTCTAATTCTCTCATTCAGTCATTCTATCAATCTTGTTCTTGTTTTTCAATACTGCAATTATTTTCGTTATTTATTTAATTGTATACTTTACCATTATATATTTATAATGGCATCACAGTTAAGACCGTCTACTTCCGAAGGCCGAAGATCCGTTTCCAGAAGGTCCGTTTCCGGTAGAGACATTAAGCAGGTACCAGATTTAAATGTTGAAGAAGGTAGAGTTGTCGTGCCCTTGGCCCAAAATTAAATTTCAACAATGCAAATTTTGCTGAATACCTACAACAGAGAGAATTTGAGGAGGTAAATTTAGTAATGATCCTCATCTTAATTTTACTCTTTAGTATTCTCATCTCCCTCCCCTTGGTCCCTCTCGTGAAATCCTTCCCCCCTAGTGAAACCTTACAAATCATATGAGGAGGGTGGAGAAGGAATCAGGGGAAGTTGTGGTGACTTGCAACTATTGCAACAAAGATTTTAAGTGGAACAAATCCGGAGGATACGGGACGTACTGGAAGCACATCAACACCAAGCATCCAGTTAAAGCTCAGCATGAGCGTAGCCGAGGACAATACCAAATTTCCAGGTACACATCTCCTAACCGTCCTTTATCTAAATATAGTGATGTAAATAATATGGAACAATTAACAAGAATCATAACGACCAAACATCTTCCTTTTAGTTTTGGCGAAAAAATTGGTTTTTTAAAATATTGTCATAATGCTTTAAATCCCGCTGCATGTAGAGTACCTGGTACCATATTAAAACTTACTATGTGTGACATTTATAAAAAAGAAAAAAAATCATTAATTAGATATTTTCAAAATTATATAGGTCGTGTGTCTGGTTGTACTGATATCTGGAGCGATCATTGGCAAAAACATTCATACTTAGGACTTACTTGCCATTATGTTGACCAATCATGGGAGTTGCAAAAACGAATTTTTGCATTTAGAGTTTTTGAAAACACCCATACTGCCGATAATATTTATAAATTAATGAAAATTATTTTTGAATAATATTGCATTGAAAGTAAAATTTTTACAATTGGTTTTGATAATACTGCAAACAATACTGCCGCTGTTCCATAATTAATTCAATTGTGTCAACCCTACTCTGGCAGCAGATTTTTTTATCAAAGATGTGTTTGCCATGTTTTAAATATATATGTACAACATGGTTTGCAAACACTTCAAGAATGGATTACACTAATTAAGGATACCCTATACTATTTGTGGAAACATCCTAGCACTATGAAACAATGGGTTACGTATTGTAAATCTAACATGAAACATCCAATTAGGTTTTCCCGTGATATTCCAACTCGTTGGAACTCTACATATAAATTGCTTTGTGAATGCTATGACTATAGAGAATTATTAATTAGATTTATGCAGCATAATGTTAGTAGCGTTAATTTGTATGCTCATCATTGGGATGTTTGTACTAAAATTTGCATGTTTTTAGAAGTTTTTTATGATGCAACTAACGCTTTATCCGGTATATATTATCCAACTTCACATTTATTTTTATGTGAAGCCATTAATATTGTAGATGCACTTAATGAATGTGCCCAAGTATCGAAACTAACTGCATGTGTTTGTGCAATGAGAGATAGATGATTAAATTATTATAGAAACATTCCTTCGATTTATACTGTTGCTTCAGTTTTTGACCCTAGGTGTAAATTTGATAGTTTATATGAATATTTAAAACTTTATTATCAATCTCCAGGGCTATACAACGTTGATATTAGTGCTTTATATAATAATGTTAGGCAATTATTTATTCAATGTATGACGAATACCGTTATGTATACGGTCTCTCGTTGAACATTAATATTCAGCAACCGGAACCAAGCGAAAGTGGTAGTACTAGTAGTCATTCTCGTTCTCGCTTTCCCTCATTAAGGAAGTTAGGGTCAAATGTGTTGACCAAAAATTCAAGGGCACAGGGAAGTTCTTCGTTTTCATCAACCTATGTTTCAGAGGTTGATCTTTACATAAACACCTCTTTTGAGTTTTTGGACAGCGAAGACTTTAACATCCTATATTGGTAGAGAGAGCACAAAACTAACTTTTCAATTTTGGTCCTCATTGCCAAGCAAATTTTTGGAATCCTTGTCTCGACCGTGACAGTCGAACAAGAATTTAGTACAGGTGGCAATGTTCTCGATGAGAGACGGGTATTGCTCAGTCCTGACTCAATACAGATCTAGGTCTGTGTTGACGACTGGACCAAGGCCTCATACCAACAGTAGGAATTGGATCTGGTGTCCAACGACAATGACTTTTTCAACACCAACGACGATACAACGGCTACCGAAGGAATAAGCGACGATTGATCACCTCCGGAACATAACAGGTAAAAGAACTACGTGGGCTTTAATTCCTCTTAAAGGATACATATGCAGCTTAATTGAAGTAAAATTAAGTGCAAGCCATAATTTCTTATTTATTTATTTAATTTTATAGTTTTATGATATTATTATAATTTTATTTCAATTTTATCGTTATTTTATTGCAATCCAGTACCCACTTTTTAATTTTTTTTTTTATATATGAGATATATCATATATGTGAGATGATGTAGAGAAGAGATATTTTAAAGAGATGAAGAAGGGTAATTTTGTAAAATACAATTTTTACAAAATTACCCTTCTTCATCTCTTTAAAATAATTCTTATCTACATCATCTCTCATCTCATATATTAAAAAATTTTAAAAAACAAATATCTCTCATATAGTCATATTTTATCTTAATTTAAATTAAGTTTAAGCCCTAATTAACTAATTTCTTATTTATATATCTAAATTTCTTTTTAATTTTATAGTTTTATGATACTATTATTATCGTAATAAATTTCTTGTTGAACAAATGAACTATTTTATTTATATATTTAAAATTTTTTTATTAATTTATTTATAATTTTAATTTTTTTTCAATTTTTTTTTTATTTTTTGAGTTCCGGACCGGTTTGGAACCGGCGGTTCCAAAAAATCGGGGAGGAACCAGAACCGGCAGTTCCTCATCGGTTCTGACTGGAACCGGGACCAGGACCTCCACGGTCCCGGTTCTGGTTGGCCAAAAAAAGGAATTGGAACCGGCGGTTCTTCGGTTCCTTTGGCCATGACTAGATATTTGCACATAATTAAGATATGACAAATTGCAATGACGTATCATAATATTTGGTTATACTATAACAAAACTATGAGTTTAATCTTAATTACACGTTAGTACACTTAATTAATTGGTTGACCTTAATTATTTGTTAAGTTAATTGGTTGACCTTAATTATTTGTTAAGTTGAATTGGATGTCCATTCAACCAAAAAAAAATTGTTTACATATATGTTACATGATATATTTAGTAGGTTAGGTTATTGAATTACAAAGTACAGCAACGTGGCTAATATTTACTGCATATACTCTTTTCTATGTGATTTTTATATTATAAAAGAAAGAAAAATTTAGAAAATAATTCTTTTTATAGTCACTGTGCATTATTAATAGATCACCGAGAGAAGATAACAATATTCACATCTCATGTGGCTGTAAATAAATAACCGATACCCATTGTGATTAGTGTACAACAAACACTACAAGTTTCATGTGTCCTTATTACAAGTGTCCTTTTGCATGAACAATGTTGTGTCAGTGAAGCATAATTCATGGTCCTGTACTTCTGTTCATTAAACCAAACGACAAGCCCATGATTATTTAATTATTTAAAAATATATATTTAATTTTTAGAAAAAAAATATTTTAATTTATTATGAGGATAAAAGTGTTAATTATCACTTCTATCTATTTTACCAAACATCTTTTAATATTAAAATTATAAAATAAAAAAATTATTTAAAATCTGTTGTCTAAAAACAATCTCACACTTGATTTGCATTACATAATAATTTTCTGTATCAAATAATAAGTGTGTTATGTAATAAACATTATATACGTGAAGCTGATAAACCAGTTGAGAGGTGCAAAATTGTTTGTGCAGAGAAACCAATCTTCTTTGGTCCATTCAAGCACT